>JAZGTH010000004.1:762500-932500 GCA_036877525.1 Chromobotia macracanthus | reverse complement strand
CGAGCTGAATGGGTGAGCATGAAAATCACAATTATTCTTACACCATCCATTTAAAGCTGCACTCTGTAACTTTATTTTGTTAAAACTGAACAAAAGAACAGTTAATGGGCAAGTACAGACAGATCAGCAGTCAGAACTGTCTCCTTACCTTACCCCAAATCTCAGCAGTAAGTTTGTAATGCTTTATCATTTGAGCTGTCGGTTGGATTTTCTTAGGAAGTGTGACGGTGGTTACATCACATGTGTAAACAGAAAGAAGAAGAGGTGTGTGTGCTGAGGATGATGGAGCGATTGTAGCATGTTCCTGCAGCAGTTGTGTAAGCTTATCCACTTTAAGACAGTAACTCCACAATAAACTTGCAATTTTATGTTTCAAACAAAGATGGAGCGACAAGACAAGAGGCACAAGTTACAGATTACGGCTTTGATTACCTTAATTCAATTCTGTTTAAAAATGATGTTGATATCTCGTTTTCTGGTATGATTTGTGTAATATCATTTATGCATCAGTTAATTACAGTGCACTGAGATATGACCTGATTTCTTTTGGGTATTGTAGAAAATGTAACTTTGGGATTAGTTACCTGTCTCATGATCAGGGAGGTGTGGAGGATTACGTGTCTCTGCTGTCTGACTGGGATTTAGATGCAGCGTTTGTAAGTGCAGCAAAGCCATTCCTCCAGCTCAAGATGGACATCAAATCATCAGAGGACAGTGAGTGAACCACACAAGCTCTTACTGAGAGCGTCTACCAGTCTCAGAAGATCCTGATAATCTGCAGCTGCTCTCTCTCAAACACACTCCCAGAAACCAGTCAATCATAGTTTTGTTGGTGTTTTACAATGCAGTATACAGCAGTGGTTAATGACAGCCTAAACCTCCCTGTATGTTTGTAAGGTCCAGTATTGGAGGACTGGGACATCATCAGTCCTAAGGATGTGATTGGCTCAGAGCAGCTCCAGGGAGAGAGGAGGTCACTGGCATCTGCTGCACTTCCCTTCACACAGTCTCTGCTGTCACAGGTGACTGGAGATCTACACTGTGTCACACAGCTCTGATGTCTGATGACTGCCCTCAGGTTCACTGTGTAGTGACTGTGTACTGTCATTTATGACACTTACCACCAAACAGTGACAGCTGTGAATATATAACCTCAGCTGCAGCTGAAAGCAGGACTGCTGCTGTGAAATAATTGGTGGTTTATGTAATCCTGATATTTTACACTGCAGCTTTGGTTGGTGTATAAATGTGAGCTCACTGTTTTGTGCTTCACATTCAGGTGGGTCGCACTCTGTCGCGGGTGCAGCAGGCCTTCAGCTGGACGTATGGGGAGGAGGTGAAACCTTTCAAGCCTCCGTTGAGTGATGCTGAATTCCACAGTTACCTGAACAGTCAGGGTCAGCTGACTCGGCCGGAGGAGCTTCGACTTCGCATTTATCATGGCGGGGTTGAGCCATCCTTACGGAAGGTATTCCAACTTCCATATTACTGTAGGACAGTCTGACAGAATATTCTAAACTTCTTCTGAGCCCCTACTTCAAAATATCAAAATTTTAAGCTTCACAGAAACAGCAGTCGGTGATGTGTACAGAGCGTGAAAGTTCATATATTGACGTTTATTTAAAAGCTTTTTTTAATAATGTAAACATGCTCTTTACTGCTCATCCATGTATGGCGGCAGGTTGTGTGGCGATATCTGCTGAACGTCTATCCGGATGGTCTGACAGGACAAGAGAGGATGGACTACATGAAGAGAAAGACCAGAGAGTACGAGCAGCTTAAGAGCGAGTGGACGTCACGAGTCAGCCCAGAAGATCTAGAGTTTATCCGGGGAAATGTTCTGAAAGACGTTCTCCGAACAGATCGTGCACATCCGTATTATGCAGGCTCAGAGGACAGCCCTCCTCTCACCGGCCTCACTGATCTCCTCACCACTTTCGCTATTACACACCCACAGGTAAACACTGCTGACAGCAACATGCTGATACTGTCCTGCGGAATTTAAATTTATATGTATATGTGCTGTTTTTAACATGCAACAAAATATGGGCAAATTCATCAGCAAACTTTTATTTATTTTTATGTTTAATTATTGTTACAGAAAAAATAAACTTAATTTGTCATTTTTGATGGTTAAATGAGTTTAAAGAGATAAAATTATCCACCCAAGAAAAACTTTAAACCTTAATCTGCTGTTGCAGGTGTCTTACTGCCAAGGCATGAGTGATCTCGCCTCACCCATCCTGGCTGTCATGGACAATGAGGCTCACGCCTTCATCTGCTTCTGTGGTATCATGAAACGCCTGGAAGGCAATTTCCGTCCAGACGGGCAACTCATATCCATTAAGTTTCAGCATCTCAAATTGCTTCTGCAGTACTCAGACCCAGAGTTCTACACCTATCTAGTGTCTAAAGGTGCTGATGACCTGTTCTTCTGTTACCGCTGGCTGCTTCTGGAACTGAAGCGTGAGTTTGCTTTCGATGATGCTCTACGAATGCTGGAGGTCACCTGGAGCTCTTTGCCACCTGACCCACCTGAGGCGGAGGTGGAGCTTCTAGGACCGCCACTTGAGGCCGATCGGCCCACCGGCTCACAGGACATCCATCAGAACATGGAAACAGAGGAGGTGAATGAGGCGCAGACAGAAAGGCAGAGGAGACGTCACATGTTGAGGCCATCCCGAGAGGAGGCAGAAGGGGGCCATAAAGCGGTTGCAGAGGGGCAGAAGGGGTCGTGCAGGGAAGGTGAGGGAGAATCCGGCAGTGTGCATGATATGGTTAAGAGTGACATCATCACTCCAGCTCCGTCATTTGAGAAGCAGGCGAGTTTTGGAGAGTTTAAATACTACAGCGGTCATAATGAGGACAGTTTTGAGATGAATAAAAACGATTGCTCTGATTCCACATCCTCTCCAGTGCACTTTGAGTCTGCACACTCCACGCTGCCATTCTTGGTCCAGCAATCCACAGAGGAAAGCGAGGAGGACCCAGGAGAGCAGGAGCCTCTCATCAGCGGTAACTGCACACCCTCATCTCCAGGACAGAGAGACTCTTCTAACGGTCAGGCTGCTTCCCCTGCATCATCTCTTCCTTCTGCTCCAACAAACTGGAAAAGCAGCTCCAATCAATCACCGGAAACCTCGAATTCTCCATACAGCTGGAGAACAGCCTCTCCTGACTCCCTGTGGAAATACACATCATCCTCATCCAGTGGGGACAAAGCAGCATCTCCTGATCAAGCTCCTGAGGAGTTTACATCCTCACAAACTCTATCAGATGGAGCCCAGGCTCAGTCTCCGTCTGTGCTCCCAGAAAAATCATTTCTGGCTTCTCCATCACAGGGTTACAGCCGCTCTCTTCTATCGTCCCCAGTTTTATCCTTTGGCAAGTCAACATCTTTCCCCAAACCTTTTTCCAGCAGTCTGCCCTCCCCATGCAAACCCTCTGGAACTGGCACAAGCTCTCCAGACACAAGCAGAACAGAGGGGGGTGGAGATAAACCCTGCTCACTTCCTCCTCCACAAGAGTTTGGAAAAGGGAATCCCTTCATGCTGTTCCTTTGTCTCTCTATTCTGTTGGAGCACCGTGAGCACATTATTAAAAACAGTCTGGATTATAATGAGCTGGCAATGCACTTTGACCGACTCGTTCGGCGCCACAACCTCGGGCGTATTCTGCAGCGAGCGAAAACTCTCTTCGCAGATTACCTGCAGAGTGAGGTGTGGGACTCAGAGGAGGGTGATGAGGTCAGCTTGGACTCCCCGGCTACAGCTGCGGCTTCCCCCCACACACCCACCACTAGACCCCCTTTCCTCAATGTGCAGCCCTGTCAGGGTCCCGTCCCCAACTCAGCTTACAATCTGGCACATACTATTCCATCCCCAACTGGTCCTGTTGCTCTCTCTCCCTCAACTTCCTAATTCTGAGTGGCAGAAATTCAACTAACAACCAGCTACAGACCACAAATCGACACAGTGCTGTAACAGAGGGAAGCGTTTCTTCTTTATTGGACTCGTTTCATTTTATGGTAAAAACCAAAGCTGTGACTTTCTCATTTGCCCTTTTGCCCTCTCCAGCCCTTCGTGTCGAGTCCCTGTCATTATACTGTATCTTTTATTGTACTTTATTGCAGGCCAGTATGAGTTTCATTTCACATTGTATGTACTGTAACACTTTTGAAATGATACTTAAGGCACTTTATGAACATGTTACAATCTCTGTATTAGCCTCATGTATCGGTGTATTTTTGTTTAAATTATTGCCAGCTGCAAATGTGTTTTTGGTATACTGATAACTGTCCAGTGTGCTTTATAAAACCTTAGACCTTCACTTTTGTTTGTACAAAACATTTGAACAGAACTTCTGGTTTCTGTGAGAGATGAAGGTGTTGAGTTATATGTGAAAACTGAAGTGTAAAATGAATTGAACAGTTGATAAGAACATTCAGCCTCAGTCTTAAATTCATCAGAGACGTTCATTCAGTTTTTGGTAGAACTCTTCTCTGTTGTAGAACTATTTATTTAGATTTTGATGTGCTTTACCAAATATTGATATAGCAGTCAGATATTTTTAAGTCTCTTGCAGTCAGAAGTTGATATTAATGCACATGTGCTGACCTAAATGGACTGTTTTTTTGCTTTTACTTATCTTTGCCTTTGTGGGAAAGTGCCTCATTTAACTTAATCATCTTTGTCTAACCTGTTTTTGTCTTGCTCTTTTCTGTGTCTGTATTTATCATTTTATTATGCTGTTCTGTTTGTCTGTTCATTTGTTGCAGAATGACTTTGTCATGGAGGATTCCTGCTGATAAAACGGGAGAGTTTTGAAGGTTTTGGGCAGTGCTGTTCAGATTGTAGTGATTAAACTACATCAGGATTTCTGTGAAAACTCTTATGAGTTGTGATCATGATCTGTTTAAAATAGGTTTGGATGATGTTACTCTGGTTTGATTGTGTATGACAGTATTCTTTATCTTTACCCATGAGCGATTTGATTGATTGAACGCTTGAATTTGTACAATAAATTCACTGAAAACTGATCTGCCTTCAGTCATTAACACCTAAAGCCACAGCATGACAAAACAAACGAAACGCTGACGTCACCACTTCAATCAGTCCGCACCTCAAAATGCCGAAACCCGGGATCGAACCAGGGACCTTTAGATCTTCAGTCTAACGCTCTCCCAACTGAGCTATTTCGGCGGGTGTAGGTCCCCGCGGCTGCGTGGGTCTGCTGGGTACGTGTGTGATGTGTGTGCGTCTGTACGGTCCTCATAAGACGCAATAATAAGAGAATAACACAAGAGTCCTCACTGCGCATGTGTCACGAAACTGTTACAGTAGCATCATAATAATAATTCAGAGTCACGTGGGTCAGCGTCACACCCGTCGGGCCAGTGGCGCAATGGATAACGCGTCTGACTACGGATCAGAAGATTCCAGGTTCGACTCCTGGCTGGCTCGCATCTTTTCTTTACGTAATTGCAAAACAAACGTCTGTGGATGTACGCTCGTCACATTTTTAGAAGATAATTACACACACACACACAACACAATATCATATTGCATTATTTTATTTCGAGTTTACTAAGTGATTTACAAAAGTGTGTAATTAGCAATACCAAAATAAGCAATCCATGCCATTTAACAAAAGCTAATAAAGCACAGCGGTTTTCTCCATATATCATAAGACAACAGCAATCTGTTACAGTTCCTCTCACTGCTGATATTGAAGTTCCTCTTACATTTCAAAGGGCACAAATGTAAGATGAGGAGGCAAGATGTTCCGTGAAAAACAGACTTGCATCATGTCTGTTACTCTATGGCATCATTAGTCACAGTATTTGTATGAAGAAGAGTAGCTTCTGCAAAGTTTAACTTCTGTAAAGCAGGATTACATTTGTTTTTGTTGTAAGGTCCCTTACTTGCAACTATTGACATGACAATTACAATGAAGGTACACATTATATACTGTCATTTAGAAAATGTGCGTCACTGCAAGATAAGCCGTTTCATTAAGCCTAACGTTTATTATTAATCTCTGTAGCATTGTAATGTGCTGAACCTCGAGCAGCCATTGGACGGATGCCGTCATGTGATCAGTCAACGTCACACGCGTGTGACGCGACATCTTCACTGTTACTGCGCGGCCATGACTTTGAGCCGCGGCGCGCCCTCTGCAGGACTTTCATGCACACGCGTTGCTTTTCTAGTTGGTTTATTTCCGTCCTGCCTGACAAGCGCGTAATGAAAGAGAATGAATTTACTGGAGCGGCGGAGCGGAAGTTGATCCGCACAGCAGCCTTCAGTCTGGATTAAAGCAAAGTGGATATCACAGACATGTCAGAGATCTCAGAGAGAGGAACCTTCATTCGGATCTGAGACATAAACAGCGACCGTGTGATCGAGGAGAGATTTCACAGCGCGGACAGAGAACGAGGGAATCACGTTAGCAGTGCACTAGCTAGTGCTCTCCTCAGACTAGCATGTGTGGAATGAGAGACGGGCGAAATCAGTGATGAAAAACTGATAGAAAGCGACAGACGATGAGCTCCTGGAAGTCTGACGTCGTCTTACCTCCACATATGAGCGATATATTTATACTGACAGACCCGCGCGGACACTTAGAAACCAGCCCGTAAAGTCAAGGTAAACTAAAAGTTGCTCAAAACCAGCTTAAATCAAGCCCATGTCTGTTTCTGTCTGCGTCTAACACCGCGGGTCTCCATGTGTGGTGTGTGTTGTTGTGTACTGTGTGCTGTGTGTTGTTGTGTGTACTGTGTGTTGTTGTGTGCTGTGTGTTGTTGTGTGCTGTGTGTTGTTGTGTGCTGTGTGTTGTTGTGTGCTGTGTGTTGTTGTGTGCTGTGTGTTGTTGTGTGCTGTGTGCTGTGTGTTGTTGTGTGTTGTGTGTTTGTGTGTTGTGTGCTGTGTGTTGTTGTGTGCTGTGTGTTGTTGTGTGCTGTGTGTTGTTGTGTGCTGTGTGTTGTTGTGTACTGTGTACTGTGTGTTGTTGTGTGTTGTTGTGTACTGTGTGTTGTTGTGTGCTGTGTTGTTGTGTACTGTGTGTGTTGTGTACTGTGTGCTGTGTGTTGTTGTGTGCTGTGTGTTGTTGTGTGCTGTGTGTTGTTGTGTGCTGTGTGTTGTTGTGTGCTGTGTGTTGTTGTGTGCTGTGTGTTGTTGTGTGTACTGTGTGTTGTTGTGTGTTTGTGTGTTGTTTGTTGTGTGTTGACTTGAATGGCATGTTTTAGTTTATGTGTGTGACTGGCTGTTTGTCGTGTATTGTTTCTCACTGTCTCATTGTTAAGGGCTGATCAACAGTGGATTTAACATATGAGGTTTTACCAGCTTTATTATTGATTTACAAGCTTTGCTCTTTCCACAACGTACTTATAATTCATATGGACTCTTCTAAAGCTACATATTAACATACTGTAAGATTAGGGATTGCAGAATCAGCATAAATCAGCATATTGTACATTTAACAGTAGAGTAACATTCTCAGTTCCTCTGGTTCAGACATTAGTGACTGTCCAGTTAAAGGCAAATCTGAGCAAACTTTCAGCTGTCATGAGAAAACTGTTTTCTGGATCAAACAGTCCGTGTCCCTCTTAAAAGACTGAAGTACGTTTTAAACAACAGCGTTTTAGTTATTTTCTTTGTTAAAAGTTCACAAACTGAGAGGAGAGGTCTGTGTTTTTTGTATTTGTGAAGGCTTCATGTAAAAGTTTAACATTTGACCTTGTACACAGAAATCAGAAAACACTGTGATTGTAGAGTTGATATCTGTAAAAATCTGCTTTCTAGCCTCGATCAGCAGTTGGTTTGTGCAACTACAGCTTTTCAATCATTCATTTTTAAGTTTAAAATTGTATTTTTCAAGGTTTTTAGTTGTACTGTTAAAACGCAGATGAAGCAGCAGACACTGGAATGCTTGTCTGTCATTTTCCACACACAGTGACTCAGTCAGTCCTCTGTGCGGGTCGCCTCTTACATGCAGCCTCTCATTTGCATTGTCTTCATTATGGGCCAGACACATGCTAATGTGACCACTTGATAATGCAAACTCAGTCTGTTTGGCAGAGATCTCCAAACTCCACATGACCAGAGACTCACATGTTATCCATGTCCAGCACACTGAAACAACATTCAACCAAATGAACCTCCTCCCTTGTGCTGCATCTTTCCTAATGGCTGCTGATAGTATTGGACCAGTGCACAGATTGCTTTTAGTTTAATACACCCTCTAAACAGCTTGTAGGTTCCAGCAGATGAAACACAGTCTGTCTTTGTGTGGGCAGGTTATGGTTTTATTCTCTCTGCAGTGTTTTGATATTCAATATTTACTGCCCAGCTGATGTCCCGCTGATGCTTGACTAGTAGATTGTTTAAACTAGCAGATTTAAATTCATATGACCTGTAGGTAACATTCATGTGCACATGTGAGGTAACATGCCTCTTACATACTGTATCTTCAGAGGTGTCAGGTCAGTCTTAAGCTTTCAGCACACATTTAATCATTTCTCTCTTTCAATCAGTTTGATTTACTATTCTTTTTGTGGTCATATGATCAGGATGTTTGATTATGTAGGATTTGTAACCACTACCTTAAATCTGATAGTATGATGTCTGTACAGGAGTTAATTTTACGGTTATCTTATTATTTAAAGTAAACAATGCAGCAGAGTCTTATAATGGCTTTATCACCTTGCAGACTGTGTAGACTTAATACACCGCAGGCCTGTACCTGACACAGGCTTTGATAAAGATCATATAATGGAAAGTGGTAAAGGAATGAAGGGCAAACAGAGAAAGAACAATGAATGTGCACAAAAGACAAGCTGTTTAACCACCATAGTTACCAATTCTCTGTTGTGGAATTATTTGATGCTTTATGCAAAAGTTAGGCCCCCTCAAACAAGTTTTATGGGTCTGGCCAAGTAAAAAATTGTTCTAATATTGCGTATGGGCAGGAAAAGTCCTTATATTGGATAAAAACACGAAGTGATTCTGATGTGATGGTCACATTGTGATACAGTAATGACACACAGATGTGTTTAATGTACTATGAGATTAATTGATTTTTTTCATGTCGTCTGTTTCTCTGAAGAGCAGTGATGTCATTTGATGGATGGTCATGAGATGACTGAACAGGAAAATCATGGAACAGGTTAATCAACCTACCTCAGAGATAACATGTGACAGCCCTGCAGAACTGACTGAAGTCATGGAAGGCCAGTTGTCTCCACAGCCAGACTTGAACTCTGCCCAGACTCAAGAAGATTCAGCGTGGACGGCTGCCCCAGAGGGTGAGTCTGTGTCCTCAGACTGTGGATGTCTGATAAAAAGTGTCTGATATGTCATCAGTGTTCTCAGTAAAGAGACAGTGTAGAGAAGTGTAGCAATGAAGATTGCACAATATTGAAGAAAATTGTGATATGTGTTAACTAAATAACACAAATTACATTATGCGATATGATAATGCTTTAAATTGAGCAAAATCAATTCAAATTAATATATTTAAAAACTAAAACTTGTACAACGTTTCACATACTTTCTGGGAAAAGAAATCATATCTACAACTTCTGCTAGAAGTCTCTTTGCATCATCCTAAAACTGACTGTACAGAACTTTATAGCGTATTAAAATCATTTAGTTATTGCAAACATTGTGATATGCACGTTTGTGATATTTTGTTAATCTTGTGCAGCTGTCTCTCTGTGTGTGTCTCTCTCATTCATAGATCCAGCACAGGTCTCGTCTCTCTCGCTGTCTGAGCAGTTGTGTTTGGGACGGGATGACTCTGGTAATTTGGGTCTGAATGTTGAATGTCAGATATGTGGAGATAAAGCCTCAGGATTTCATTATGGAGTTCACGCTTGTGAAGGCTGTAAGGTAAGTTAACTACTGCAGTTAACTGTGGGTTCATCTTATAAACAGACATAAACCCTGCTCTGCATCAGTCTAGAGTCAGAGATGCAGTGTATTAAAAGTGCTGTAAACAGCTTTATGTTTGAATACAATGTCTGCACACAGATGAACAACAAAAACACCCTTTCAACCAGTTAGAAACTGTTTTGTGTGTTCAGTGTACAGAGGTTAAAAGGACAAAGGGACGTTTAGTTCAGTGGCTAAGTGTGACGGAATTGAGCACAATTCCACATGCTCTGCTGTTTGTTCAGTGAGGAAGTGTCATATTGTTTTGAAAGGGGTTTTTCAGACGCACCATTCGTATGAATCTGGAGTACGAGCGGTGTGAACGTGCCTGTAAAGTCCAGAAGAAGAGCAGGAACAAATGTCAGTACTGTCGCTTCCAGAAGTGTCTGGCACTGGGCATGTCTCATGACGGTGAGAAGCTCACACACACACACACACGCACACGTTTCCAGTGCAGTTCAGCTTTCATTTCATTTAACATTGCATGTTGGTTATGTTGTTTTACAAAATAACTGGAACTCATTTCTATCTCTTCCTCCAGCGATCAGGTACGGACGCATCCCAGAAGCAGAGAAGAAGAAGCTGGTTGCGGGGCTTGTTGCAGGAGAGAAACTGCAAAGCTCTGCGGGCGCTGACCTCAAAACCCTCGCCAAACACGTCAACACGGCCTACCTGAGAAACCTCAACATGACCAAGAAGAAAGCACGGAGCATCCTCACGGGGAAGAGCGGCTGCACAGTGGTACGGGCTCACACGTCTCCAGATCCCTCAGACAGGCGGTGTTTCATCATTTTGTTGCAGCTAATTGAAAGATGCAGTATTTAACTAGATGACCACTGGTGCTTTCACAGTGTCATGTCAGTCTGATAATGCACTTCTCTTTGGTGTGAATGCAGAAATGATTTCAGTCCTGAATTGATCATTTTTTGTCTCCAGCCTTTTGTCATCCATGACATGGACTCGCTGTGGCAGGCAGAAAATGGGCTGGTCTGGAATCAGATAAACGGAGCTCCACCCAACAAAGAGATCGGAGTCCACGTCTTCTACCGCTGCCAGTGCACAACAGTGGAAACTGTGCGGGAGCTCACAGAGTTTGCCAAGAACATCCCTGGCTTTGTGGATCTCTTCTTGAATGACCAGGTCAGAAGCTTCCAGGTTCTCTGTCTCTTCTCACAGTTTGTGTGTTTTGTGATACTCTTAAAGAACACTGAATCTTTAAATTCCTGAGAATTGTCATTACAAACAAGAACTGTCATTGCTAATCTATAATCAGTTCATATTATTCTTAATCTCCATGAAAAGCTCTGTTAAATAACTGGTAGTAATAAGTAATAACTGCTAATATATAATCCTCTAGAGTCAGTTATCTTGCTTTTACTTATATAAATAAAATTAATATAAATTAATTTAAAAATTAATATAAATACAGACATGAAAAATGTAACAGTTTTCAGTGGTTGATGGCATGTTCTAAACATTGTGACATCAGTGTATTGATACAGACTCTGAATGTATCTTCCACTCGGCCTCTCAGGTCACGCTGTTAAAATATGGAGTCCATGAAGCCATATTCTCAATGCTGCCGTCTTTAATGAATAAAGATGGGCTGCTGGTAGCCAATGGGAAAGCCTTTGTGACAAGAGAATTTCTGCGCAGTCTGCGCAAACCCTTCAGCGAGATCATGGAGCCCAAGTTTGAGTTTGCAGTTAAATTGAACTCTCTGGAGCTGGATGACAGCGATCTGGCCCTGTTTGTGGCTGCCATCATTCTGTGTGGAGGTGAGACTGTGTTTGAGACAGCATGTATTTACTTCATCTCATTATAGAAACCTGAATTACTAATGAGTTCATGTCAGGAACATTCAAACAAAACTTCATCAAACCGCTTTAACTAAAAACTTGTTTGTTATAAGAACAGGGAAGGTGTGCTTCATTTGTGTTTCTATTGCATGTATAACAGTTCTGTGTAAAGTGTAAGTCTGTAGCTGAGGCTTGTCTGTGTTTGCTGTAGATCGTCCTGGGCTGATGAACGTGAAACAGGTGGAACAGATCCAGGATGGAATCCTGCAGGCTCTTCATCAGCATCTTCAGGTTCACCATTCAGATGCTCCTCATCTCTTCCCCAAACTGCTGCAGAAGATGGCTGACCTCAGACAGCTGGTCACAGAGAACGCTCAGCTGGTTCAGATGATCAAGAAGACTGAATCTGAGACCTCCCTCCATCCGCTTCTACAGGAGATTTACAAAGACATGTACTGAACTCAGGACTCAAGAACCTGACTGGAGACTGGACTGGACCCCAGACTTGCACGCATTTTAATGGCGCTTCTGATGCCATGGGATTTTCCTAAATGAATTTTGTAAAAGACTTTTAGAAATGTTGAGTTTGAATACAGACTTTTCTCTGATGGTGAGAAGTGTTTCTGTTTAAACTGTTCTTACAGAACATCTCACAGATGTTGTCTAGACTTTGGTTACTGTTACTGTTGTCATGTTCTTCATTGACGAGGGCTAACATCTTCAGATGTTGCCTTGTCCGTCATGTTCTTTGTAAGTTCATGACTGAAGTGACAGGGTGTGTTATGGAGGATGGAGGTCAGACTGCCCTCTCATGATTAGGCCACTTACTGTGTTTTGTGTTTGTAGTTTTGTTTGTGATTCTACTTTTCCTCTTGATTCTGCTTGATTAGGCAGTTCAGTCAAAAGTATAATTCATAAAAAACTGTAAAGCATTCAGTTAGATTATTTTGGAATCATGCTACTGTGTTGAGGTTAGTGTTTTCAGTGTCAGCTGCTACAAATATATATTGGAATTGAAACTGAAGACAAATCTACAGTATGGTAATTAATTTAGTTTAGTCATGTAAACTCTGGCATGAGCCCACAGCAGTGAGAAGCATCCGTTTCGAAGGAATTATTGTTTCATTTGATCTGATCTGTGAAGTGCTGCTACCACGAGGCTGCTTGTGTTAAAGTACAATGTCAGGTACCAGTCTAAAGATCACACTGAGACCTCAGTTCTATTTCATTGTCTCTGTGATGCGCGGTTGTATTAAATGAGATCTTCCATCATTGTTTTATTTCTGAAGAGTTTCATTGGGCAGGATATCACAGCATGTTGAATATGTTCTATGAATATTTTCTGAATGATTGAAATTGTAGGTTACATTCAAACATTATGGTCAGATTGGTTTAAAGTTTAAACATATACAGTTCATTCAGTAAATCAGTTCAGCAGTATAAAGAACAGTAAGGATGCATCAATGAATTAATAATCATGTCATTATGGTTATGTGCATCACAACTGGACCATTTTATTGAGTATATCTTGATATTTGTTAAGTCTAGAATATGTCTTTGTCACAAAACAATTGTGAATAATTTGAAAATTCAATATGAAGATGTTACAATGTGTCGTAACATCATATTTCTGTAATCTATTTTAGAGGGTTTTTCTTTTTCTATGACCTGAAACACTTTTTCTGTCAGTTTCACAGTACAATATTGTATTGATGATGATTACCAGGTTTGATAATAGATAATCTTACACCCATTTCTTTCCAATGTGACCCAGTTTAGAAATGACCTGTTTGATTTCTTAAGAATGGAAATCAAGATTCATAAGTGTTGCAATGATTTGTAGGATTATTATTATATTATTTTTAATTTTAGTAAGACAATTCCACAGATCATTAAGTTTCTTGTGATTTATCTGATGCTCCAAATGTGCCAATATTTTGTATTCATGTAAAAACAAATATTAAAGTTAGTACGTATTAGATTTTTTTGTTCAGTCCTTTTAATGTTTGAGTATTTACCAATCTTAATTCAAGTAGTGTTAGACTGTTGTAATTACAAATTTTACTAAGACAGATTAGCTGTCAGTGAATTAATTGTATAAGTGAATAAACAGCATTGTCTTAGAAATGAAAGCAATGATATGTTTCCAGTCAAACAGAAGCTTTGAGAGTGAAATTCATTTGTGTCTATCACCCGCTCAACAGTTATGAAGGTGTCGGTCCGCAGGCGCTCATCAGGCGCAGAGGAACCAGCAGCGAGACGCGAGATCTTCTGCAGGAGAACCGGTGCGGTCTGTCGGTGAGCTTCTCCAGCAGCACCCGTGCAGTGTGTCATGAGGAAACTGATGTGTAAAGAAACTGAAGGTCTGCTAGTTTATGTCTTCATGTGTGTGTCATGGTCTCACCAGATCCAGCCCCGTTACTTACCCCTCCAACTATTAAAACCCGTTTCAGATGAAGCGGTCCAGCGTACCCTACAGACAGTCGAGAAATGTGAGGTTCAGTCCAGTGCACGGAGAAAAGCGAGCTTTGTTCCTGCGATCATGTGTTAGAAAGAAACCTTCCTGCTGTTCACATCCGGTTTACGCAGTAAGTAGTTTTGTTTACTTCATTTCTTTACTTCACATCTACAGTCGGATTGTAAGTTTGTAGAGAAGACACGCACAAAAACATGAACCCTAGAGAAGTCCATAACAAGAGATGGTCGCTGGAGAAACTGCGCTTTTCTTTCCGAGGTCTGAAAACTGTAACCCTTCAAGAGTTTGAAACGTCTTACACATCCACTGCAGTTAGTGAGATGTTATGTGGCTGTGTCTGCATGAGTTTCCTGCGGTTCCTTCAGGTTCAGTGTCGGTACTTCCAGAAAGGTGGCTGACTCCTCAAAAACACCATTTGCATGCTCTTCTCTGTTTGAAATTGCAGGTATCTCCATGTTCCTCAGAGAGATGAAGGGCCTTCAGGGAGCAGCAGGCGAGGTTCAGCCCCTGCACTTTTCCTTCTGCTGTGGCTGACCGGCGGGGGTCAGAACTTTTTCCTCTACCAGCTCAAGCCGTGTATAGCAGGAATCGTCGAGGTTCTGAGCCCCTGGAGGAACCAGAGTGACCACACCACACCAGAATTCAAACCGCTCTACCACAGGCATTGCTGAAGAGGAAGAGTTTGGGGTTGTGGAAGGTACAAAAGCAGCAGGGTATTTATTTATCACCTTTCTTTTACTCCACATCCTTGACAGTTATTTACTAGATCTTCTCGATTTACAGGTTCAATGAGGTGGCTGCAAGAAAATGGCACTAAAGACTCCTTCACACAGCTATAGCTCAAGCGCAGCACCTGCTGAAGTCCAAAAGGCAACAGTGTCTGAAGCTGAAACACAGGTCTGTAGGTTTAACACTTCATCAGTTTTTGGGACTCTCTGGATGGGGTTTAATACAGTGTTATTGGGTTATAGGTGACCAGCTTGCCAGAAAGATCAGAGCAATGCGGCGCTGCAGTCTCAGAGGAGCATCACTCAGACCAAAACAATGATGTGGCCTGTGGCATCTGCATGGACAAGATTTCTGAGAAATCGACCGCTCTGGAACGGCGCTGTGGCATCCTCCCCAACTGCAGTTGCAATTTTTCTTTTATAATTGCATATTTGATGCCCCATGTTTGCACACTGCAGAAAATGCATAGAAAAGCCTGCAGAGTGGTATTTAACATCAGCTGATCATTTAAAGTGAGCAGTTGTCACATTGTGTTTTCAGAACACTGCTGAAGTGCTTGAGGATTTGGACACTGATGGCATCCAACTCTGGAGCTACATTTTTGCCTTGACTCTGTTGGATGAAGATAATGATTATCTTCTGGATTTTCTTAATTAAGGATCTGCTAGGACCATATGTGTATCTTTACTCATCTATCTTGAGCTTTGCTTCTGTTCTGCACTGAAAGTCTCTGGTGGTTTATATTAGCTACCATTTGTTGTTTGGCTTATTGTGTAGCTGTGTAATAATACTGTGTGTGTGCGTGTGCTTGTGTGAGTGAAAGTCCTTTGCCTTTGGACTGTAAAAGGGGTGAGGGAAAGTTTGTGCTCAGAGCTCAGTAAACAGAGTCTGTAGTTTCAGATGGGAGGGGGTCTGGGGCAAAGTTGTTAACTGAATGCATGGTCTTTTCTCAGGTAGCTTTTTCACTTGTTGATTGTTTAATATTTCCCTCCATGCTGCTGCTTGATTGTTACACTCTCTCGTCTGATACCTTTATATGAAATTGGCTTTTAATATTTTGTGTACTTCATAGTTTATATTGTCAGTATTCTGCTCAACATTGAACTTGATCTGCTGTTCTCTTCAGCAGTGTTAACAGGTGTCACTTGATGCACCAGGACTTTGTCAAATTTGATGACTTTTAGTATGTTTGTATTCATTCAGAAAAGTGAAAATAAAAAAATCTTACAGTTTTCCTCACTTGATCTTCTCAGTGGTTTTATTGTGTAAAGTGTGCTCTAAATCTTTACACGTCTGTGACAGGTACCTGTAGTTGTGAGGGTGGGACTCATTCCACTTCAAAATGTACAGAGAAATGAATGTGTCTTGAGAGATGATCAGCTGATGAAGTCTTTGAAAAAAAGGGAAAACATGGATGGTGATGTAGAGGATAAGATGTTCATCTAAGTAAAAGCGTGAATATGGATTTCTGTAGAACCAGAGGAAGAGAACTTGACTAAAGATGCATCTAAAATGAGGACATCAGAACTGGACCACAATACTGCCTGATAAACTGTTTAAACTAACCACCGTTACGGTCTTCAAAAGTCTTGCCAGACCATATAAAGGTGGATTTATAAAGAATGTTAGTAAAGTGTCAGCTGATTGAACACATTTTATAGTTTAATATGCAGGACATGAATGTAGATGTATTTTATAGTGATTTTAGACTTTAAAACTATGAGACTGAGTGTTTAGGTAGTTGATTCAATGTCATTCGAACACTTGTCACAACACTGATGTCGTCACCGGAAGTGCGCGCTTCACTGCCGGGCGCGTATATTCTGCGTAACTTCCTGCTCGCGTTCTTTCTCGAGCTCAGCGTGAAGCGAGCGGGATCATCAGGATGAGGTGCGTGTGTGTCGCGTCGTTTCATACGTGAAACGCTTCATTTACACACACTAATAATCTCTAGAGATAGAGATTATTACTGTGTGTTGTGTAAGGTGATCATTTGGTATATTTCGGGCAGTTGACGCGCAGCGCTGCTTACTGATCTCAGATCGGTAGAACACATTCGTGTTTAATCTGAAGTTTCGCTGTCGTGTAACATCAGTGCTGATCATGTATCTGCACGTCTCATGTCTGCTTCTCTTCTGCAGTAAAGTCTCCAGAGACACGCTGTACGAGGCGGTTCGGGAGGTCCAGACGGGTTCCGCTGCCAAGAAGAGAAAGTAAGACTTAGCAGTGTTCTCTGTGCCTGAAGCAGTAGGGCTGTGTTAAACTGTCTGGACTGATGTGTAGTGAAGTGGGGTCTCAGGCTTTCATTTCTGTGTTTTAAAATGGCATGAGTGTTTTAGATCTTATGTGTGTTTTCAGGTTAAGTTTATCTAGTGACCTGCTGTATTGCCTTCCGTCTGTGCTTTTGTTAATACTTGTCAGTCTGTTCATGTAGAGTAATTTGTGTCTTATAAAATATCAATATTGGTATCTAACATGCAAATGGAGTTCCACTTCATAGTTGCTGGTCAAAATGTGAGGGGAAACCTGTACAGTGATGTTTCTCTGTGCTTTCTAGGTTTCATGAGACTGTGGAACTGCAGATCAGCTTGAAGAACTATGATCCACAGAAGGACAAGCGTTTCTCAGGCACTGTCAGGTTCGGCCTTTACTGTATCACCCAGCCCTCTCTCTGTCTGTGCTCTGCTTTGCCTGATTAAACTTGCATATCTAGTTGTGGATTATTTAGCACATCTGGTTAAATTAGCGGGTGGTTAAGGGCAGGCAGTGGAGAACAGGCCTGGGTAGTCTGTCTGAACCACTTACTCTTTGGGTTGGTGAAACAGACAAACCCCTACCCTGGGTCTAAAAACATGAGGGAAGGCTAAAGGTGATGTACCTAAGCAGACAATATTGTTGTATTCTTGTGTTTTTGACACCTGATGCCAGCTGAGGTGGGATGGTCTTTGTGTCTGCCTCACATGGGGTCAGTTGAGTTCTGTCACATCAGTGTTTTCAGTCAGTCGTACCTGTTTATCCTCAGGCTGAAGACCACACCTCGCCCAAAGTTTTCCGTGTGTATCCTTGGTGACCAGCAGCATTGTGATGAAGCCAAAGCTGCTGATCTCCCACACATGGACATCGAAGCTCTCAAAAAGCTCAACAAGAACAAGAAACTTGTCAAGAAGCTGGGTGAGTTTCCTGTTTTGTTTGCATCAAGGTTGACTATTAATTGTTAATTAAATATTAAGCTCTGCTCCATAAGCCTTGATCTGCAGATGAACAGTAAGTTGGCCACTAAGAACTGATGATCTGATCATGCTGAGAGTGGTGCATCTAATATTCTGCATGGATTTAACATTGACACGTTTTCTCTTTCAGCAAAGAAGTACGATGCTTTCCTGGCCTCCGAGTCTCTGATCAAGCAGATCCCTCGTATCCTGGGACCGGGGCTCAACAAGGCAGGGAAGTTTCCCTCTCTGCTCACCCATAATGAGAACCTGATTACCAAAGTGGATGAAGTGAAATCCACCATCAAGTTCCAGATGAAGAAGGTGTGTGATGTTCTTTACTGTGTCATGTTGGTATCAAAATGTCATTTTACTGTTTGTCTCCGTACAGATTTAATTTTAAGATGTACACGCTGACTGAAGGGCATGTAGATGGTTGCATTGACTGCCATGATGTCATTGTCAGGTTCTGTGTCTGGCTGTGGCTGTTGGTCACGTGAAGATGACAGAGGAAGAGCTGGTCTACAACATCCACCTGGCTGTGAATTTCCTGGTGTCTCTGCTGAAGAAGAACTGGCAGAACGTCCGAGCGCTTTATATTAAGAGCACCATGGGAAAACCACAGCGCCTTTATTAGATACTGTCACCTGCTTTTCTACAATAAATGTGGAGTTGATCCAGATTTCTTTCCGTCTCTTCACATCTGCCCTGAATATCCCTTCAAATAAATGACAAATGCCCATGTTTTATCAGAGGCAGAGAAAGAACGCTGATTCTCTAAGGCAGAACTGACTTCATTCTGTGGGGGGAAAATCGTTTATTTTTTATAAAATGCATGACCAAGTCTCACAAAGTAATGGGCTGAGTCATATTATAATGTGAATCTGGCATCGTTTATTAAAATGTGGTATAAATAATATAAAATATATGTAGTTAGTAAACAAACATGAAGAAAAAATTTTGCTTTTGGTGTTGACGTGATAAATGATTCTTAAAATGCATATTACAGTAGCACAGCAACACTATTTAAACATTTCACTAAAAGTGTGTTAGGGAAATATTACAAAAAATACAAAAAAGAACAAATACTGTAACAAATATTAATTCATAATGAATTACATTAGATCATAATTAAAACATTACAAAATACTTCAATTATACAGAATTGTGTACAGGACACAAATATAAACTAATTTTCATCAATTTTAAAGCATTTATAATAGTCATTAGAAAAAGTAGGCCACAATTTTAATACTAATCAATAAATTAAAAATTATATTATTACATCAATCATAAATATCTGGCATGATGGATGATGCCTTACATAGAAGTCCTGAATCAAGTGTTAGTTACACATGTAGGGTTAAGGAATTGTGTCCTATATTTCATTGACACCTCTAATACTTGGTCAAAAAGACATTGTGAGAATTAAAATGATAAACAACATGAGTTTGTATCAGTAACTCTATTAGCTTAATAAATACAAACAAAGTAGTACATTGAGACCACCTGTGTAGGTTACACTTGACTTACAATCTCTGAGTCTTCTTCCTCGTACCACTGCAGTGGAGTTCCATCCGACGCTCTCTGCAGAATCACTTTCTGAGAAACCTGCTAAAATACAATAACATTTATCATTTATCTACAAGAACATTTTTAATAACAAGTATTAACACTCTCCTGTACTGAACCTCTGCAGTCTGATTCATGTACTGAAGGTACTTGTTGTCTTCACCTGTTTGTGAATCTGATGATAGGGGGGCGGCTCCGGGGGCTTCAGTCGGATTGATCTTTGCCTCTCCAGCGAGTGACACCTGAACACAGCTGAACTGTTTATTTGGTGCCAGGATTTAAGCTCCCCTGACACCATGTCTCGAGAAAGCCTCTGGGTGGGGCGAATAGGGTTTTCTCTTAGTGACATCGTGCGGACCACCTTTGTATATGGTGGGGGTGGTCTGAGCATTCGTTTAGCTGAAGTAAGCGCCACCTGTTGGGATTTATTTGCAAGTGCAGTACCAGACTGTGAGTTCGGTCCAGTTCTGAGAGTTCCCATGTCCACTTCACACAGTACCCCATTATTGTTCTTCTCTGGATTGGAGCCGGGCTCAGCATGCGGTGGGTTTTTGTTTCTAGGTGGTCTGCAGGTGCTCAGCTGATGTGATATTTTATTTCCAGTTGTGTGATGGTAGCCGTACGGAGGTGGACGTGGTTTGAGCCTCTCTGTGGTGGTTTCTCTGCTGGACGAGCTGCTGTATGAGGAAATGGAAAGCTCAGAGCTGCTGTCCTCTGAGCTGCACTGATACAAGCGCTGAACCGAGCAGGCCAGGGTAAAATCTGTCACTCGTCGCTGTGGAAACTTAGTCTGGCTTAGATCTGAGCTGGTCTTGGTCAGTTCTGGTTTGCCTTTGGGGAGTCTGTTTATGAAGGGAGAACATTGGATCTTTGAAATAATGACATCAAAACATTGTCTTGATTTAGCAACTCTTTGTTACTAAATGTCATACTGTAAAAATTGATTAATCAAAAAAAGTTTCTGTCATCATTTACTGTCACTCTTCATATTATATATTCATAGTTAATATTATATTGTATCATTGCCTCATTGTTCAATTAATTATGATCACAGCTAGCAGGTACAGGTGGGCTGTACACCAGTTCAGTGCAGGCAGTAATGCTGATGTGTGCTGGTGACCTGCAGGACTGAAGGAAGTGACGGCGCAGTGGCAGATCTGGGCTGGAGGGAGCGCTGTTTCCCTGAGTGTTCCGGACTGCCAAACTCTTAAACACAAACTGAGGTGCTGGAGGAAGTTCTGCCAGTCTCGAGTCTGGTGAAAATGTTGGACTGCTGCTGACACAGGAAGATGTGTGAGAATATAAAGATGAACTGATCGATTGTAAAAAACATTGATCTTGCTGGCAATAATCGATGAGCTAAAAACCTGTCTGTGCTGCTGTAACAGTATTTAAACCTAATTTGTCATGAGGTCCTTCAAGGCTGGTCTATCCTATAATACCTTGAGCGACTGCTGCAGGCCGACAGAGAGGGTTCTGGGTTCTGGTAAGGCTTGTCTAAGTTGGATTCCTTCCATGGAGAGTTCTGGATGGGTGAGGACTCATAATCCAAACTGGAGCTGGAGCTTGATGGAATTGGGCCATTTTTTGGTAAGAGAATCAGATGCTGAAAACCACTGTCAGTGGAAGAGCCCAGAACTGCTGCAGACACGGAACTGGGGTCTAAATCTGTTGATGTGTTTGTAGCATTAGCAAAATATAAACAGTGGAGATTACATTTCCTAAAAAAAATAAAATTGCAGTATTTTAAAATACCTGTATTATTAGTTTATTGTGGCATAAATAGTTGTAATTATGTGTTGAATGATAATTTGTATTGACATTATTCTGAATTCTGTATTCATTAGTAAACATCAAAATGGCATTTTCACTGCTGATTTCAGACTTTACTGTAGGCACTGAAAGCAGAGATGTTATTTCTCTTACCATCATCCACAGCAACAGCATCAGACAGTGAGCTGTCATCAGACAGAGCAAAATCTGAAACTGAGACATGCATAACCTCACCACATTTGTAATGGTCAACCCCTCTACTGAGGTGTATAGGAAACAGGTACAGTGTATATGAAAAACAGGTTGAGAAATCAGTGTTCTGTGATTGGCTGACCTCTCTGCCTGGACGAGCAGTGATGTTTCAGTACAGTGTCCTGGAGCTCTTTCAGTTTCTTCTCTTCATGTTCACACTTCTGCAATCGGCTTCTCCTGACCAGTTTACTGATGTTTTCCTCCAGAGAAAGTTTCCGGGCCGCCTCGTGAATCTGCCGCTGCAGGAAAACATCAGACTCCAATGTGTTCTGCTCAGACTCCTATAGATGGCATTTAATGAGAAAAACACATGATCACAAATCAGTTTAGCTGTTTAAACAGTCTTCCTACAGGAAGTGTGATCTGTACCTCACCACCCTGTGAAATAAAACCCTCATCCAGTTTCAAACAGGCTCTGATTTGTCTCCTGATCTGCGGGGGTTTCTCGTCGGGCCGGAGGGGGTAATCAGAGGGCAGTTTTCCAGTCAGCTCCTTTTAAAAATAACAGTGTTTTAATCATGAACAAAGAAAACGAACTTTGTTCATCAAAACAAAAAAACTTTGCGAGAGCAGATGCTGGTCTTTGTATTGTTACATTCACACAATGGTTTCTTTAGTGTAATGATTGGGCTCTTAAATCTTCCTCCGCTTGATGTGGACTAACGTGCAAAGAAGCATCTGTGTTCTGTTCTTTCACTTCAGTGTCTCTGTTGAAAATCTGTATTCAGAACAAGAGAAAGCCCAGCGCAATCTGACAGAGCGGCTGACTGATGGATGATATCCTGTTATGTATCAATGTTTGTGAAACCTCATTTATGCCTGATTGCATTTGCATGAAAAACTGTTTCACTTGCTTGTAATGAATTGTGCTTCAGTAGTTTATTAAGCTACGATAAAGGTAACAACATGTATGAGTAGTAGTGTGTCACTTACAGCCTCTCTGACACAGAGTTTCTTCAGCTCCAGGACACACAGCTCCAGTCTGTCCTCGAGGGCCTGCTGTTTGCGTCTCAGGACACGTGTTTGACTGCTCAGGTCTTTCACTGGTGACGTGGGGCTGTCTGGGCCTGGACCTCAGCAGATATTTCACCATTAGGTAGTGCTCTGACACACTGAGCTGTCATGCTTGCTTCTCAAAATCAGTTATCATTTAGCATGAAAATGATCATTTATGATTAAAAATGAATATGCATTCACCAGAGTTTAAAATGATTCCACTGTCAGAGTCGCTGATCTCCTCCTTACAATCCATCATTCTGTAGTTTTTATTTTTGTATAAATCCTGGTTCAGTCCTGACCTGTGATCTGTAGATGAGAAACAGAAGAGATTCAAATCTGTTGTTTGATTTTGAGTGCTTCACCTTTACTCTACTGCCCTCCAGTCCAGAACCACTAAGCAAATAGTGACTTGTGGTTGTGTGATTATGTAAAACCCAGCATCTCAAACATCTGAGGTTTACAGACAGCAACTGGTCTTTTTTGCGTAGTTCACTCCTTTCTCAGTATGCACATACACTCCCAAAATGCTTGAATGCCTTGAAACACAACAGCCACACGCCTGCACTTCACCACACACGTGGGGGTTTTATCCCTCCTCATGCAGCGCCATGGCGTCCTGCATCACTGTGATGAAACGTGTGAAAGTTAGCACAACAGAAAGCAGCAGTCTGTTCCATCAGAGAGTCCAGCAGCAAAGCTCAGGGTAAACACCTCACATACGATGAGAGGACATAATATCTGCTGATACAACAGACCTCAGCTAATAAGAGAACAAAAAGCAGCTGATGAAACCACTGCAGGAATGAGGTCACAGTAATAAACTACACTACACAAACTGTTAAATATACAGTAAAAACTGGCAGTTGGTGGTTGCCATAAATTCACTTTAACAATTATGAAGACCACATGCAGGCATTTTGCTGCCTGTTTATTTGACAGTTCATAAAATATATTTCATTAACGGTCATAAAAGGTTTGTAATTTTAATAATCCAACCTTGAACTACATCAATATGCTTTGTACTTTTACTGGATTACTGGATAATGACCATAAAAGTACAGAGAACTAATCAAGTTTAACAAAAAATGACATTATTGACAAAAATAATCTCAGTAGCCGACACTGTTATTTTGAACATAATACTTAAACAACAAACATGTTTTGCAACATATGCTTCATTCATCGACAGCGGCTCATGAAATTGAGCTGGTGAAACTGCAGTGAGCTCCACCCTGAAAAGACAGACCAGACTTCATCTCAGAACTCATTAGACTCAGATGAGCAGACAGAACATGGTCTTTTCGACAGTGATCTTAGAAACAACAGGATAATGCTACAGATCCATCCTCTCAGCACAGTCCAGTGTAAAGATGAGCTGCCTGTTCTATCTCCAGATTCCCCAACACCCTTCCCATGAGTCTGTGGGGCTGTGATTTATTGGAATGCCTAACCAGCCAGGTTCATTACCAATGTGGCCAGGTCTGAAATGTAGAGAGGGCTAGAGCTTGGACAGTCTGACAGGAGACTTGAATAAGACCCAGAATGTGTACAGAGCCTGTTATTATAGGAATGCTGAATCATGTGGATGTCATGGGAGCAACAGAATTTCCTGGGTGACTTATTTCTGCAGCTGGTGAAAAGCCAAAAACCAGTTGAATGCTGATGAAGGCAGACACAACATGACAGGCAGAGAGAGAGAGAGAGAGAGAGAGAGAGAGAGAGAGAGACAGAATGACTTTCATGATGACACTCAATGAAGATGAAAAGACCAAATGCCCCTGTGAAGTGAAAACACCTTTAACTAATACACAGAAGTAAAAGTTCTCTACTAATACTGAACAGACCCATCCTGCTCTGTGAATAAAATCCACGATTCATTCTGTATTCCAGCAGAAAGACCACCGGTTCATTAAGAGACAGTAATGGTTGTATGCTTGTTCAGAATGAATCTTCTGATGAACTCACGACAGTTCTGCATGTGTGGCAGACACTTTTATCCAAACAACTTCTTGTGACTCAAGCTCCACATTTAATCAGGAAAAACATACTGAAAATACCAACCTGGAAACTTCTCAGAACTAAGTGATGAACTCAGCTGATATCAGTCAGTTCATCTGGATCAACATTAAACAACACTTGCAAGCACTATAATAAAGATACAGTGGAGCATTTAGGTCTTCAGCCCATGTAACACAGAACAAATCACTTGTGTTTATACCGTATACTGAGATCCACTTAATCTAATCAACCATAATAAAACCCTGCTGTGATATGAATCGTTTCACGTACGACAAAATCCTTACAAAACGTGAAAATGCGTACGAAAATGAATAAAGCACGAGTTAGGACTATAGAGAAATAATGCAGTAAATGCAGTATCGCATGTAACGCTGCTGCTTCAGTATAAATAAGACTCAGATCATCATCATTATTAATATAATGGTCATACTCCCTGCGTTTGAGTCCAGCCCAGCGCGCTTCTGCTCGCTTCATTCTTCACGTGAGCGCGCGCCGGATCCTCCGTGCGGGGCTGCGGCGGTGCGCGTCGCCGGACTCCGGCACATCGCATCCACAGAGGGGGCGTCTGCTGCGCCTGCGCCGCGTCACAGGCCGTATTGTCGCAGTGGTCACAATATTCGCAGGTGCAGTACCGCGTTCACACTGTCGTGACTGTGTGAGACTCTGAGAATGACTCTGAAAGAGGTTTTAATCAAATGTTGAGCTACATTTCCGACCGTACCACCGCATGTCCCCCGTCCCTCATGTTGCCGGGGAGCTTTGTGAGCGCCGTTTGAAGCCTTTTCAGCAGTGCGCGTGCCCGAAACCTGCACAGTGAAGGGTTAAAGCAGAGGCGCGTGCCCGAGACAGCCGGCGAATAATCACCGGACTTTATGAATAGCATCTGAATTGGCACACTGGCACAACTTTGTTATTCTGCATGGCAACAAGCCAGAAACTGCAGCAAACAGAGTGCTGATAGTATTTGCCATCATCGTATGAAGATGTGATGTTGTTGCTTCCCGTTTGCCTCCTGATGATGTTCCTGAAGAAGAAGAAAAGATCACGAAAAGCTGCTTTAAACACGAGCTGGTTAAACGGGTCTTAATTTCCTGATTTCTCTCCACAGAGGCAGCGAGACACGGAGGCAGAGATTTGTGAATTTCTGAAATGAGAACAAATACTGAATGGTGGATTGTTTTGCAGGCGGGGTTTGCGCTGCATAATCTGCATTCATGACGCTGTGAAAGTGTCATCTGAATGTGAAGTATTAATCTGTCATCAGACAGACCGATGCTCCTTCATTTTGAACTGTCCGATAAAGCAATGAAACATTTATACAAGACGTATTAAGACATGAAAACGCATTACTGTTATTGACCGCAAGAGGGCACTGTGATTTTTAGGCTATTTAAATATTTCCCAGGATTCCAGAGTTCTACTTAATGACGTCAACCAGGAAGTAAGATCATGTAAACGCTGTGCGTGTGTTAGAAGTGAGAGTGAGAGTTTGTGTTGTTTAGTTTGTGTTGTTAGTTTGTGTTGTTTAGTTTGTGTTTAGTTTGTGTTTAGTTTGTGTTTAGTTTGTGTTGTTTAGTTTGTGTTTAGTTTGTGTTTAGTTTGTGTTTAGTTTGTGTTTAGTTTGTGTTTAGTTTGTGTTGTTTAGTTTGTGTTTAGTTTGTGTTGTTTAGTTTGTGTTTAGTTTGTGTTTAGTTTGTTTAGTTTGTGGTGTTTAGTTTGTGGTGTGGTGTTTAGTTTGTGTTGTTTTAGTTTGTGTTTAGTTTGTGTTTAGTTTGTTTAGTTTGTGGTGTTTAGTTTGTGGTGTGGTGTTTAGTTTGTGGTGTGGTGTTTAGTTTGTGGTTAGTGGTGTTTAGTTTGTGGTTAGTGGTGTTTAGTTTGTGTTTAGTGTGTTTAGTTTGTGTTTAGTGTGTTTAGTTTGTGTTTAGTGTGTTTAGTTTGTGTGTGTTTAGTGTGTTTAGTGTGTTTGTTTATGTGTGTGTTTAGTTTGTGTTTAGTGTGTTTAGTGGTGTTTAGTTTTGGTGTGGTGTTTAGTTTGTGTTTAGTGTGTTTAGTTTGTGTTTAGTGTGTTTAGTTTGTGTTTAGTGTGTTTAGTTTGTGTTTAGTGTGTTTAGTGTGTTTAGTTTGTGTTTAGTGTGTTTAGTTTGTGGTGTGGTGTTTAGTTTGTGGTGTGGTGTTTAGTTTGTGGTGTGGTGTTTAGTTTGTGGTGTGGTGTTTAGTTTGTGGTGTGGTGTTTAGTTTGTGTTTAGTTTGTGTTTAGTTTGTGTTTAGTTTGTGTTTAGTTTGTGTTTAGTTTGTGTTTAGTTTGTGTTTAGTTTGTGGTGTGGTGTTTAGTTTGTGTTTAGTTTGTGGTGTGGTGTTTAGTTTGTGTTTAGTTTGTGGTGTGGTGTTTAGTTTGTGTTTAGTTTGTGGTGTGGTGTTTAGTTTGTGTTTAGTGTGTTTAGTTTGTGGTGTGGTGTTTAGTTTGTGTTTAGTGTGTTTAGTTTGTGGTGTGGTGTTTAGTTTGTGTTTAGTGTGTTTAGTTTGTGGTGTGGTGTTTAGTTTGTGTTTAGTGTGTTTAGTTTGTGTTTAGGGTGTTTAGTTTGTGTTTAGGTGTGTTTAGTTTGTGTTTAGGGTGTTTAGTTTGTGTTTAGGGTGTTTAGTTTGTGTTTAGGGTGTTTAGTTTGTGGTGTGGTGTTTAGTGTGTTTAGTTTGTGTTTAGTGTGTTTAGTTTGTGTTTAGTGTGTTTAGTTTGTGTTTAGTGTGTTTAGTTTGTGTTTAGTGTGTTTAGTTTGTGTTTAGTTTGTGGTGTGGTGTTTAGTTTGTGGTTAGTTTGTGTTTAAATAAAACATCTGCACCGTGATCTTATCCTAGTTGCCCAGCTGCGATTCAGAGATGATAATAAAATAACAGACTCAGAAACAGTGAGTTTCTGTAGCGATGATCGCGAGGCGTTTTTTAAATCTCATGTTATAAATCATCTCATTTTATAAATCTCATTTTTTAAATCTCATTCTATAAATCTCAGGGCGTCCACAGTTTAATGTGTGGTAAAAAAATTATGAATCGATCAGATAAACTAGATCAAACTCAGCCCAGTCTTCCGTTTGTTCAGTATTAAGGCGAGTCTGATCTCATCGTAACTTTCTGAAGTTTGTGAACTACACGGAGCTGAAGCAGCGTTTGTAAATCTCAGAGTATATGGGCTCTTACATGGTAATGTTTCATTCTTATGTTTTTCTGCTGTCAACCTAAAGTAGAGATCACATCGTCATTGATTTGTTTCTATTATTTTGGAGCCACCTATTAGCACCTGTACTACAACATTAACCATCGAGACATTTCCAGTATTCAGAATGAACAGGAAGTGTTTCAGCTCCATCAGACATCATCAGACTGTGTAACTGTTACTGTAGAGAGCTTACCCAGCAGCTGTTACAGATGAACTGTTCATGATTTATTGTTGACAGCAGAATGCATTCTTTCTGATTATAATAATTCACTGATTAAAAATCAGGGCTGGATTGCATTGCATGTTATCTTCAGTGTGAAGTGATGCTGAGTCAGAGCTGGACCTTTGGACGGCTGCCAGTACAGTTTAATGGTTCTGGAGAGCGTGGTGATATTCACGGCTCTCAGGTTCCTCAGGGTCTGGATTACCTGCACAGCAGACATGAAACCTGAGAGCATTCTGTGGTTGTTGAGGAGCTCTGTGTCAGACTGAGTGGCAGAAAGCAGGCGCCCGGCCGAGTTGACCTGAAATAAGAGGACACTTAAAAGTGACTGTGACAATTTAATTGTAATTACCCCGAGTCATTGTACTGTTTTTGATTTTTTTTTAGTTGATTTGAATGATCTGGTTATGTATTTCTGTCTGGAGATTTCTTATAATATTGTTGTAGTTCTATGGTAATTGCCCTGCTGATAATCAGACTGACCACAGTGCTTCAGTATGTGATTATGCTCATTAAACTGTGTGTGTGTGTGTGTGTGTGTGTGTGTGTGTGTGTGTGTGTGTGTGTGTGTGTGTACACCACATTGCTTCAATTGTTGAACTGCTGGGGCCAGTCCCACACAAACTCTTACCGGCTGCTAAATATTCCAAGGAGTTCTTCACCAAGAAAGCTAATGTGCAATTAATGAATCATTTTTGAATTTGTATCAAACTATATTGAAATACCAGTATGCAGAACATGTTTTAATTTCCTGATTAAATGACATTGTAGACTGTGTGTAACTAACATAAGTGTTCCTGGACTTACAGTGCACAATTCATCAGTATATTTTCAAAGGAAAAAGTGTCTTTATGATTATGAAGTGTATTACATTCTTTGTAGCTACAAGGGCTGTTGGTTAAGTAATAACTAAATGCCTTTTGAGGGCTTGTTTGTAGAAACTCAACTACAGTTACAGGTAATGCAGTAAGGCAGTGTTGCAAGCTGTGACAACATGCCACACAATGCATTAAATGCTGGACACTGATGCTGTGTGTATTTCATAGCTGACATGAAGAACATTACTCAACTAAAGCTGGATGTTCTGAGGATAAATATAAGTGGCCACAGGAAGAGGCGGTGACTTTCACTGATTTCCTGCTGCCAGAGAAATGAGCCACGGCTGCCCAATATCTGCACCCCTGGCTCGCCCTCTAGTGGCTAATCCACACCACTGCACATTCATCAGGCTATCTCTCTTGAAACTGCAGCAGACCACGGATCAGGAAAGTCATTTTTAATGTAAGTGTTTTTTATGCTTGGATCAGCAGAAGAATTTGTCTGTTTTGTTCTCAATGTTTTCTCTTTCTCAAGAGATGCTGAAGTTGTTTGTTGGATTGAACAGATGCTGTATTTGAAATTCAAAGTTTTAGCCACCTGGGGTCACTATTGTCACTTAAGTCTCTTCCGCTGTATTTTAGATACAGTTTTTTAACTTTAATTGTTTTGGAATTTAGTTCTTTGAATATTAATTTAACAAATGCATAAGTGATCATCCTAAAATTTGTTTCAGAATAAGTCATTCACTTCAGCCGGTAAAATCATCAGAGATCATTTTATAACGGCATGAGTGTCTGACACAGGAAGTTTTCTTCTCATTCATGCATTGCTTATAGTTCATCTTATATTCTGTGTCTGTGTGCTGAAATGAAGTGAAAACTGTGATTTATTTAGCCCATTATTTCCATTTATTCAGCAATCCTGCATGTACAAATGATTGTGATTCCATAACTGTTTGTTTAGCAGTTTTGATATACAACACATCACATTGTTATGTACAGACTGAATACTTGTTCAGTTTGGATGTCATTAGAGAGCTGATATTCACATCTGTCTGAGATCAAAATCCTTCAGATGTGACAGACAGATTCTACAGCTGAAGTGTGTGATATCTGCATTACTGCATCCCCAGACAGAACTGCAGGAATGACTGAGCTGTTTTTAGATGAGTTCCTCAAACAGTTCCTCTGCAGATGGGCAGACCAATTGTTTTTGATTTTTAAAGATGGATCCAAAAATGACACACTTGCCCTTTAAAGGATTATTAGCTCCCAAAAATATTTCTTCATGTGATTTCAAACTGAAAGAGCTGGACAGCCCCGGTCACAGTATACTGTACTTTCAGTGAATATAAAGTATGTACAGTCTGCTTACAGTCTCCTTTTGTTTTCCACTACAGAAATTCATAAGGTTTGATTTTTGGGTGAGTCATTTCTTTCAGAGAAATTAAACTTGAGTTACTTGCCAAAACATAGTCATGCCAATCTTTCATGTGTAATAATTTAGAGAGAACAGCTATATACTGATTTAATACAGAAATGTAAAACACTGTAACTGAGATTTTAAACCCTAAAAAGTTTAAAATAGCAGATATGTACGTATCTTGGCAACTGAAGTTACCATATCAAAAATATAGAGGAACTGAGTGAATGTTTGCTTCCTTTCCTTTGACAGGTCCAGACATTTTATGACATTCACTTAGTCCCTGACATACTGTACACACACACTGCCTGCAGTATATGTTTCTTCTTCACAATAATAGACCTGCTCTGATACACTTAATAAAACATGAAGAGAGAGGAAATTAGTGAAAACTTCCACAACTATCCTCACTCTTCTCACTGTTTCTGAATCCCATTCCTGTAATTATGAACAGAGATTCAGAATACAGAAGAATGTGTAAGAACCTGAGAGTGCTGTGCTGTCTCTACTGCATCCAGTCAAACAGAAGCAGTGGATACCTCACAGACTTCAGACTTCACTGGACATCAGTCTCATTGATCCTGCTCAGAGAGCACAGTAATGTCAGTCACACATTGTGTTCCAGATGAAGTCCGGGAAGAGGAGCAGCGATGATGCAATGATCATTATCCAATCTCTCACTGGGATAGCTCTCAGGGGTCAGGGCATCCCTGCAGCAGAAGTATTGCTTCCAGATCCTGTGGAACGCTGTTCGAAACTTCTTGATGCGAAAAGCATAAACGATGGGGTTGACAGCGGAGTTGCCATGTGTGAGCAGAATGGCGATGTAAAAGAGAAACGTGGGCTTCTCACACTTCTGACAGAAGAGTGTAATGCAGTTGAGAATGTGGAGGGGAAGCCAGCTGACAGCGAAGAGAAACAGCACCAGCGCCAGAGACTTGGCCAGCTTCAGTTCTTTGTCATAATACTTGTTTGGATCGGCGTGGCTGCTCACCTTCTTATTTAGCTGCCTGTGGATCATGTAGAAGATTTCAGAATAAATGATGACCATGAAAAGCAGAGGCAGCAGCACCCAGCTGAAGAAGTTGAAGTAGACCATGTACTCCATGCTGATGACGTTCTCAAAGCGGCAGGTGATGATGAGGTCAGGACTGAGTGAGCTGCTGCAGGTTGTATAGATTATTCCAGCCCAGCATGGGAGTCAAGCCGACAAGGAAGGCCACCATCCAGCACACAAATACTGCGGTTTCAGCTCGCTTTGGAGTGACCACACGCTTATAACTGCAAGACAAGAAAAACAGCATGAAACAAGGTTTCATTGCATTGAATTTGACATGTGATTATATGCATTGTTATTTATTTCACTGCAGCATTCATGACCCTGCAGAGGACAAGCAGGTTTAGAGGATGGATGGATGTCCACAATATCAGTTTTCATTCATCTGTTTTTAATAATGTCAAACTGTGTCTTTTAATTAACAGAATGTTAATCTTTTTTAAAGCCTCTTCAAAAGCAGTAAATGCCCAAGGTCACGCATAACATCTTCATGTATCTTCATCTGCTGTGAATCACAGGTAAACTGTGATAAAGCAGCTGCAGTCACACCTGTCCTCCAGCAGACAGAGCTGTCGCTGCTCATCCTGCTCTCCAACACACTCTCCACACTGTGTGGCTCATTTTACAACAAACACTCTGACTGAATGACGGACCTTCATGTTTCTCTGCAACTGGTGTCAGTGCCACACTGAGGGACTCAATATTTGTTATCATTCAACATACTGTTAAGCTTTTTGCTTGTTATTGAATAGAATATGTTTTAAATTAGATTTGCGTTTTTTAATAATATTACATGTTTGCATTATATGTATATTTTACTTAGGCTGAAACTGCTCGATCCAAACAGACACATTCTGACAAAACGTCTCTATTGTACCCAGTGACAGTTTCTCAGGCTCCCTCTAAACTTCTCTACCTGCAGCAGTGTAACAGGACTCTCACTGATAGTAATGTGTGTGCCAGTGGATAACTCTTCTCACGTGTAGTATTTTCTGCTGCTGTCTGTCTGCTCATGGGGAACATCCTCACTACAGGCCAGACACATTGAGATTGTCAGAAGAGGTTTTATGTGATATTTCATGTGATGTTTTATGTGATGTACAGTAAAGGTGAAACTGATCAACCTGATAACCAAACAATGACAGCAAATATTCCTCCTGTTACCTACACTGTTTAAAAAACATTTTTACGTTTTACGTTTAATTAACTTGGCTATACAAGTCATTTCAACATAAAATTTTAAATCCTGACTGGTATAATTTAAAAAGCAATGTTTCAATCTTGACTGGTGTGGAGTTGAGGTAACTTATAAGAAATAGTTGGAAAATTGCTTATAGCAGTCAGTTATACCAGTCAGGATTTAAAATATTAAGTTGAAGTTACTTGTATAGCCAAGCTGATTAAACCTGTGTGTGTTTGATACAGTTATAACTGCAGACAGTGTGAAAACATGAGCTTGTGTGACCGAAACAAGAAATGAGCTCCTGTGCTATTTGAATCAGGTGCTAATATTGCCCTGCGCCACTATATTTCTGTGATAGATTTATGTAAAGATCTGAATATAAATATATAAGCAATAAGGACTCATAATAATGAGTCACATTATGTCATCAGATCATGTTCCTCCGTCTGCAGTAATCTGAGCAGCTAGTGGCAATATGATTGATTTAATTGTTAAAAATCTGATTCATGTGTGTGTGTGAGTGACAGCATAATGTACCATTAATACTCTCTATTGTAATATGAACAGATGTGGATGAACAACAGTTCACTTCACCTGGTGGGGATCTTGACTCGGAGGTAGCGGTCAGTGGCTATAGCGAGCAGGGCGAAGATGGAGCTTTGGGTCAGAACCAGCACAGTGCAAGCCACCATCAGACAGCTGTAGAAGTGAGTCTGAAGACTGATCTTCACTGATCACGATCTGACACTGCAAGAGAAACATTGAAGCAGAAGGTCGTGGAGCACCGCGCAGATCACCATGACGTTTCCTATCACGGGTGACCAGCAGCTCCATGCCCATGTAGAGGACTTCAGCCGCGGAGAGCTTGTCCGGCATTATTCAGCTGTATCAGACGTCCATTATTCAGCTGTATCAGACGTCCATTATTCAGCTGTATCAGACGTCCATTATTCAGCTGTATATCAGACGTCCATTATTCAGCTGTATATCAGACGTCCATTATTCAGCTGTATATCAGACGTCCATTATTCAGCTGTATCAGACGTCCATTATTCAGCTGTATCAGATTGGAACTAACCACAGAGTCAATAAAACTAAATTGTAATAAATTAAAGAATTTTGTAGAAGTGCTACAGAAAGGCAGAATAGATAGGCACGTGAGATACCTTCACCCACACCATTGGATTCCGTCGTTGGGCCAATGGATGGTCCTGTGAGTCCAAAGATTTATCCTGTGAGTCTAAAGAAGGAGAGACCACATCCTTTAAAAAATAAAAATATATTATTTAAAAAAAAAAATCCACTACATTCTTTTTAAAAATGAAATCCAACACATTATTTTAAAAAATAAAATCCCACCCCTGAACATGACGGCCTTCTGTAAGGTTTCCATCCTGAAAAAAGAGCTGTAGCAGAACAAATTCAGTTTTCTAAGAAAGTGAAAAACCTTTTACATCATAAATAAAACACTAGGTAATATTATGTCCATGTCTGTAGTTTAGGCTGATTGTAGATTTCAGACTGTGTTTAGTGCATGTTTAACAGTTGAATGAGCATTAGGGGACAGTTTAAACAGATGAGTGCCACTCACAGTATAAATCAAATCATGATATCATAAGTCTGAATAAGACTCTTTCATTCTTTAAAGCAGGTTCAGTGTACGGGGATTTGTGCTGTTGGTTTAGGAAAGTCCAGATGGTGAAATCTGTTTTACACAGCGTACAGCTGAGATATCAAAACCCCAGATGAGCGTGACCATGAGTTTCACTCACGGGATAACAAAAGAAATTAGCACTCAATAAACAGAAAGCAGGACAGTATTCTGGGGCTGATAATGTTTATTTTGTTTTCATGTAGGACCACTGCCAGACTTTCATTTAAAACTGTTTCACTGGTTGTTTAGAGCCATCAGAGGTCAGAGAATGAGTACAATCACATAATGTCAAAGGCAACAGGGCAACCATGTTATTAATACTCACATTAATGAATTAATAAGACATGAATACCGCTTGTTGACCTACTAAAATGGCCTAATAAATCCTGTCCTATAAATGCAGTATGATCTTACCTAAAGGAAACATGATCACATACTGTACTGCTCTGAACAAATGTCTCATGTCTCCTGCCGAATAAATCCTCGTATTTTTACAAGAATGCTTATTTTGGGCCACAGAATGTCATGAAAATGGTCCCAAAATGTGCCCACAATGGACTGATTTATCATTCAAGCATAATAGAGAAAGTTATCTAATGCTGTAGGCTGAGGAAAATGTTTCAGGCTTTAACAAACAGCTCTACATCACTGACGCTGACAGACAAATGTTTCACAGCTGAACTTTTGGATGCTGTTAGGGTGTCAGAAACATCTTTCCCTCTGTCTGCTGTGGGACTCTGTTCTGGAGGGAATCTTTCTGAGCTTACATTTTTAAACACATATTGGCAAAATATGTGTTTTGACAGGAAATAATTGAGCCCTTATGCCCTCTGACATATGGTGAAACAAGCAATGTAAAAATAATAAGAAAATTATTATTAATAATAATAATCATCATCATCATAACAATGATAACTTTATCAAATAAAATGGCTGTTTTCTCCTCCTGTAATTTCAACACAGACGTTACTTTTTAGGTTAGGGTAAAACCCTGAAAAACAGCTCTGAGATCAGAGTCAGTGGCTGTAGTTTGTGTGTGTGATCTGTATTTCTTCCTGTGGACGCACATGTGTAATGTGGTTGTGCTATAACATCTAAAGATTAACTTTAGTAAAGGTACGTATGAGATTCATTATTATTTGAATCTTCTGCTCACATCACTGTATGAGTTTGTCTCACAGAAAGGCTGTCGATGACCTTGTGAATTGTTTGGATGGGAAATTGTGTCTATAAATGTAATAGTTCAGTGTGTACGTGTGTGCAGGAAGGGGCCTGTTCAAAATGACATCCCAAAATGTCTCCACACAGAAACAGTTACATAGTGAAACAGCGTCCTCTACCGGCTGAACCGTGAAGAGCAGCCCAAAATCTTCAACAAATAAAAGCTTAATAGGCCTATTAATACAAACAGGCTTGTAAACAGCCATTTAACTGCTGGGAACCGCCTTCACATTCAGACACACCAGGAGTCCAAACAGCTGCTGCTGGTTGTGGGCAGATTGCTTTTGTTTCAATTGATTTAAGAGAAATTGATGTTTAACTGTATCAACCTGCATACCAAACAAACACAGTTCTGAAAGTGTCAGTATGAACCACAGAGGTGTAGTACCACATCTTGTTTCAGGTCTTGCTGAGTTCAGCTTGTGGCTCTTTAAAGTGACAGTATGTGCTGGATAATGTGTGAAGTTTACAAAGGTTTTGGTTAATGAGTTCTTCATTTTTTCATTTGACTTTATCTTATTTAATGTTTTTTTCTTTAATAAGTTTATCTTATTTATGTGTTTTTGTGTGTGTTGGTCTCAGTGGTGTTTTTTCTGTTGTGTAATGATTTTGCTGTCATAAGTTTCAGCCTGTACTGTGTTGTGTTATTCTGCACAATAGAAGTGAAGCTTTAGTTTAGACGGATATCATTAATAATTCTCTTATCTCTCTCGCTCTCTCTCGCTCTCACGCGCACACACACACACACACACACACACAGAAACACACACTCTAGAGGAAGTAGTTTGGATAACTCAACACAACTAGCCTGTAGCTCCTTACTTGAAATGAATCATTTGAACACGGTTTGTTCTATGAGAGGTTTTGCAGGACTCAGACGAGCCATCTGAGCTTTCTCAACAGCAGGCCTTTGACTCACAATCACAGAGCTTATGCTGATGTTGTGTTCTTCTCTCGTCACCCACTGAACAGAATAATGATGTTACATCTGACTGTAAATGTATCTACATTCACTACTTAATTTTTAGTTTAGTTTAGCTATTCAGAGGCAAGAACATGAATCAGTTCTTCAGCATGAACATTTCTAAAGTGTTTCTAGACACACTTCATTTATTTACAGACTGACAGTGTGTTAGTAGATATATATCTGTATGATTAAATAAATGAATTAATTCTGATCAGACACTTATCGGTCTTTCACAATGAAATGTCTTCAAAATGTCAGAATCTTTGTCAGAATTACCAATCATCTAATAAAAAAATCACCAATAATACACCGCATTTTTAAAAGATATGTTTAATCACAGTTCAGTGTCAAAGGGACCACATAAACACATCATCTGATATACTGTATGTATAAAGACGCATGCTGTGGGGTATATACAGTGCAGATTGCTGTTAGACAGGTGAGGTGTGAGGAAGATGATGGGGTTCAGTCTTGGTTCTGATGGATGATGTCCGTTATTTCTTCAGCAGGCAATTCCAGACATGATGTGGGGAATGGCAGGCAGGAAACTGCTGTTCAGGGGTGGAGAAGTTGAGAAATCTTGGATTTGGGGCATTTCACACTCTGAGACTGAGGAAGCACATGATGATAATGTTGACATATCAGTAATAAAGCCTCCACTACACCGCTCTGTATGGTGACATTATAACTGCAGCCACAGGAAATGATTTAAACTCCTGTGCAAACACACACTGAGCTGGCAGCAAAGTAAACAGCAAACATTTTAAATACAAATATACATTATAACCTTAATGGTTTCATTCTTCCCGTCTGCCTTTAAAACTGTAACTACCAGCAGATTTACTTGGAATAACAATTTTGCTGTATTTACTGTGACTAAAATTAGTTGTTTATGTATTTTGCAGCCACTTGCTCAAAGCGACCTACAGTGTATTCAACGTTATCAGTTCATGTGTTGCAAGCACCATGACCCACCAGCTGAGCTGCAGAAGCTCCAGCTACTGGAATGATTGTCGAGCGGTAGGTGTTTCTGTCACTGTCACCTGCATGTAATATTGACAGTGAAAATCATTTAACTGATGTACCAACTTACTGTAAAAAGTGAAACTTTAAGAACAGACGTGAGGCTACAGGCAGTGTGAGTCGTTCATCAGCCCATTTTTCAAGAAAGAAGCAGCAGAACCTTGAATTATACATCAGAATCATTTTACAGAATACAGGGCAGGGGTACAGCCTGTCCAAGTAGTCACAATTTATGATAAAAACAATAAGGAATTACTCTCAATGATTTATGAACAGTTTATTCCTCTTTTCAGCCATTTTGTAACAAACTCTACAGGCCACACATATAATAAAATATAATTGGAGGATTGTTCTTGTAAACTGCAGCACTGAGACATGGCAGGCGTGAAGGTTCGGTGTCTGTGGAGGTTTTGGCTGGAAGATCAGGGCAGGGCAAACTAAGACAGACTTTGTGGCTGTGGTGGTTTTTATAGTCAGCCATCTCTGCCTGAGACATTTACAATTCATTATTTTCAGGCAGCGTTCTGAGGTGCTGAGAGGAGGAGAAACACATGGCAGTAATATTCCCTCACTTCAGATTCAGATTTATCTTCTCTTATCACACAGACAGGCATAAACACATGTATATTTATTATTATCATTATTATTATTATTAGTATAGCTTCATTAATATAGTTCAGGTGTCATAAGTGATGATTGTGTTGAACTTGTTTCACACACAAATGTACATAAACACACACACAAAGTGTTTTCCTCACAGGGAATGTTGGCTGATGACAGTGTAGCTGATTTTACTTTTACTGTCATTGTGGGAACATTTAGTCTCCATTATATAAGTGAAAACTGACCCACACACACAAAGTGTAGCCACATTGGGAAAAATGTTACCTCATATTATAATCTTTATAGTGCTTTTAACAAATCAGAACATTCTCTAATACAACTCCACCCCACAGGACACAGACATTACACTACACCACAAAATATGTGATAACTGTTTATGATCAAATGTTCCTAGAAAAATAGGTTCCTAATCAAAATAGATTTAATGTATTACTACTACATGTGCTTAAGCTTCAGTCATTTACTTTACAACAAAGCGTTTATACATTACACCAGTTGCTTGTGAGGAATTAATATAAAATTATGCTACATGTGTGTCAGACAGGACAATCTCTCGACACACTAATGTTTCGAGTGTTTACTGTTCCACCTCTGTGACATAAGCCCAACGCTCCATGAGAATTCTTGAAAATGTGACTATAAACTGAGTTTATTCCGTTATCAAATTATATTGTGTTTGATTATTCTGTGCTTATTCTGTTTGAACCTGCATCACCTCAGCTGCTGATTCATTCTGAAGTGTTCAGTGACAGAGGAAATGATTTACTATGTCAAAAATAGAAGCATGCAGGTACAATCAGAACTGCATCCTGCATCCTTTAATCATGCATATGATTTTGTCCTGCAGTAATCTTACACAACATGGCATCATGTCTTCATTTGAAAACAAAGTTAGACAACAGTTGTAGATATACAAAAGGAAGGAAACACCAGCTGAGATCTTTGCGTTTTTACAGTAATGTAGTTTTTACAGTAATGCCATATATGGATCAGTATTAATCAGTAGTTCCTGGGTACAGAATTGTTTAGAACATCCTCAACCAAGGTTTTCTCCGTCCTGCTCATTATTATTGTCATCTTATTGTCATCTCTATATATTTGTATGATTTATGTGATACAGTTAAATGTTCTCAATAATGTTTTTCTATATAAATATAAACTTTAATATTTATATGTGAGGAAAAAGTGTGTGTGTTTGAGTGTGTGAGTGTGTGTGTTTGACTGTGTGTGTTTGACTGTGTGAGTGTGTGTGTTTGACTGTGTGAGTGTGTGTGTTTGAGTGTGTGTGTTTGAGTGTGTGAGTGTGTGTGTTTGACTGTGTGAGTGTGTGTGTTTGTGTGAGTGTGTGTGTTTGACTGTGTGAGTGTGTGTGTTTGAGTGTGTGTGTTTGAGTGTGTGACTGTGTGTGTTTGACTGTGTGTGTTTGTGTGTGTGTTTGTGTGTGTGTTTGACTGTGTGTGTTTGACTGTGTGAGTGTGTGTGTTTGACTGTGTGAGTGTGTGTGTTTGAGTGTGTGTGTTTGACTGTGTGAGTTTGTGTGAGTGTGTGTGTTTGACTGTGTGAGTGTGTGTGTTTGAGTGTGTGTGTTTGAGTGTGTGACTGTGTGTGTTTGACTGTGTGTGTTTGTGTGTGTGTTTGTGTGTGTGTTTGACTGTGTGTGTTTGACTGTGTGAGTGTGTGTGTTTGACTGTGTGAGTGTGTGTGTTTGACTGTGTGAGTGTGTATGTTTGACTGTGTGTGTTTGACTGTGTGAGTGTGTGTGTTTGACTGTGTGAGTGTGTATGTTTGACTGTGTGTGTTTGACTGTGTGAGTGTGTGTGTTTGAGTGTGTGAGTGTGTGTGTTTGAGTGTGTGAGTGTGTGTTTTGAGTGTGTGTGTTTGAGTGTGTAAGTGTGTGTTTTTGAGTGTGTGTGTTTGACTGTGTGAGTGTGTGTGTTTGACTGTGTGAGTGTGTGTGTTTGACTGTGTGAGTGTGTGTGTTTGAGTGTGTGTGTTTGACTGTGTGAGTGTGTGTGTTTGAGTGTGTGAGTGTGTGTGTGAGTGTGTGTGTTTGACTGTGTAAGTGTGTGTTTTTAAGTGTGTGTGTTTGACTGTGTGAGTGTGTGTGTTTGACTGTGTGAGTGTGTGTGTTTGACTGTGTGAGTGTGTGTGTTTGACTGTGTGAGTGTGTGAGTGTGTGTGTGAGTGTGTGTTTGACTGTGTAAGTGTGTGTTTTTGAGTGTGTGTGTTTGACTGTGTGAGTGTGTGTGTTTGACTGTGTGAGTGTGTGTGTGAGTGTGTGTGTTTGACTGTGTGAGTGTGTGAGTGTAGGGGGTGTTCAGTGACTAATCCCTGTGCACTACACATAAATACTGCCTTCAGAGCACAAGAGAAGTCAGACAAATCCAGAGGAGAGGATCATATGTACTTCATCTGAGTTTTACAAGCTCTTTTTGAAAAACTTGATTTAATTTGTGACTCGGGTCTAAACATGAGTCTTGGATTCCTGGTGTTTCTGTTTGTTGGCAGCTGCTCAGTGACAGTGTGGTGTGTGCCAGTCAAATCTGTGTTTGTGACGTTCCCTGGAGACGTAATCAAGAACATGACAGATGTAGAGCTGGCAGATGTGGGTATTCACAGTTTTATTGCATGATTCTGTTTAAAGAATAATTTTAGATGTACTCTTTTCAATGGTTTCTATGGTTTTGATATCTACTGCTGGAATACAAAGTACACAGTGAGTCAGTGATATGTATGATTCTTTATAAATTCTTTATGTTCATCTCCAGGATTATCTGAGGCGTTATGGTTACATAGATGTTCTGCAGAAGAGTGGACTGCAGCCAGCTGTCTCCACTTCTAAAGCTTTAAAGATGCTCCAGAAGAAGCTTGGGCTGGAGGAAACAGGAAATCTTGATCCAGCCACAATTGCTGCTATGAAACAGCCGCGCTGTGGGGTCCCAGATATCCGCAGCTATCAGACCTTCACTGGAGACCTGAAATGGGACCACAATGACATCACATACAGGTGAGATATAATGTCACTCTAAACTGTGTTGTGTGGTAAAATCTTAATTGGTTTTATTCAAATCAAAAATATACATAACATGAGTGGTCAACCCAATTCCATTCATTACATTAGATGACATCAGTGGAAATTATTCTAGCAGATTTACAGTTCTCAGTTTTCACACTGCAGTGACAGATTCTACATTTATTTGTCATTGTTGTGATCTGTAGGATTTTGAACTATTCTCCAGACATGGAAGCATCTTTGATTGATGACGCCTTTGCCAGAGCGTTTAAGGTGTGGAGTGACGTCACGCCTCTCACGTTCACACGCCTCTATGACGGCACTGCCGACATCATGATCTCCTTTGGGAAAAAAGGTGAGCTGGTGTCTCAGGATTTTCCCAGTCTTCCCGGGATTTTGAGGAGATTCAAGATCAATCATCAGCACAGATTGTAAAAATCCCGCTTGAAGGCTGAGCCCAAAATATGTGGAAAGAAAGACAGAGATTTCTTAAACAGTTTCTAACTGTCCATCTGTCTGTCTGTTGATTTTGTTCAGTATATAAAACAGCTTAATAAAGTGCTGTGAGCAAAATAAAAGCAATATAAGTTATTTACTGAGGACAGCATACTAACACAGTAAAAATATTCGGTGAGAAAAGTTGTTTCATTTAGTGAGGTTTTGTAGAAAACAGTGACGTTTCAGGTGTATGTGGCCAGAAGAATTCAGTTTTCTCAGCATGAATAAACAGAGACAACAGAAAACTTCTGTTTGAGGTTGAATGTAGTGCTGTTTTTGATTTAGATCATGGTGATCTGCACCCCTTTGACGGCAAAGATGGGCTTCTGGCTCATGCTTATCCTCCTGGGGAGGGAACGCAGGGGGATGCCCACTTTGATGATGATGAATACTGGACTCTTGGATCTGGACCAGGTAAGAGTGATTGTTAACCCACTGCTGGCCCCTGTGGTACCTCAGTACAATGTTTCTCACAGTTTTTCTAGCCCTCTATTTCTATGTACAGTGTAATAGCTCCTTCTATAGTTTTGTGTGAATATTGACAGAGAGAGAGTGTCCTGAGACTTGTGGAGGTAATGACATGTATCTGTTGCCTTTAGCAATTCAGACTCGCTATGGGAACGCAGAAGGTGCTATGTGTCACTTCCCTTTTGAGTTTGAAGGAAAGTCCTTCTCTTCCTGCACCACTGAGGGGCGCACAGACGGGCTCCCCTGGTGCTCCACCACTGCAGACTACGAAAAAGACAAGAAATTTGGCTTCTGTCCCAGTGAGCGTAAGTGTTTCATACAATACAGTTTAGTGAAGATATTATGTACAAATTTTGTTTCTTATAAATGCCAGAAAACATAAAGGAGCACAAGAAAGTTTGAATCTCATTCTGTCTGTTTTCTCACAGTTCTCTTCACATTTGGTGGGAACAGTGATGAGGCGCCATGTGTCTTCCCCTTTGTGTTTGAGGGGGTCAGATATGACTTATGCACCACAGAGGGACGAACTGATGGCTACCGCTGGTGTGCAACTACAGCTAATTTTGACACTGATCACAAATACGGATTCTGCCCTAACAGAGGTGAACAGTTCTCACACTGTCAGCATAAAGCCTTTCTTCAAAAACATTGAGGAGTTTTACAAATCATTAAGAAATTAAAGTCTGTTCTTCTGTTGTCCATGTTTTGTCGGTTTACAAGTGGATATTAGCTTGTCTGCAGCACACAACAGCTAAAATGTGTCTTTTTCTGCCTCACAGATACAGCCGTGAGTGGTGGAAACTCAGAGGGAGAGCCATGCCATTTTCCTTTCATCTTCGAGGGAAAGACTTACACTTCCTGCACCAGCGACGGCCGCAGCGATGGAAAACTCTGGTGTGGAACATCCAGCAATTATGACACAGATAAAAAGTGGGGATTCTGTCCTGACAGGGGTGAGTGTTCTAATCCTTCAGACACAATACATATGGAAGTTTGAGACATTAGCAAACATGTCTGACAGAATGGCACTGCTTTCCTCTCACAGGATACAGTCTGTTCCTGGTGGCTGCCCATGAGTTTGGACATGCACTTGGTCTGGACCACTCCAAAGTCAAAGACGCTCTGATGTTTCCCATGTATAAATATGTAGAAGATTTCTCTCTGCACAGTGATGACATTGAGGGCATTCAGTATCTATATGGTATTTATTCCATCAATAATCCATCATTTACTGATTGATATTTATATTTTTGAAACTGAGGAGTCCCATTTAATTTTTGCTTCTTTATAATTTCTTGATTTCGTTTCAGGACTCAGGAGAGGCCCTTCTCCCACTCCTCCAAAACCCAAGACAACCACTTCACCTCCAACCGTCCCAACTGAGCCCGCTATTTCCACGACAACACGTGTGTTGCCCTCACAGGATGCCTGTGAGATCAATGAGTTTGACACCATCACTGAAATCCAGAAGGAGCTTCACTTCTTCAAAGATGGGTATGAGCCAGCGCTCTACAAACAGACTTTTCTTAAGCTTTGTAAATATTCATTAAGCAAGATGTAAATGTTTTTCAACAAAGGCACTACTGGAAGATCTCAAAAGCTGGAGAACGCAGTGGACCTTTCCTGATATCTGAGAGATGGCCGGCCCTGCCAGCTGTCATCAGCACTGCCTTCGAGGACCAACTCTCTGAAAAGCTCTACTTCTTTGCAGGTACTTACATTACCAGGTTGAGGCAGTTTGCCATAACTACTACTGTGCTTTTTCCAACTGTGTCTTACGCACACAGACAAACAGTTCTGGGTTTATACTGGAAAGGAAGTGTCTGGACCACGTACAATTGAGAAACTCGGCCTACCAGCCAACCTAGAGAAAGTGGATGGTGCCGTGCAGAGAGGAAAAGACAAAGTGCTTCTCTTTAGTGGAGAGAACTTCTGGAGGTGAGCAGACTGTGACCTGTGAAAGCTGATGAAGTCATGAAAAATCTGTATCTGATGTGTTGAGCTAGTAACAGAGAAGAGTATTTTTCGAAAGTATTATATTAAGTACTTCTTAAATCTCAAATGTTTCTGTTGTTTATAAGGTATTGTTTCATTCCTGTGTGTTTTGTCACACAGGCTGGATGTGAAGTCTCAGCTGATAGATGCTGGTTACCCTCGAGTCACTGACTCAGTTTTTGGTGGAGTGCCCAATGATTCACATGATGTCTTCCTCCACAAGGGTGAGTGTGCTAGAGCCAGATGAATGTATATTCCATCATACACATTCATTCTATCTTCTGCCATTCTTTTAACAGATTGATGGTACAGAATCAATTGAATGGTTTTTAGTTTTTATTAACGACCCTCATTAACTGGCCTGTTGTTCTTTATATACTTTGCAGGATTCTTTTATTTTTGCCGGCAGCGTTTCTACTGGAGAATGAACAGCAGACGGCAGATTGACCGTGTTGGATACGTCAAGTACGACCTCCTGAAATGTTAAAATGAACAGCTGTTCAACATCCTGACCTGATGACAGAGCCCTTTAGAATGGAGAAGACGTATTTTCAGTGTAAAATGCAGTGAGGAAGATGGAGAGAATGTAATGATAGGTCTCTGTTATGGGATTTTGACTGTAATAGATGTTTTAACTGAAATGATCATGGTCACATGAAACAGGATGTGAATCAGAGCTGTATGTCAGCTTGGAGATGCTCTTATAATTTATTTTTTCTGATTACTATGTAACTGCTTTGGTCACAATGTTCTTTACAGAACATTAAGAGAAACTATAATCCTATTTATCTGTACACTATAAAACTATGAGGCAATGTCAGCCTAACCGTAGAAAAGAACTTTGTGTTTTAATGTCTGAGTGGAGTCACAAACATTGAGGCATACATGCACTGCTTGTCGCTGGTCTGCTCAACACATCCACTCTCAGTGCTGACCCCACTCAAATGTTTTACAATGCAAAGGATTCATTTTAGCCTTAGAGCTAATATTGATTTGTTATTAAACCCAGATTCTGGCATATTTTGAAAATCATTTGCCTGGTGTAAATGAAAATATTGATATTAATTTAATGTTCATATTTCCTAATATTTATATATTTTTGTTTTTGTTGCATTTACTTTTTCTCATTAAATCTGTAAACAAGACCATTGACTCATTGAGTATCTGCTGTTTTATTGGAACATGACACAGAAACCTAGTTGGTAATATGGTAAATGTTGTCAAAATATGATAGAGAACTTATCTCAGAGAACTTATCATAACATCAAATACACTATACTTTGCGCAAACATGTATTTGTGTAATGTTATAAAGAATTATACATCTGCTATAATATGCTACAATATAAAAACTCATAGTATTGTTATATCTAAAGACAAAGATTAACTAGAAACAGCAACAGCTAACCTCTGTCACTCATCACCAGGTTCTCTGGATTTTACAGAAGTTACATTCTAGTACCACTTTTAAAGACAGAAGGAACACACATGGACACAGAAGAATTGTAATGCAATAATGTCAGGTTTTATTTGGATCAACAAATGAACCTTTCTTATTTTGATTAACAGCCCTTGGTACATTCTCATGAAGTTTTCTCACCCTAAATATCATACAGAGATACTGGAATCAGTGAAAACTGAAAAGTGTTCTTTAGACAGCAGTAGCCAGACCCATAGTGTTGATGTTGAAGGTAACATCCGGCATGCTGCTGATGCTACTGCAGCTGACAATGGCCTACAAACACCATCACATATCATGGATGGAGATCAGTGTGGGACATTTTGGAAGGAGTTACTTTAAGCTTATACACATTGTTGGGTAAAAATAAATTCAGAATCTATGAACTATTTTCATCAGAGCAAGATCTGTCATGAACTTACATCTCCATCTTGGTATGTGTTAGCACCAACCCAGGAGTTCATGTTGTTAATATCAGTAGATGGACCGACAATAAGTGAAGTGCCTGTGTCAACGATGGCCTGACATCCACCAGAGCACGCCACCACCTGACCATTGATGGTAACACTGAAAGGTCAAAGGTCAGGGTTAAGGACTATATTTATGACACTTCCTTGAGTTGTTAATGAAGGCCACTCAGATTGATCCTGGTGACCTTTTCTGCACCCAACCAGAAGTGTTTACCTGTCCATGCTGATCTGCCAGTAGGTCTCAGAGGTAAGAGGAATCCAGTTAATACTTCCAGTATAGTAGGAACTGTCAATCTCACCGAACAGAACCACACTTCCCGCCTGTGAGCTGCAGAGATCAGAGGAACCACCACTCAACAGATCTTCAAATCTAAATGGCTAATCTCAAACTCAGATTCCTGCTCTGATCATTGTAAAACAGAAGGGAAATTAAAAAAAGAAAAACATCATAAGGTCATAATCATCTTTAAAGACCCTTAATAGAAGATGATGGGTTTATCTCATTAAAATCATGCTATTATTAGAGAAGTGATCTGAGTAGATCTGTAACCCAGGGCTTCCTGTTTTAACTGATCCAGCCAATCAGAGCATTGTTTTCAGATCTGGTGTTAATTCCGTAAGCATTATTTTTTAATATTATTTTGAGAAAGTCAACGGCGGAGGTGACAGTACTTGCTAGACAGGTAGACGGAGAAGAGATTCTGAGACACCAGGCCCTGTGACATCATGTTGTCAAACACCGGAGTGGCATCAGAACTGGAGATGGAGGGGAAGGCCAGACCCAGGATCCCATCATCTGAGCCATGAAGTTGACTTCTGTCTCACTCAGCCCGAAAATCTGCTGGCTCACGGTTATTCCTCCAACCTGGAGCGAAGCAAAAACAACTTGAAAAAGTTTAAGTTGCTTCAGGGCTGTTCAGTCATATTCATAATCAAGTGCTTTTAAATGTCTTACCACAACAGTGTCATATCCCAGGTATCCAGTCATGCTTCCGGTGCCACATTGAATGGACAGATTGCTCTGACCCCACTGGAATGTGCTGGACTTTGAGGGATTGAATGTGTTGTGGTTATCTGTAGAAATATTGTTAGTGTCTGATATTAAAGTCTTGTGTTATTGCTTAAGAACAGACAGAGAAAACAGGTCTGATGACAATAATACGACTCCTAGAGGTTTGGATATGGTGTAAGTCCAGTGGATATCACTCCATAGTAGGAGAGCTGAGAGAGAGGAGCAGAACATCCTTTCACAGTTAAACAGCTTCATTCCGTTTATAAATCATTAGAAATCATTTTACACAACCTTAGCAATCAAATATCGTAATGATCAAGTGATACATTGTCTGTGGAAATTATGTACAGTGATGTAAAACAGAGAAATTTAAATCTGTGAAACCTGATGACGTTACTGCTGTTCATGAAGCAGTGAAGTATCTAATACATGAGCTTTCTGCTAAAATAAGAATCATTCAGAAAATTAAATGTACAGTAAGGAGAAGATGGTTATTAAAATGTTAGTAACAGATTTGATTGTTGACAGTGGCGATACCATAACACGTTACATAAACAATGGCCATATATATTGTTATTTTTCAAATACCAGTACAAATATTTGTATATGTTGAACACTGTGGGGTTTTATACCTTTCTGTAATGTTTTTGTGCAGTTTTTTTTTACTTTGTCACTGTTTCATTATGTTGACTTTGACTTCCTTTCAGAAGAAATAATCTGTTCATGGAAACACAGCAGAGATTTTATTTTTATTTAATGAACGTTATGTTTGTCTAATCTTTAATTAAGATTTCAATCTTTAATCTCTTTGTGCCTGAAACATTTTTATTGTTTAATCAGTAAAATTCTGAGAGTTGATGCCAGTGTCATTTCATTATATAAAGTGTTTCACACTGAGATGTTAGAGAGATCTGAGAAAACAAGCTTTATCCCTGTGAAATGATGGTTTATATATCAAAGGTACACTGAGGTTAAAAGCCCCTGGAGTAAAAGTTGCAAACTGCATCACAACACAGAACATCTGTTTGTCTCTATACACTGAAATCATGAATTACTAAATATTTAGTTAAGTGTGTCTAAACTAAATATTGCACATGTGGTTATTTTGAACAATGATATTTTTCAGGATGAGGTATATAAATTTATCACACAGACTGAGAGATGCACAAAGGCCGTTCTGACTGATTTAATTACAATCAATACACTAGAATATGACATCAAAGAGATCATTTCATTTCAATATTTCATTCTTTCACTAGAAGTCTGATTTGACTTCCTTTACATCATTCACAACAATATAAATTAGAACTTTGTTTCGGTATATATAGCTTTACATTTTAATATAAGGGTATTAAAGTGCATGCATTATAATGACAATATAATAATGACACAGAGTTGCTTTACATGTGAGTATATATTCAGTTCACTTTGAGCAAGCCCTCAGGAGAAGCTGAACATCTGAAGAAACTTTACAAGTGTTGAGTTACAGTACAGCAGAAATGAGCTGAAAGATCAATAAATCAACCAGAGAGAGACTGTCTGAGAACAGAAGAGACACCCCACCTCATTCACATCTCACTGACACGTATATATCTGCATTTATTTCACTGAATATAACCATACATATGGAATATAACCATAAACATGGAATATAACCATAAATATGGAATATAACCATACATATGGAATATAACCATAAATATGGAATATAACCATGGAATATAACCATAAATATGGAATATAACCATACATATGGAATATAACCATAAATTGGAATATAACCAAAATATGGAATATAACCATACATATGGAATATAACCATAAATATGGAATATAACCATAAATATGGAATATAACCATAAATATGGAATATAACCATACATATGGAATATAACCATAAATATGGAATATAACCATACATATGGAATATAACCATAAATATGGAATATAACCATACATATGGAATATAACCATAAATATGGAATATAACCATACATAGAATATACCATAAAAGGAATATAACCATAAATATGGAATATAACCATACAATGATATAACCAAATGGAATATAACCATACATATGGAATATAACCATAAATATGGAATATAACCATAAATATGGAATATAACCATAAATATGGAATATAACCATAAACATGGAATATAACCATAAATATGGAATATAATCATAAATCAAACAGCACCACGTCTGTGAAGTCAGCAGCGCGTTCATTCACTGTCACTCTTGCGGTTGCCATAGTTTCACGTCACGTGACTGTCAGCTGACATTCCGGAAGTAGTATAAATACAACAGCGTCGCGTCGCGTCGCGTCTTCTCTGCTCGGTTTGCGGATAAGATGGAAGCGGCGTTAGAGCAACATCTCGATGAGACGTAAGTTCAATATTTGTGTTGTGTTGTTTCTGTGACGCGGAGATTAATCGTGTTTTCTTGAACTAGGATGAAAAATCCTGCCATTGTCGGAGTTTTGTGCACAGACGCCCAGGGCCATAATCTGGGATGTAAGTGTGCTTTGTCTCCGTTATCCAGCATCTCAGGACAATGTTATGACTGTTGTTGAGGTATGTTAGGGTCATAGCGTATTATCCTGTGATATAATGTGTTAAGAGAACTTACTACAGTTTAGATTCATAAAGATCAGCTTTGACTCTGTGATTTGTTAAAGCTTTATGTGTGTGTTTATTTTGTTCAGAGGTTTGTTGGTTATTCTCATCTCCAGGCCGTGGTTCACTCTCTGATGAACATGCAGGAGTTGTGTCAGTACTGGCCAGACAAGCTGCTTCACTCACCAGAGACCCCACTGACTCCCCCACCGTGTGTCTGGAGTCTGACTCTGGGTACGAATGTGCTTCACACTCACAGAACTTCACAAAACATGATCGTTCAGGAGTCTCATTCACCAATAACTCATTATTCATGTCATTGCAGGAACATTTTGGTGAGAACACATGGAACAGTTACAGTAGCTGTTCATAAGATGACATCATGATTAAAGGTGCTCGTGTTGCAGAGAGACTTTCTCTTTCAGACTGTCAGATGTTAACTGTGTGCAGTGTTTTAAACACCAGTACTACATGTTTGAGCAGCTCTAATGCTCTGTTAGTAACAGACGTGTTTAATGATTGGCTGAAAGATCATGTCTTGCATCATACCAGAAAATATCAGATGTTGTTTTATGTCTGTCGTTAATCTTTTTCCAATATTTTGATCTGCTCTTAACCTTAAACCACAGCTGAGATGTTTACTGCTTTTTGGTAAAAGAATATTGTTCCTCAATTAATAAATTGTGCTATTTAAGGAGACGGATTCTGACTGAGTTTATGGTTTAGTTTTGATCAGTGTTTTTATACTGGGAACCACTAGGGGGCCTCAACAAACAATTTAAAAATTATTTTAAATGACAAGACAGCTTTAAAATAAGCTAACACGTCTAAAAATCAAGGTATTTCTTAGTGTTTCCTTATGTTTTTTTTAAAAAAAAACAACATCTTTTTAGGTATGTGAAGCTTATTAGGTAGCCATTCTGTGTGTAGGGGAGGGGTGGGGGCTTCAGATATTATGGACATTTTATGGGGCTTTTGGTCAAAAAGGCTGAGAGCCACTGCTTTAGATTATTTAATTAGTATCTAGAGTGTCCAGAAGGGGGCAGTAGTTGTTAGGTGCTTTGCATACAGCAGGCACCTGAAAACAAGCAATCTGAACACAGATACAAGTAATACACAGCAAGTACCACACAAATGAGTCTTATTCATGCATGTTGGTATTACAAATGAAGTGAGGTGAGACATTGAGTCAAAACATTCATGGCTGTACTCATTTTATGTTATCCGTTTCTGTTTCAGTAATGCTCGGTTAGGAGTTATTTTTTCTTCACCAGTATAAAACTGTATGATCAGAAGCATTTCAAACAAGTTGATTCAATCTTTTGCAAAATGTCTGAGGGCTGAAATCCAGATCACTGAGGTGGATCATATTTGTCACAGAAAGATCTCCTGCCTGTGTGTGATGGCTGGTGACTCATTTAACAGTTAACTCGAAACATGATTTGTATAATTTCTTCACGCTTAAATATTCATTAAATTCACCTTAACTTGATTAATCAGAATCAGATAAATACAAGTGTGAGCCAGACTTGATGTTGCTGGCCAGATCTTAAATGGAATTTAACTTGAGGAGTTGCTCCCAGGGTCACAGTCTACAGACAAAGCCCAATACAAATACAGAGTAAGATCTATTGTAATATTGCAAGATCTTTTTTCAAGCTGAGAAGCAGAATAACATTTTGTTTTGACATTTGTTTGACAATAAAGAGAAAACAGCAGAGAAAGATCTGTCTCTATACTTTAATACATTTATAGACAGAGCAAGAAGCTGCCGGCCAATCATGCAGAAGGTTTGTGTATGCTGATATTAGATAAAGTCTTTGAGAATATCTTAATGGATCACACAGCAGATCATGTACTGATGGTATGACAAGATCAGATTTCACCGGTGAAACCTGAGTGAAGATGCACTGAAACACTAGATCCCAGTTTACCTTCAACTGAAGTATCACACTGTCTGGAATTTTAGGACAGTCTGTCATTTATTACTCTGTTTACTTGTTTTGTTCTAACAGCTCCAAAGATTTTAGCTGCTTTCATCATTTTAAAGGCCCAAACATTAACCTTCATGACTGAGCCTGAAGCAGCCACAGTTTATTGCTTTAACCTCCCTCAAACTGGTAAACATACAGGAAAGCACTCTGAAATTAGTTACACTTTAAAAACTTAGGGTCTAGATTCCGGTCACGTGGTCATAAGGGGTCGGTCTGTGTCTCTGCAGTCTCCGCGCACTGCATCCTATCTGTGCCGGTGCAAGGGGTCAGATGTGGCCCTGAGAGACTCAGAGACTGGGGCAGAAAGGGACATCGCGCACTAGGAGTCTCGCTATGATCAGGGGTAACTAATAAAACACACTGTCACAGAGGAAGAGCTGGTATTAGGAAATCTACGTTACGCAGCGTAACTGCAGATGCGCAAGCAAGCACAACAAGTAAACCGTGAACTCAAGTAACTGATTTCATCTGAGAGGGGAACTGGTAAGTACAATTGATTAAATCCTTTTGATCCCCATTCCTCATTTGTGTTTTCATATGTGAATGCTTTTAGTTCTGGACAAGTTCAAATGAATTATTTGGAAATAGATTGGAAAAACAAAGTAATTAAACAAGTTTAGATTAGTTTACTTTTTAGAAGTGTATAATTATATGTTTTGTTAATTCGTTTTATTAATTTAGTGCTTTAGACGTGTTAAAATTGTATAGACTTTACACTAAATAACTAATAGGTTTATTTAATAGAAACTTTATTGCTTCTAAAAATGTGTTGTGGCACATTGTTGGAAGAAGGTGAACATGAGGCATGTTTTAATAACAATGCAGTACTGTTTGCATTATTCTGACTTTTGTCTTTTATCTATTCTCGCTGATCGATGTGGACTCCGGCTGTGTATGTAAGTACAACACTCGGATAATAACAGATAACAGTTAATTTATAAGGTATTTCACCTGTGCGCCCCCCCAAGCCAGGGTTGAATCTGCATGAGTGATGCGTGACTACAATTTAAATATGAACATTCTTGATTAAATACAAGCTTTGTTAATCTTATTTTATTTGCACAATGTAAAAAGTGGTGAATGTTTTAATAGAATCTGTTATTAAGTGGGTAAGATCAATTTACAGATTTAAACAGGTCTTTAATGTAGTCCATATGGCTCAGGAAACTGTAATATGACATCTATAAGTTACACAGTGTGTCATATTTTGACACACTGGACAAATACTGGACAAATCCAACACAGGAGGCTGCTGACCTCAGATCAGACCTCTCCATCAATAAATGTCAGAATAACTGGGCATCTGTCAAACTAACATGTGAGACTGAATCAAGAGGTAAAGGACACATGCTGAGCTGTGAGTCCTGGGCTGTGATGTTTGTGTAACAGCGTCATCAAAAGCAACGTCCAGGGCAGGAGATGACACTGTAAGCTGCTCTGAGGTGCTTCAGTGACCTGTGTATTAAACAATGCTACCAAAAGAGCAACACAGGTGAGCCTGCAGTTCCTTTCAGCTGCCGTTTAGAGGTTAGTCTTTAGAAAGACAGTGTGGTCTTAGGGTTAGGGCAGGAATACAGTTATTTTAGTTTTTTTTAATTGATCAGTTTTCTGATGATGATTTTTTATTATTATTCTCAAGAGTAATTTTGCTCAGACAGACACCCGTACAGACACACCCCCTGAAGACAGACACCCGAACAGACACACCCCTAAAGTCCATTAAACTGCATCATTTACATGTGATCTCACATATATGCACACACAATCTATTACCTCTTACTGATAACCAGTGTAAACCAATAACATCCTTATCTTGATTCAGATTTAAACCACTTAAAACAGGACAGCACTGAAATCTTTTGCCTCTTTACCGCCATCTCTGTTTGAAACATAAGATTGCAGGTAACCATGTATTTTACGCATGTTGGTCAAATGAAGTCAAACTGACATTTCCATCATGACATCTGAAATGATAAATCAGTATTATAGCTTGAATTTTTTTTATCAGAAAAAAGTTAAAATTAAAAAAACACATAAAAAGAGATGAAACAGGTGATTAAATAGTAACTGCAGCACTCAGGAATTGATTTACATTTATAGACACTGTATCCAAAGCAACCTACAGTGCATTCAGAGTATACACATTGTCTTTCACTGGAAATTGAACCCATGACCCTTGAGTTTCTAGTGCCGTGTTCCTACAGCTGAGCTACAGCTGATGTTTTTACTGGATCCATTTTATCTGCTCATGGCACAGCTTATCTCTTCTGTTTTGAAGAAGGAGAAGCTGAAGAACATTTGTCTGCAGGCTCTGATGATACCTCAGGTTATGAATTCACATTACTCACCGGTTGTTGTGATGTTTCAGTGAAGGTTACTGTGAGCAAGAAGTCAAATCCATGAAGAGAGGAAAGAGGGAGGTTGTGTATCTGGAGCCACCAGATGGCAGCTGGGGATGGATGGTGGTTCTGCATTGTTTTCTGGTATGTTTTTATATGTTTAGAGTCATTAAGACTTTTAACAGAATTAATGACAATATATTGTTTTAATGATATTAATTTGAATTCAGTGTGAACTGACCTGAACTGCTGCTGTGTCTTCAGGTGAACATGCTGGTAATGGGCACACTGAAGACCTTTGGGATCTACTTTGTGGCATTACAGGACGAGTTTGGGAGCTCATCAGAGAGCATCAGCTGGATCGGATCCATCATGTCCAGCCTCAGGCTCTCTGGAGGTAAAGTCACAATAGCAACCCTCCTTGATCCAAAGGGTCAATATGATAAGAGGCAGGATTACAGGCATTGTGTACATCCCAGATGAAATAACCTGTCTGTCTGTTGGGCTTCTGTTGGTTTGCTTTGATTAGCCCCAAACCAGTGTCTGTCTCTCTGAAATACAGAGGTGATGAACATGTTCTGTTTGTGGCCCTTCAGGTCCGTTAGCCTCAGTTTCCTGTGCCAAGCTGGGGAACAGAGTTACCTCTGTAATGGGGGCATTTCTCGTCAGCGCTGGATTTCTCTCCAGCATACTTGCCCCTAGTGTCATCTACCTTTATATTAGCATGGGGCTAGTTGTAGGTATGTTCTTTAAAAAATAAATATTTATTAGATATTATAGTACATGTCTGAAGGTTAACACACAGCTCTGTTTCATCTTCTGAATGAAACTCTGATGGCTCCAGGTCTGGGCTTTGCTCTTCTGTATCAGGCCACATCAGTTGTGACAGTGACATACTTCAGTAAGAGGCTGGCAACTGCGTATTCTATTGGACGCTCTGGGATGGGTCTGACCTTTGCCCTCGCTCCGTTCACACAGCTGCTTCTGGATCAGTATGCCTGGCAGGGTATTTCTCATTACATTATTAATACACCGTTTATATACACTAGTTAAAACACCATATACATATAGTACATATAATGTTCTGACTTGTAGCACATAAACAAATATACTTCTTCCTCTGAGAAGGGTTGTGAAAGAGATCACTGCTGTCTGTTTGCTCTGGTAGGAGCTCTGTTGATTTTGGGAGGTCTGATGCTGAATCTGGTGGCCTCTGGGATGCTTCTGCGCCCCCTCAGTGTTACACCTCCTGCCTCTTCAACCTCAAATTACACACTGGACATGGACCGCCCCGGCCCCTTAAACAAATCTCAGAAAGACCCTCTGAAGAATAGCCTGAATGGGAGGACAACTGCGTCCTGCGACACCTCTCACACGGACAGTTCCACCACCATTCACAGAGATCCTCCGATCACAGAGAACCCAGTGCAGGAGCAGAACATGCTCACACCTTCAGAGCCAAACAGACTCACCCAGACTGACGTGAACAGCAGTCAGATGAAGATGAACAGGGCATCTCCTGTAGATACTTTACTTCACAAGAACAGGACTGAAACCTCTAAAAATACCAAGAGGTTGTTGGACTTCTCACTGTTGAGGAACCCTTTCTTCTGCATCTACACCTGGTCGGTGGTATTCAGTCAGCTGGCTTATTTTATTCCTTACTTCCATTTGTCAGTTAGAGCCCGGAACCTGGGCATCAACCCCATGGACGCCTCCTTCATTATCTCTGTGGCAGGTGAGTCGTGTCTTCTCACATGACGTCTGAAACACACAGTGTTGCTGCACACAGTCATCTGTTTTAAATCAGACTTCTCAGAAGCGTTTCACATTACCTGAGATCAGACATGACAGTTTGGTTATATGATAATTTTAAAAAGTTACCTATAAAATAATGTCCTCTAATCAGCATGTTTGTCAGCTGCTCTCTGCTGAAACAGGTCTTCTGTACACAAATAATGTGTAAGAGAATCTGCAGGATGTAGAAACTGCAGAGCTGTGCAGTCACAGAACAGCAGACCTGGCAGAAGAATTCTGACAGAAAGTGACCATTTCATTGTCTCACAGTGCTGCTTTCCAGAAAGAGCAAAAACCAACACCTGAGAGACACACTGCAGCTATTGTGCTGTGCAGCAAGACTCTCTAATACAGAGTTTAAGCCAATTTCACTTCACTTATTTGTAAGCAGTTTAAAATGCAGTGTTATTCTTAAAAAAATGAGCTTTGATCCAGTGGCTAAAACTAGAGTACATCATATTGATAAAGCCACAGTAAATGAAATATTTAAACAATAAAAACTCCAGTACTCCAGAACACCTCAGCTCTAGAAAACAAAGAAAACAAAGAGTTACATTTAGGTGAAATAGTGATACAAATGTTATGGTGCAGAATACGTTATGTTCTGAAGTACAGATGCCAAACAGAGTCCAGCCCTGACACTGAATTTCTGATCATTCTTCTGTTCCTTTGTCATTCTGGACTGAAAACAAATTCCATGAGATAATTGTGAGAAAACATTACCAGAATGACAAGCATGCAGAGTCTAAGGTCTAATACGATTAGCATTAGATTAACACACTTAAAAACACAGAATGAAAGAAGAAGAAGCTGTTTTGCATATAAAGACTGTTCATACTAACCTGCAGTAACACACATCATTTCTGTCCTGATCAAGTCAAATCTGTCTTAACATGCAGCATTACAGCCAAGAGCTCCTGATGTCACGCTAGTGAAGCAGCAGAACAGTCTCCATTTGAACAGACGCAGAGTTGCTGTGTTTGCCTGATACACTGTAGTGTTATTTCTGCTGTTTCAGAGAAGTTTTAGCTGCTGGAGGTGGTGAGTTCATGACAGTTTTTCTCTCTGACAGGTATAACAGAGACGCTGGCCCAGCTCATGTCTGGCTGGGTAACAGACAGAAATCTGGTTCATAAATATCACTACCATAAGGCCTATCTGATCCTGTGTGGTGTGGTTAATCTTCTTTCCCCGCTGGCCACCTCCTACATCCAGCTGATGGTCTACGCGATCTTCTTTGCCATCTTCTGTGGAGGTTACATGGCCCTTCTGCTTCCTGTGCTGGTGAGAACAGATGGAGCTGTAACAACAAAGACAAGCACCTTCTACTGACATGAAACATGCAGTGTTAACATGCTTTTTATTTTTATTGACAAATGTTTCTAAAAGCCGCTTACAGTGCACATACTTCTTTAAATTTCTTTGAATTAACAAATTAATCAAAACTGCAGCTGTTCTCTTAAACTTCACTTAAACGTTTAGTGATATACTTCCAGTTATTAAAGCTGTCTGAACTTCACAGAAACAACAGCTAAATTACAACCATGTAACATGTAAGCCAAATTACCTGAGAAATATTACATGACCTGCAGTCATTAGTGAGGACGTATGTAACAGCTTCTGTGACAGCTTATATCTGTAAAGAGTTTTACAGACATAGAAGGGAGATATTGTCAGATATGTTGGAAATATTGTCTAATTTATATAATAAAAGCATATGAAGTCATGGTTGTCATGTTTTGGAGAATGTTAGATCCTGTGGCTTCCTTCCAACATGTAGCTTCAAAGAAGAAATTAATGAAGGATGTAAAGAAGAAATCCTATTCATGTCATATACAAACAGACTAATATTCTGAACTTATCACCTCTTCTTTTATATGTCATATGTTGTTAATTTTCCTGTTCTTTTCTTTCCAGGTGGATTTGGTGGGTTCTGAAAAGCTGAATAACTCCATGGGTTTCTCAATGTTCTTTGTGGGGCTCGGCTGTCTGGCAGGTCCTCCTCTGGCAGGTATGAACAGTTTGGATGAGGGCCATGACTGATTAAAAAGCAACAACCAGCAGCTTGGAAAAGACTTTGGCAATAACCAGCAGCTTGGCCGTTAGTGCATACCTGCTGCTGTATGTGAGGGGACTACACTGTGACATGTACATATAAGTGACATGTTAACTGGTGCAGAATTAGTTACCCGTCTGTTTAGATTCAATTCAGATCAAATCTGCTGTTTAGGTTTTCTAGTTTGCTTTGAGAATACTGAAGAAAGAGACTTCTTCATCAGTGGTGTGCACTCTTTAAAGCAGTTTCTACATATGTGTGCTGTTAAGAAATGAAATAAACATTGGGAGTACTCTACAGTCAACCTAAGTAAACCTACTTAGGGTGTTGTAAGAAATATTTTTGTTATTTGCTGCTGTTTAATAACTTAATAACACAAATACTGAGACATTACTGTATCTGCTTATGTGGAAGAACATTGTAAGAGCTCAGTCTTAGAAATGGACGCCTCCATGCAGACAGCCTCTTTAATGCAGGTTTACACTTTTCCTTGAATTCTATAAAACAGTTCCAACACGAACCATCCTGCCTCCCCCAAACTGAGAGACAGAACTGATTTGTTTCCAGACACGACCTGGTGCTGCTAACACACACTAGAAACTTGTCTGACTTCACTCCAGTTTTGTTCCTTTAAATGCGTATTCAGAAAGAAAACAGGTGTGAAGAGATTCAGGGGTGGAAAGTAAACATGTTTTCTCCATCTACTCATCATCGTGTGTTGTCACAAGTTTATTGTCCAATGGAAAGAATTTATTTGCACCTACTTGGAACATATTTTATGTGCTTCATGATGTTAAAGAAAATATTTTGTCAGCTCCAATTCAATGTAACTGGTCAAATGTAGAGGAAAATTGGACTGAATTTTTTTTGGTTTAAAACTGTACTCTACATTGAGGGATTAAATGTTGATGGTAAAATGGCAGGACTTGTATAATCAAATTAAGTTAGTTTAAAGTATAAAATCTGCACTGTTTTTCCCCACATGATATAAACTAGTGGCCTAATATTTGGACTGGATTCTAAAAATACTGGATTCTGTTTTTTTTACTCGTATAAGAGACACATTCTATCTGTCGAGCATACGCACCTAACACGTTGTTTTTCTTGCAGGCTTCCTGTATGATTACACTCGGACCTATGACTGCTCATTTTACCTGGCAGGTGTGTGTTATCTCCTCTCATCACTCTCTCTATTCCTGGAGCCACTGGCAAGACACTGGCAGAGCAGGAAGAGATGACTGGAGACATTAAGAGATGAGTTAATATGGAGGAATAACTGTTTCTGCCCAGCGCCTCGAGAAACAGCGCTGAACTGGAACCATCTTATTTTCATGCAGTTAACCCTGTGCTGAACAAATTAGGACCTGACCACAGCTTTAAATGGACCACAGCAGGGCAAATAAATGAATGTTCATTTGAATGCAGAAATCTCTTTATGAGCAACACAATATTAATGCCTGACAATACAAACATACCTTTGTTAGTTCCTGAGTGAAACACATTATTGTTGTTTTCACTTCACTGCCACTTTTTTAAGGAAAATCAGAACAAGAATAAATCTTTTATTGAGTCAGTGTCTACAGTTTCAGTCTAGCACATATACACACAACAAATCTCAGAAAATCATGGATCAATGCTTCCACAGGTGTGATGGAAAAATTGGTGTATCTGAGACCAAAGGGAACATATATTATATATATATGTATATGGTTCATTATTGCAGATATACTGGTAATAAGGTGCATGTTCAATTTATTGGTGATGGTTTGTTTCCACAGTTTAGCTCCAGCCTGCTCATCACCTTTTTCTGCTGTGCTCCTGAAGAACTTAGAGATTAGCTGGTTTAAGTGTTTCATTAGGTTTGGAGGCTGTGCTGTTTGACACCCATTTTATACAATAAACCTGTAAAAGGCTACAGGGCTTCTCAGAGAATCCACATTTAAATTTTAAGTGCCTGTTTGTTATTTGCAGTGTATAAATATGAAGTTTGGTACTACTGTATAGAGCATCAACACGGATCAAGTTCACATTTGTCTGGTACACCAGTGTAAAGAGGTTTTGGACCAGAATGTCATTAATTCAGATATGCTCTTTATTTCTCACTGTTTATATGGTTCACTGACACTGAGCACAAACTGCTGCATAAGTGAATATTCTGATTCTAATGAGCCAAGAACTGCAAGAATTAGTTCGGCTGGTTAGTGATTTCTTGTGTGTCTGTGTGTGACTCAGTCAGGATGGTTTTGGATAGTTTAGTTAATGGTTTAGTGCTGTAACTGTTTGCCTCTGTACCGACTGTCCTGAATTAAGAGCCAAAGATGCTACAGATAATTTGTTGATCTAGTAATTTTAACTTGTACATTGTATATAAACTACTGCCCTCTAGCGGCCCATCCTTTGTACTGCCACTGGAATGCAGCATCCATTCACTCACTCCATGACCTATAGAGCTATAAAATGCCCAATTATTACCTTCCTTTATTTTAAACTGTATTTCATAATGAATATACACACATGCACGTCCTTGGAAAGCCACTACAAGAAACCACAAACGTAAGCCATGTTCAGGGCACCAATAATTCTCAAATTGTTTTCAAGTGTTCTCATTTATCACTTTTTAAGCGCATAATGAATATGAAAGAGAAATGGTTTATATAGCTCAGTATTCATGTTTAAGTGTAATTGTAAACTCACACTAGCCTTAAGACAGTAAAGGGACAGTAACACTGTAATGTCTGACAGCACCAGTTATACTGTACTTCTAGTTAGTGATTAAATTCAAGCTTCATGCTAGGGTTTGTTGTCTGCTTTTTTACTGAAGGTTTTGGTAAAACTTTGTTGACAGTCAAGATTTTCAAACCTGCTATTGAAGTGAGCAAATCCACTAAGTTTCCTGTGAAATATTTGTTTATTCCTGGGAGGTTTTTTATCATGTTGTAAGATCACACAATTACACAAAGTTGTGTAAAAATATTTTATTGAGAATGTTGAATATAGTTCATACAACAATGGTCAATAGTACTTACAGGTTCCAAAAGATTCTAGTAATGTTACAATATCAGATTCTGTTACTAGCATCCATTAGTATTAACATGAGAACTATTAATCTTGAAATATTTAAATCAAAATTAAATTACAAATACATTATGAAAGTGTAGCTTTAAAAAAAATGGTACTTACAGAATGAAGACAGTGATGTTTTCTGATACGCTGCACTTTTTGTTAATGCTTAAAAGCGCTGATGAAGTTACCCACTACGCATCAGTGATGTTCTGCAGACACCAAAACAAACAAGATGGGTAGAGAAACCAAAACTCTCTCACACACACAACAGATGACAAAATAACATGCATGAAACAAAGCCTGAAAACTTGTTTTAATAGTTGAACTATTATAATAAAAGGTGAGAGAGAGCACAGTTTATCACTAACAAACCATCAGTTTCATTTCAGTTGCAGCTATAGGTTTATCACACAGCAGGGCACCCAATCCTGTCAACCTGCAAGTGACTCAAAACAGAACAGGCTGAAATGTACAGAAAATATTCTGGCTATAGTGGGAAGTGAAGGATGCAGACAGATAATCATTACATTACAGTTAGGACAGAAAGTGTGAAGAAAAGCTGATCTGAGATCTGAAATAGCTTTGTGTTAGCTTCTGTAGAGGCTGTGAGAGAACTTCATCATTATCATTAAAATTAGAAACCTAGTATGTTCCAATGAGTATCTCTGCAGTACCAAAACAAAAACAGTATATTATCTAAATGAGACCAAGGGAAGAGCTTGGGTGTTACCATGGAGACCTACAGATCCCAAGTTACCAGGGCCACTCCACAGCATCTGAGGCCAATGAGCCAGCACTGTAAGGAAGATACAAAAGGACCATCAATCAGACTGCATCAGAACGGCTCAGCCTTACCCAGCCTTTCCTTAGCCTTTCCCCTGAAACTGTGCTGAACTAACATCTGTACTAAAACCAAAAACTTATTTCCTTAAGATCAAAGAATTTCAGGTGACCCATTTTCAAAAATGCAAATTGGAATTTAGGTGCAAGTTAGGATGACCAATTTGTTATATGGAGAATACATTTATAATAAAAAAACCCAAACATCTCTATAAATATCTCCTCAGTTTTACAATATGTACAATGTTATTTGTTCATGGGTTTTTACTGTATTGACAAATTTTAAAATCTATTGAATGTCTAGAAATGTAATAACCTGTGTTCTATATTTGATTATTTTTGTTGTTAATGGACAGCTTTGGGCTGTATGGTATATGGAAACATTATGATGGTAAAAAAATACACAAGAGCACAAGAGCCACATTTCAATATATTTGTAGGTGTGATGGTGCTCTAACTGTTCCTAGTGCTTCAAACATCCCCTCACCACAGCAACAGCAAAGGCAGAATAAAGCTGTAAGATGTGGAAAGCATCACAAATGACTGATTTAATTCAGTGGCATGACTATAAGGTCAGAAGTCGCTGAAGCTTTAGGTGGAAAGTGGAGATCTGATACCCGTCTCTCTGCACACTGATAGACTTTAAACAGTAACACATTATATTATCCAAACAGGTTCACTGTGAAAGGCTAAGAGTAAATGTGGAATTGTGTCAGTTTTATAAATACAGTAATTATATTGCATTTTCATCTCAACTTGTGTATTTAGCAAACAGTATAATTTAGAAAGCATTTTTTACATGAAAGTGAGGTCCTGGTTTATTCTTAGTTAAAATGTTAACCAAGTTACTTGAAATGTTTGAGTGCTCTGAACAGAACGTTACAGAATCCCTGTTTCATGTGATGCTGTGAGACACCATCTCTTCCTCCCACATACGTGAAAATAACAGGCAGTTAGTTTCAGGTTTTATCCATATTTAAAAAACAATGCATGTTATCTCAGCTAGACACAATCATCCTTATTGTTTGGAATCATTTAAATAGTTTGTGTGCAATAACCACATTTCTGCCTAAAATACGTTCAGAATTTTTCTTTAAATCTGACAAACAAATGTAAATATGGAGAAAATGTTTTGAAAGCCAATGCTACAGTTCTAATCCTGTTACTCTTGTGCTTTACTGACACTTACCGGTAGCAGGCAGGCAGGCTCTGAGTCTAATGCCCCAGTATGAGGACAACTGCCCCCTACTCACCAGCACCATCAGTTCAGTGGTCTGACAGATCTGCTGGCGCAGATGTCTGGACTTCTGACACGTTCACTCTCTTCCTGCCGATGAGGTTCCAGCAGTCAACAGTGGAGAAACAGCCACAGGAGATGCTTGTTTTCTTTCATGGGTTCTTCAGTTTACCACACTACGATCATCTGGGTGATGTGTTTAAATGTCTTGTAAAATGAATATTTAATGAAACAAAACTATCAAACTGAGTTCAAGATGCTTATAACATCGAAGGCTAAAATGCTTATCACTTTTCTAAACTGCTTTCTGATTATGGGAATCCTCTTCCTTCACTGATTTTCAATGGAGTGAAACAAAATCATATCAGAAGAAATGAAAAAAATGGAATAATCAGACACCTGCTCCTGTGACATCACTGGTGTCAGCTTCACTCAGACAGTATGGTGATGGTGGTTGTGCTGGTACTGTGTGGGACCACTGAGAGGCCGGCCAGGCTGGACACTTCCATCTGAAGCGCACGTAAAGTAGCTTGTGTCAGAAAACGCCTGTGAGAACTGAAAGAGCACAGCAGAGGTGCTGAAACACATGAGTTTCAGTTTAGTGAAGATCTGTGCATCAAGTCTCCACTCACTGCGTTCTTTTCCAGAAAATGATCACAGCTACATTCTCAACGCTCAGCAGAACAGCCCCCTTCTCTCTGAGGGCAGCTGGGGTAATTAATGTGTGGGGCAACTCCAGGACACACGGGTGGAAAACACCGATCAACAACAACACTGAGCAACAAAAGAGCCGTTATCTCACAGCCATCATTGATCCCAGTCAAAAACAAAGGGAACAAATTCTCTTTCCTGAGCAGAAACAAGCAATTGAGTAACACTTCCTCCCACGACACAAGTGAGAAAGCAGCAGCTGGCGTCCTTCAGTGCATCTCCAAGGAATAAACAATTCTCCCTCAAATGAAACAATTTATTGATCGAGTGATTAAATGAGAGGCCAGTGCACTTGTGTGTGTACAGATCACATCAGAGCTGTACAAGTGCGAGCGACTCCTGTTTCCCCCAATCAAGAGATGAACAGCACAAATCAAGAGCGCCATTATTTCCCTTTAAACACGGCAACTGTAACACACAAACAATCACACAAGCAGCAAGACGCTCTCTGTGAGAGTTTACTAGCACTAAAGGAAAGCTCTTGCCCCTGTGCATCCATAACGTCCACTTGTGGAAAGCGTCAATTTCCTGTCCTGTGAGTCCAAGACTGAACGTGCAGTATCTCCATTTAATCATGTACACAAACAGCTCTCATGATAATGTACAATCAACAACACATCAGCTTCTGAAACAGAATTTAGTGAGAATATAAAATCAGACATGGAGAGATGTTAGTTATTCATCAGTACACTGCAATTAACTCCATCAGACTGAGAACTCAAATTCTACTGTCAGGAATTTACAGAAAGTACAAGCTATCATTTTACCATTTGAACAATGACAATCACAACATTGTGTAATATTTCAAACATAAATTTCCTTAACTTTGGCCTTTCAACTAAAAACATGCTGAAATATACAGTCTATACTGACAAGTAAAAATGCAGGACTGTCTGTCATTAGTAAGCGCATGTATTTCCTCAGGTTTGTACAAGCATGCAGGCCTGGTTTTACGTTTGTTTATGATGGTTCTACACATTACGTTCCTAGTAATCTCAGTGCTTTTTAATTCAAATATAATTCTGTCATTAATGGCTAATACTGTAACTACACCCATTTCATCCATGAAAAGAGATGTTAAGAGTGTTAAGAACTGACAGACTCACAAACAGCATCAAAACCATTTGTGTTGCAGAGAAGAAACATTCACACCTCTAACATAAGTGAGAAACTGGCAGCAGAATTGACATTTCTGGGTGAACTAACCTTTAAACACTGATTTGAAAAACTTTGTAAACAACTTTGTTGTAAACGTTCCTTTATCTTGTTTAAAAAGATATTCATAAGAACAATATTAACACAGTAAACTGTTTAAATCTTGAAATGCTGACAGTCCTGTGGAAAAAAATAAAATGAATTAAAACCACCTTGTGAAATAAGGTGTCTTCGTCTTTTCACATCAATAATCATTAAAGACAACAATTGCTTTTTGAAACCAGAATGCCTCAAAAACCTTTGAAATGCTACCCAAAAGAATGGCTCTCTCTCATCTTTAAACAGCCTTGATATTATGCTTTGGTCATGCAAGGAGGGCTTAGAAATATCTATTTTATAATCAAAATAGATCCACAGTTCTTTTTAATGTGATAAGGGGATTGCAGGTGTTATATGTAGCCTGTTTTCTGCTTTCAGTGAATATAACACTGATGACATTTTCTGTGATAAACAGTCACTACAGAACACCAGCATCAACAATGAGCAACTCACTGTCCCTGTTTTAGTTCCCCACAGACCTGAAGAGCTACAGATCCTGCTCCATTACTCACTGAAGTTCCCTTCCAATTAGATTAATGATACCACAACTCAACATTCACAGAAATGATGATCGTGTGCCATCTGAACTACATGTTGACAGGAAGTGTTTAACTAGGTTTTTACCTCACCCTGTTCCATTCAATCTGTTAATCATCACAAATTAGACATCTGAATAAACTTGCAACAGAAAAACAAAAGCATATTGACATAGAGCTCAATTTTGCAATATAAATGGGCCATAAGTTTAGTCTTTTTTTGTAAGTTTGGCAGAGCAGGTAGACACACGCTTGACTGTAGAACCACTTCTGCTACACAGAGCATGCATTCAGCCATCAGAAGCTTGTGTTTAGTAAGACTTCAGAAGGTGTTCTGATTCTTAACATGCTCCACGGACAATGATCATGACCAGGAAGTCCTCGTCTGTTTTGGCAAGAGCTTTTGCAGAAGAATCTACAAACTGCTGAGAGAAATCACAGGGTGGAAATGCATGCAGCACTCCAGTGTTGTCCTTATCTCTACTCCCTCCCACAGGCAAACTGATAACCCCAGCGGCCTGTTTCTGCTTCAGGTATGACACCAGGTTACGCAGGGGCCTCTGTGTTGATGCAGCGGGGTCTGAAGATGACGTCTCCTCAGGGCTGCCTGGTACTGCCAGAAGAACTGCATATCCACCAGGACCTGCCACTTTGATGCGGCGAGACACTTCGTCCATCTTGGGCTGGTCGAGGCGAAGCCGTTGTGTGATTCGCAGCTGACTGACCCTTCCACCAGTGCTGCCATCAATGAGGAGACTGCTGGCCACACTCACATCTCCCTCCAGGAGGTGCATGCTGGCTGGGAAATTGCTGTTCTTGAGGAGTAACATGCCATTCCAGGCCATGCTCAGTTTCCCCTCTGCCTCCTGCTTTGAGGCGTGACTGTTTTTGGAGCTATTCTCAGTTCGCTCTCTTTTGGAGATGCCTTTAGCTGAATCAGCCACTTTGCGTTTTTTCTCTGCTGGGCTTGTTCCAATGCTGGACTCTGATAGGCTGCTGTTGTTTTTTATGCGCTTCTCACCAGAAGCTCTGTCCAGACTGCTGCGACTCTCTTGAGGCGGGGATGCTCGTTCTGCTCTTGCTGGCCGTTCGGAGTCACTGAAACGCCCATCACGGCTGTTCCCACTTGGGCTGCCCTCGAGAGACGGTGGTCTCCGGCGTCGGGCCGCCCACTCGCTGCTGCTGTCAGGTGAGCACTCCAGATGTCTCCCGTCCTCCAAGAGTCTGCGTTTACGAGCAGGTTCCCTGCCCTGCAGCTCACGCTCCAGAGACCAGGCCTCTCGGCGTCGCTCACGCTCCAAGTGTTCCAGGGGCTCAAACGCAGCACTTCTCACACGCTCACGAGGTGCGGGCCACTCCGCCCCAGCATACAGTTCTCGTTCTCTGAAGTGCAGTGGTGGAGAAGTTCTCTCTCTGACCCTGATGGCTTCAGAGGTCGCACGATGGACAAAAGATTCAGCCACAATGTCATAGTGTTGCAAGGGGAGAGGCTGCAGAAACTGCTGCTGGTAACGGTGCTCTGTGTCAGCAAAGTCCACCCTCAGCCTCCTGTCTGGACCTCCGAGAGGAAAGCCACGCATGTGTGTGCACGCAGCCTGAGCAGCATCCAGGCTTTCATACTGAATATAAGCCCAGCTATCTCCTTTTCTGTAGTCTATAGTCCTAATAGTGCCAAAGCGATCAAATTCCCTTGCTAATGCGGTCAGAGGCACCCAAGGTCCAAGACCGCCCACCCACAGGCGCGTGGTGGGGGTCGCTTTGCCATAACCAATTTTAATGGGGTTTCGGCCTACAACTTTTCCAGACATGCTGATTTTTGCTCTGTGGGCCATGTCCAAGTTCTCAAATTTAAGAAAGCCATACGTGCTGCTTTGGCCCCGAGTGGGTCTTTTAATATCCACTTCGGTGATGGTACCAAATCTCTCAAAAGCTCTTCTCAGATCATTTTCAGTGACAGTAATATCCAGGTTACCCAGAAACAGCGTGCGGTTGGCTCTCTGCTCGTCCTCGGGGGAGATCCGGTCCTCCTCACGGATCGCAGCGGGCCGCTCTGCAGTGTAAGCGGCTCTCGCGTCACAGAAGGCGAACTCTCTCTCCAGCTCTCTCGGTAAGGGCGGCGGCGGCGGCGGTGGAGGCAGCCGGCCCAGCGCTAACTGCTGCAGCCGGTAGTCCCTGTAACCCAGACCGGTGGGGGAGAGCGGCCTCGGGGTGTGCAAATGTCTATGGCCCCCGACGACAGAAAAACGGTCGTTATCCACCGGAGAGCGGCTCCTCCGGTTCAGATACACTGCCTCGATTTTCAAAGGCCGGTCGTACAGCACCAGCCGGCCGCGCGCGTGCTTCGCGGCGCGCGCATCGTCGGGTCTCCTGAAGTTCACGAAGGCGGTTCTGTCGTCGTTCAGGCGGCGGATTTTGACGCTCACGTCGCCGAACTTCTTGAACTCGTGGAAGAGCCCGTCCTCCACCTCCTCGTCGCTCAGCTGGCTGCCGAGCTCGCTGATCTTCAGAGTTTTGTACTCGCTGTCGTCCGCTGCCTGACCCGCGGCGTGACTCCTGCCGCTGGAGCCCGTCACGGGGCTCGTGTAAGCGTGCCCGGTTCCAGTCTTACCGGCTGCGTGTCCGTCCGGATCTCGAGCGTCTCTTTTGTCTCCGAGTGATCCGCGCCTCGCAGCGCCTCCGTCGCCTTTAGACGAGCCGTTACCGCCGTTGCTTCCGCCGCCAGGAATCGAGATGACCCCCATTTTCTTACCGGCCGGGTGGCTTCCGCCCCGGTCACGTATGTCGTCCAAGGCCCTGGAACGCTTTTTCACCGGCGACCGCTCTTTTGCTTTCATCGTGGATGTCTTTGAACTCGATCACAGTGACGCTGCCGATCATTTACAGCATTAATCGATGAATTTGTTCCGGATCCCGCAGCAGTTCAGCCGCACACAGCAGCCGTCAGACTACAGCATGACCCGCCCGCCGCCTTTGATTGGTTGCGGGTCTGAAAAGCGTCAACGCCATTGGTTGAAATGTGTGACAATCACAGCGCCGGTCACCGCCGCAGCTGCAGAAGTCAATATTTCCTGCAGCCCGTAACAGAGACATTCATCATCTGCAGGAAGACGTGAACATGTTTACACACCAAACACAGCGCGTCTCTCTTAAAAAAAGAAAGAAAGAAAGAAAGAAACGAAAGATGTTGCAGTTTACTTGTATGTCCAATAGATGGGGACGTTATCTTCTCAGTGCGCACTAGAAGCTCATGGTGTAGTCTGGAGGGGCTGCGTAAAGAACATGGAAATTAATACATTGCTCATATTCAAAGGGCTTCAGCTCACCCCTATATTTCCCACACCTCTGTACAGTTTATGGATAGGCTCTTACATCACTTGTTTTATTCTTGTTTTATATTTTAAATCTTTTGATTCTATGTATTTGTCTTATTTACCAGCCTGTATATTTGGTGTGTCTGTATCACAGTTCACATATTTAGCCCACTACACTCTCTTTGTGTTCATTCTTCAACTCACAACATCCTGTCTGTCCTGAAGTGCTTTACAAAAGGAATAAACTCATCATATGTTTTGATTGATTTAAACATTTGCTAGACAAAAACATTGTAGCTTTCCCAACCAAACACTACATATATGTATTAAAATCATCATTATCAGGCTGAAAATGTGCATTAGGATATACATTGCTTCCTGCATGCACAGTTGACTATGATAAGCTGTCACACACCTGTACACGTGTCTCTGTGAGCTCCGTCGTCTTTGCCAGCTGTTCTCGTGCATACACGTCTGGATAATGTGTCTTCTGAAAGACCTTCTCCAGCTGAGGTCATCTGGTTTCTCCACTTCTTGTTCTTGCCTGAGCGCTCGATATAGTCAGTGATGGAGTCTTCAGGCAACCCAATGGACGTATGCTTCAGTTTTCCACAACATTCAAACAGAGAGGGAAAGCTGAGAGTCTTGAACAGAGACTTATCACCTGCTAACAGACAGAAGATAGAATGGGTGCTATTGTGGCCAGGATTTGATTTTAAATGCAGAAAATTTCTTTGGTTTAATAAAACACAATAAACAACAAAATATCATTTTCTGAAAGACTGTGATGTACAACCTCTGATCTGAAGATATCTGATATACTGAACAGACACTTGAAATAAATAAGAATCCTGGTCTGATGATTCTGACCTGTCAAAAACAAAAACTCGATTTCTCACCTGAAATATATAAATATGAAAATATGAATATGAATACAGAAGTCACTGTACCCTGTATGTTACGGGGACCTGTATACATATAATAAGTAATAAATAATATGTAATAAGTATATTTATTAGAAAGTATTTAATTAATGCATACATTTCCCAGACTGGCTTGAATTGATGGTTAGAAATCTTTGTTTTTAGAGTTTAAATAAGTCTCATACAGACACTTCAAATGTTCACTAGTGTTTACTAGTCAATGTTTAGAGTATTCAACATTCTTTAACAAAGAAAACAACAATCATTTAGCAGAGCTCGATGTTTCTATTAAGTCTGAAACTTACATAAACAGCTTATAAAAACAGGTTATGAACAGAAGCTAGATTTTCTCAGGAGAACACAAAGAATGTGTTCCTCACAGAGAGAAGACAAGGTTCATACAGTTTTGCACTATTAAAACTCTTTCTTCTGTTTGAACGACTGAAAAGCATTGTAACAGTGAATTTATGGTTACAGAGCAAAGCATGTGCATTGGTTCAACAACACATATAATAATAATAATAATAATCAGAAGATCTTAACTGTAATACCTCTGAATAAATGAGAATAAATGTATCATTTAGATGTTTGTGTAGATATTAAAAACTACTATTAAAATAAACAGTTTCAGATGTTGCTCAGTTTAACTTAATAGGCACCAAAATCATGCAACCAGAGCTTTATTTCTGTCATAACAGAAATATTAGAGAATCTAATGAACTCTTGATGAAGCTTACAATCATAATGAAGAGTTTGCAAACCAAAAACAACGAAAACATATTTATATACGAATGTTATAACGAAACAGTATTTATTATAGTTAAAACGGTGAAAAATATTTTGTAACAGGAACTTTGAAAACACACAAATGATGCCACACTGAACAGCAACATCCTGCACTGAATTTACAAAGTGCTTCACAAAAGGTCTGAACTTACTATCATAAATTATGATAGTAACTCAACTATCAACTCTGAACAACTCTGTTGTTCAGAAATGATTATTGCGTCTAATAGTCGCCACTAGATTTCAGATCACTGATCAATGAATCGATCAATCTAGAGTAATCAGACAGAGTAATCAGCCAATCACAGTGACGTGTGACACCAGACGAGACGAACCTCCGGAACAGAATCACACATTTAATATGATCGTACTGCTGTGAGAAGATTCAGATGATCACTCATTTCACTCATTTCACTCATTTCAATGAAAACTGCTCTGCGCCTCGTTCATTGTGTTCACTGAGCAGTTTATGAGATGTGTGTCCGGACAGTGTGCAGCTGACTGAACTGTGTAGAGACTCGCTGTTTCTCTTACCTGTGACACTGAAATGACGTCAAATGACACTGAAATGACGTTAAATGACACTGAAATGACGTCAAATGACACTGAAATGACGTTAAATGACACTGAAATTACATTAAATGACACGCTGCTCATTCACTGCAGCGCACTCTGTCTGTGCGTCCCTATTCACACACTATCCACCCTTAACAGTGTTCAGAATAAGAGTTAGTATGTCCCCACATTGTAGTATGTCCCCACATTGTAGTATGTTGAAATGTGTATCCTAAAGTACCCGGATGGTCTGTTATTTCCTGTGAAAATTCAAACAGCCGCTGTTACCCACAACCCATTGCGAGAGAGTGACGTCACACTGAATTAACACATTAAATAAGCGACGCTTCAGTTAATTAAATTAAACTGTATAGTAAACGCTACACAATAAATAAAGCATTAAGAAATGCTTAAATGCACAGAGGAATTTGTGAGGTTTTAATGTGTGTGATTGTCTAGACAACAGCGGTCACTTCCGCTATCTGTTAGTATGTATTACTTGCATGCTCTTGCTACACACTGAATTGTACTTACGTTTCCATAAATAAACAGGGCACAATTTTAGGATATAGTACAAGTAGGCTACAAATAGTATAAATAAACTATAAATAGTTTCCTATAGATTTCAGCAGCACTGCATGTATTCTATCAGCAGAACGCGATGCTCACTGCATACTAAATAATTCTAGATGAACGATTCTCATTCTGTTTATTTAGTATTTTTCATTTGTAAAGACATAAAACTTTTTATGAGAATGTCAAACATAAACGTGTTTAAACGTTTCTTAACAGGTAACAGAAGCTTTTCTTTTCGTAAGGCAGTAAAATCACAACACACAGAGGCAGTTTATGATGATCGGTCCATTACCCTGCACTGTCTCAGTAATCGTGTGTTTTGATCTGCTGGCCAGACTCAGTACTTACCTTAATACAAGCCTTTAAACAGCATGACAGGAGCACCGGACCTCAGAAATGTAGAGGTTTAACTGTGTCAGAGGACAGCATTAAATCTGGGCTCATTCTGTTTGGAGTGGTGCAGACGGTTTTAATGTCTTTATCTGATGAAGAGGAGCACAGAATGAATAAAGCAATGAAGCATGAGCACAGATATAAAGCTGACCACAACGCAGAGACAGAGACACTCATATGTCACCGCTATATCTGTGTGTGTGTGGAAAGAGTAATGGAGTAAGTGATAGATAGGAGACAAAGACAGCACAGGGGACGACAAGCTAGTTGTGAAGAGGAACATGTACAGAGAAGCTCTTGATTTTTCTGTTGTGGTTTATTCAGGTCCCACAGGTCTGGTGTCCAGGTGGATACACCATTTTCCTGAGAACTACATTGCTTCTCGATTTGGTTTTATCATAGTCAGTATATATTTAAGTTAAGACACCTGCTGATTCAGCAGTACACACACACAGGACTAAATACAGTGTGTCTGAAAGTAAAAGTGCTCAGTTTCTGTTGTTTTTGAAGTGTGCCTGATCACATCAGCACTGTTTTAACTTAGTGATGATAATAAACCTTTACTATGATAACAGAGCTTTTATTTACTGTGGAATATTAGTTCTGCTTGTCAGTGTGTTTATATCAATCTACACCTGCCCATTTATTATCTTTATTATCTGTGACGCGAATGAATCAGAATCATGATCTGCTGTTGTCATAGCAACAGATCCCAGCAGTGGGCCCTGGCGAGTTGAGTCACATGAGAACAGATTTAGAAAGAGCTAGAGCATCATTACACACACACGCTGCAGGCTGAGGACGCTCCTTCATTGCCAGGGCTGCAGGCTTCATCACAGGGAGGAAACAGCTACTCAGACCTATTTTTAGCTGATGCAGCAGTCCGGTGTCTCAGATATCTGTGAGCAGACAATGCATATCTTCATTGCACATGTTTTTTTTTATAACATACTGTATGTCTGAAGGCAGCCGTGTGAGCCACGACCTTCACTTGAGACATACAAACCTTTAAGTAACTTCATTAAGGGAAATTTTCCACAGGATTACTATGAGCTTAAATACATTTTGTCAATCAACTAGATTAACTATGTCAAAATTATTATATGAATGCGGCTAACCTGTGTGATCATTAACATCCAACACACAAGCACAATGAGGGTGACACACAACACCCAAATATTACAGTAAATGCACACGTCACATACCTCAAAAGAGCATAACACACAACATAATTTCAAAATGCATGCATTGTTATATTTACTTACTTTCACTTTGTTGCACTCTTTATTTCTACATCATTTTGGATTAAATCACCTGCTATTTCTACTTGAGATATGCTCACAAATCAGTGTAGAACAGTGTAGTCAAACCTGCACACACACAGGTGGACACCATGAGATAAAAATACTGACTTGTGATCAGCTGAATTTTCCTTTATGCTGTTAAATATTGGTACAGCTTCAAAATACATCTGCTGAAAGACAAAGAACCATTGATCTGTGATATCATGTCATCTGTATTACAATAAAAACTGAGCCAGACACAGAAAAAAGAACAGCACAACTGCCCTGATGTCAAGAAGAACCCAGAGTCCAAATCTCTTCTCTGCAGGAGTCTTCCTGACACTCTGTCTCTTCCTGAAATGGATCAATAGACTTTCATAGCTCCAGGTTTCAGACAGCATCATCTCTCACTGCTTGATACTGGAATTATTGATCTGGAATGTGGGAAACGACATAATCAAAGAACAGACAGAAGTGTATTGCTGTGAAGTGGACAGAGTTGTACCGTACAGAGGAGGACGTAACCGGCGTGCATGAACAACTACATCATCACAATCCGCTGACGCGAGCGCGTTCATGACGCGCATACACCTGTAGTGAATCGTGTAGAGAAGCAGGTTGCGTTTTGAACGGGAGGAAAAGCATGGCATGTCTGTAAGTGTGACACTGACGTGTCGGTCTGTAAGTGTGACACTGACGTGTCGTCTGTAAGTGTGACACTGACGTGTCGGTCTGTAAGTGTGACACTGATGTGTCATGCTATAAGTGTGACACTGACGTGTCGGTCTGTAAGTGTGACACTGATGTGTCATGCTATAAGTGTGACACTGACGTGTCGGTCTGTAAGTGTGACACTGATGTGTCGTCTGTAAGTGTGACACTGACGTGTCGGTCTGTAAGTGTGACACTGACGTGTCGGTCTGTAAGTGTGACACTGACGTGTCGGTGTCTGTAAGTGTGACACTGACGTGTCGTCTGTAAGTGTGACACTGACGTGTCGTCTGTAAGTGTGACACTGACGTGTCGTCTGTAAGTGTGACACTGACGTGTCATGCTATAAGTGTGACACTGACGTGTCGGTCTGTAAGTGTGACACTGACGTGTCGGTCTGTAAGTGTGACACTGACGTGTCGTCTGTAAGTGTGACACTGACGTGTCGGTCTGTAAGTGTGACACTGACGCGTCGTCTGTAAGTGTGACACTGACGCGTCGTCTGTAAGTGTGACACTGACGTGTCGGTCTGTAAGTGTGACACTGACGTGTCGTCTGTAAGTGTGACACTGACGTGTCGTCTGTAAGTGTGACACTGACGTGTCGGTCTGTAAGTGTGACACTGACGTGTCGTCTGTAAGTGTGACACTGACGTGTCGGTCTGTAAGTGTGACACTGACGTGTCGTCTGTAAGTGTGACACTGACGTGTCGGTCTGTAAGTGTGACACTGACGTGTCGGTCTGTAAGTGTGACACTGACGTGTCGTCTGTAAGTGTGACACTGACGCGTCGGTCTGTAAGTGTGACACTGACGTGTCGTCTGTAAGTGTGACACTGACGTGTCGGTCTGTAAGTGTGACACTGACGTGTCGTCTGTAAGTGTGACACTGACGTGTCGTCTGTAAGTGTGACACTGACGTGTCGTCTGTAAGTGTGACACTGACGTGTCGTCTGTAAGTGTGACACTGACGTGTCGGTCTGTAAGTGTGACACTGACGTGTCGGTCTGTAAGTGTGACACTGACGTGTCGTCTGTAAGTGTGACACTGACGCGTCGGTCTGTAAGTGTGACACTGACGCGTCGTCTGTAAGTGTGACACTGACGCTGTAAGTGTGACACTGACAGCTCGTCTGTAAGTGTGACACTGACGTGTCGGTGTCTGTAAGTGTGACACTGACGCGTCGTTTGTAAGTGTGACACTGACGCGTCGTCTGTAAGTGTGACACTGACGCGTCGTCTGTAAGTGTGACACTGACGTGTCGTCTGTAAGTGTGACACTGACGCGTCGTCTGTAAGTGTGACACTGACGCGTCGGTCTGTAAGTGTGACACTGACGCGTCGGTCTGTAAGTGTGACACTGACGCGTCGGTCTGTAAGTGTGACACTGACGCGTCGTCTGTAAGTGTGACACTGACGCGTCGTCTGTAAGTGTGACACTGACGTGTCGGTGTCTGTAAGTGTGACACTGACGCGTCGGTCTGTAAGTGTGACACTGACGCGTCGTCTGTAAGTGTGACACTGACGCGTCGTCTGTAAGTGTGACACTGACGCGTCGTCTGTAAGTGTGACACTGACGCGTCGTCTGTAAGTGTGACACTGACGTGTCGGTCTGTAAGTGTGACACTGACGTGTCGGTCTGTAAGTGTGACACTGACGCGTCGTCTGTAAGTGTGACACTGGCGTGCGTCTGTAAGTGTGACACTGACGCGTCGTCTGTAAGTGTGACACTGACGCGTCGTCTGTAAGTGTGACACTGGCGCTCGCGTAAGTGGACACTGACGCGTCGTCTGTAAGTGTGACACTGGCGCGTCTGTAAGTGTGACACTGGACTCGTCTGTAAGTGTGACACTGACGCGTCGTCTGTAAGTGTGACACTGACGTGTCGGTCTGTAAGTGTGACACTGACGTGTCGTCTGTAAGTGTGACACTGACGTGTCGTCTGTAAGTGTGACACTGACGCGTCGTCTGTAAGTGTGACACTGACGCGTCGGTCTGTAAGTGTGACACTGACGCGTCGTCTGTAAGTGTGACACTGACGCGTCGTCTGTAAGTGTGACACTGACGTGTCGTCTGTAAGTGTGACACTGACGCGTCGTCTGTAAGTGTGACACTGACGCGTCGTCTGTAAGTGTGACACTGACGCGTCGGTCTGTAAGTGTGACACTGACGCGTCGTCTGTAAGTGTGACACTGACGCGTCGTCTGTAAGTGTGACACTGACGCGTCGGCTGTAAGTGTGACACTGACGCGTCGGCCTGTAAGTGTGACACTGACGCGTCGTCTGTAAGTGTGACACTGACGTGTCGTCTGTAAGTGTGACACTGACGTGTCGTCTGTAAGTGTGACACTGACGTGTCGGGGTGTAAGTGTGACACTGACGTGTCGTCTGTAAGTGTGACACTGACGCGTCGTCTGTAAGTGTGACACTGACGCGTCGGTGTCTGTAAGTGTGACACTGACGCGTCGTCTGTAAGTGTGACACTGACGCGTCGTCTGTAAGTGTGACACTGACGCGTCGTCTGTAAGTGTGACACTGACGTGTCGGGGTGTAAGTGTGACACTGACGCTCGTCTGTAAGTGTGACACTGACGGTCGTCTGTAAGTGTGACACTGACGCCGTGTCTGTAAGTGTGACACTGACGTGTCGGGGTGTAAGTGTGACACTGACGCGTCGTCTGTAAGTGTGACACTGACGTGTCGGTCTGTAAGTGTGACACTGACGTGTCGTCTGTAAGTGTGACACTGACGTGTCGTCTGTAAGTGTGACACTGACGTGTCGGGTGTAAGTGTGACACTGACGTGTCGGTCTGTAAGTGTGACACTGACGCGTCGTCTGTAAGTGTGACACTGACGTGTCCGTCTGTAAGTGTGACACTGACGTGTCGGTCTGTAAGTGTGACACTGACGCGTCGTCTGTAAGTGTGACACTGACGCGTCGTCTGTAAGTGTGACACTGACGTGTCGGGGTGTAAGTGTGACACTGACGCGTCGTCTGTAAGTGTGACACTGACGTGTCGTCTGTAAGTGTGACACTGACGTGTCGGTCTGTAAGTGTGACACTGACGTGTCGGTCTGTAAGTGTGACACTGACGCGTCGTCTGTAAGTGTGACACTGACGTGTCGTCTGTAAGTGTGACACTGACGCGTCGTCTGTAAGTGTGACACTGACGTGTCGTCTGTAATACTCATCACGGGACCGCGCCTGCGTCACTCGCATTTCTGCATCACTTCACAGATTCACACATCAGGTCTCAGAACGGTGTACGGGAGCGATACATCGCGTTATTTTACCGGGAGACACTGAGCACCTTCATCGGACTCTTCATCAGTCCAGGTGGGTGATCGCACGCCTCCTCTTGTCTTATACTCAGAGTTCTGACTGTAGATCAGCATTGTGTTTCTGTTGATTCGCTTGTGATTAAAGACGCTTGACATTTGTGGACGAGGCTGAATCTAGTTTCTTATTCTTATTGACGCTCTCCGTTCCACCTTAAAAGACGCGACGCCTCCGTATTGCGGCTTCTTATTCGCGCTTAATTCAGGGACCGTGTCGCTTTTCTCTTATTATTATTATTCTTCTCTTATTATCTCTTGGCTAATTCCATGCACGTTCAAAGACATGATGGCATTTAAACGATATCATTTGTAAGTTATGGATCCTTCATAGTTGTTCTATTATGCCAATGCCTCCACTTAATGTGTAACCTCACATTTACCTGTGTGTCTTATTTGCTGTACTGGCATGTTACTTATTTGTCTGGGTATGTGTCCTGTTATGATGCTGTGAGCCTCTCACACGCAGTTCAGTGCCCAGTTTACTGTATTTTATTTAATGACAAATAATTTATAGGTGACAATACAGTTCAATAACGCATTTCAATGTTAACCCAGTTGGAGGCTTTATATCTCAGCTGTGCTTAAGGGTGAGTTGAAGCTTTCACTGCGGGGTTATAGCCAGCGTCCTTGTGTATCACCAGGCAAATATCCAGACCTGTTACTGTAGCATTCTAAAGTTATGAACCCATGAAGTTGACGTGTGTGTATACACACACACACAGTGACACACACACACACACACACACACAGGTATACACACACACACACAGTGACACACAGTGTGTGTGTGTGTATACGTGTGTGTATACCTGTGTGTGTGTGTGCTTGTGTGTGTGTCACTGTGTGTGTGTGTATACGTGTGTGTGTATACCTGTGTGTGTGTGTCTGTGTGTGTCACTGTGTGTGTGTGTGTATACGTGTGTGTATACCTGTGTGTGTGTGCATGTGTGTGTGTGTATACGTGTGTGTGTGTGTATACCTGTGTGTGTGTGTGTGTGTGTCACTGTGTGTGTGTGTGTGTAACCTGTGTGTGTGTGTGTGTCACTGTGTGTGTGTGTACGTGTGTGGTTTAGTGTTGAAAGTGAATGTGAAATGATTAGCTGAAGGTTTTCTTGTCTGTGACTGCAGTAAGGCGAGTCCTCAGGTGAAACGGATGTCCAGAGTTACTCAATGAAAGCTTCACCTGACATCAGACTGCTTCCTTTGCTTTATGTATGAAGGGAAGTAACTGTTTGAAGGATAAAAGTGTCAACAACTTAAACATTTAATAATGGAAGTGTACTTAAAGACTAGCAGTCACACTTGGTCTTCATAACCTCATCTTCTAGTTTGTTTCCTTCTTCCTGTCCTTGCATTGTGGGAGCAAAAACCCAAATTTGTAAGGCTATGGATTTGTAGCCTTACAAATCCATACAATTAAACTGTTAATAAAATGAAACGTCTGCAGTTTATATCATCATCATCATCTCAGTGCCTGATCCTCTTCTAAACATGAAGTGGAGACATGGCTTGTTTAATATGAAATCAGTTGAGCCTCCTCATGTATTTGAAGGGTTTTAAAGGTGATGGACGTGTCTCTGTTCTGTGGATGGAGCACTGGAGAGATGAGCTGTCACTCATACAGACAGCCTATAGGGTCACAGGAAACACACGTGAGAACTTCATCAAGCTCTATTGCCTAGCAACCCCATCAGATGAAACACTGTATTTCCCACAGAATGATTATCTGAAGGGAGCATTAGTGCTGAGAGAAGCCGCAGCTCTGATCACTGCTCGTTTAATATACTTGAGCAGAATGATGGATGATTAATGAACATGAATGTTCAGCCCCCATGTGCTTCATGCACAGCCATCAGATTCAGTTTTCCTCACTGAAATATAAACCCATCCACAGTAATAAGAATGAGAAACTAACTGACCTGCAGCTGATCACAGACCAGTTCAAACCCAGTGTGATGTTGTCATGACACCAGTGACTGTCATCAAATCACAGCACATGCTTCAGTTTCTGAAGTGGGTAAATCTGCTATTTAAACAGTTAGGACTGTTCTCTCCAGGTAGATTTGAGTCATTCTGGATGCAGTGTGTGTATGTTGTCATGGCAGTGGGTGGGTATTACCTAGCAACGCTGCATCCTCCGGTATATGAGATAAACAATATAGATTTGTGTAGGGCCAAAGGCTGTTTCTCACTGCTGGAGATAAACAGGTGAGAAGAGCAGCTGGTGCCATGGTCTGTAATCCTCACGTCATTCAGAAGACAGAAATCTCAGCTCTGTCATCACCTCTCATATGTTTATTATGAAAAGTTCTTTTATGATCTGTTAAACAGCTGCTTCAAGTGAGCACTCACTCACAGCTGCCTCTCACTGTCTCTGGCAGTGTCTTCATATCATTATTACTTTGCTATTTGTGTTATAAATTCAGATGATGTATACTGTATGTATATTGTTGCATGTATACTGTATATTGACGCACAGTTTCTCTCCAGCTGAAGCGAGAGCTGCTCTGATTCACATCTGTCAGCCTCATCACTGCTGTCATGCGTAAGAGCAGTAAAGCGACTCATCTTGGGGTCAGTAATGAGCACGTCACAGAGTCTGTGGCCGACCTCTTGGCCCTGGAGGTTCCCATGGACTACAAGAGCAGCCAGATGAGCATGAACATGGCAGCAGGTGGCCCTCCACCCATCGGCAGGCCAGACATCTCCCCTGACCTGGAGGATGGCCGCCCCGCCTGGAACAGTAAGCTGCAGTATATTCTGGCCCAGGTGGGCTTCTCTGTGGGCTTGGGTAACGTGTGGCGTTTCCCCTACCTTTGCCAGAAGAATGGAGGAGGTGAGTATCTGCAGTCTTGTGTTCTTGAATGAGTCTCCATTGTGGAGTCTCCATCTTCTCTCCCATCCACTCCTCTCTTCCTCCCCTCATCTCTCCTGCATAAGCTCTGCTATTGTTTTTCCATTTTATCACAGACATAAATAAACCCAAGATGAAAACCCTCCACAAATAAAATTCTAAACCCAATGATACAAATATATTTCACATAGAAATCATTACTAATATTTTGAGCTGATTTCATGTTGTTTATTTGGGTTGTTGGTTCTCTCAGACCTTGACATTATTATTATTATTATTATTATATCTGTTTCCTGCTAAAAATAAAAGACTGACTGGATTAAAGGCTGAATTGCTGTGGTATTCTAAGAGATGGAGTGCTCACACTGTACTGTTGAGGTAATATTAATTAAAAATGAATCGTTTGAATGACTAAAGTTTATGAACTAAAGCAGATATAGTTTTTTTGCGGTGCTATATGACTCTTTATCACTTTACACAACACATGATGTAACGTCTCACAGTGTCATGTATGATGTAGTGAGGTCAGTCTGTGGTGTCATCAGCTGATGTCTCTAACACTGCTCCACTGAAACATGCGTTTAATGATTCAGCAAAAGTTCTTACACACAAAACTTATCTCAATGACTCTGTTTGATGTTACTGAGAGTTACTACACCTCCACACAATGAAAATAGTTGACATTTTAACTGTAAATATGCTGGATATAAATGATTAATGTCTGATTTAAATCTTACTATACTCTGTATACTCATACCAACATATTTGATGACATTTTACTACCGTTTATAAAGACTTCTCAAACGTTACTGTCTTCTATAGGTGCTTACCTTGTTCCATACTTCATCCTCCTCATCCTCATCGGTATCCCTCTTTTCTTCTTGGAGTTGGCGGTTGGTCAGAGGATTCGTCGGGGAAGCATTGGAGTGTGGAATTATGTTTACCCTCGACTTGGAGGTATCGGAGTGTCCAGCCTGATGGTGAGTGAATAAGAGGAGACTGAAACTAGACTGAAACTACACTCAAATCTGTCTTCTTCTCTTGATCTAATGCACTAATGCTTTAAACACTGAGCTGTGTGACCTGACAAACATTACAAAAACATTTTAAATACTGAAGTAACATTCAAACTGAGTTCATGTATTTCTCACAGGTAAAATGAAATATGTGCAACCTCTAGTGTACAGACAGCACAATCAATGTAAAATAAATGATCTCATCAGACTGTAAATAAATGATGTGACTTCATCACATGCTCTCCAGAACAATCATCACTAGTTTCCACTTTCATTCTTTACAGAATCATAACTCACCTTAAAGTGCTTAGCTATTCTGTGCCAAGTCATCCATTACATGGCACTGTTTTCAGATCAGTTTACAGCAGGCAGTCACACATTTTATTACAACGGTACTGAACTCACAGTATAACTCCAGCAGTTATTTTTAGTTCCAGCAGCACCTGAATTTTATTAACAGATTTAGCAGCCGATTAATCTGGCAGACAGCAGGTATATAATGTAATACAGAACCACGAGCTGAAGACCAGAGCGGAAATCTGCTACAGTGTGGATTATGTTCATCAGCAGTTTCTCACAAATGGATTTCCTGTTAGTTAATATATGTACAGTGGAGTCCAAAAGTCTGAGGCCACTAGTGAAAATGCTTCTCTTTTGTTGTATTTTTAAATTATTTTATTTGGATTAATAATCCAAATTTATTAATAATCTTCATGTGCTTTGGACCTGTGATGTGATAAAGCACCATCACTGTTCTGTTACACTGCAGGAACAGATCTGCTGCTAACAGGCATGTTGTTAAAAAGCATGCACTGGCATTTTACTGCAGTTTCCACACCAGACACACTCATTCCGTTCATACACAGGACAAAAGTGCCAGTAGTGATGAATATGTGAAACAGAATATGTGAGTTTTAAACAGATGGTATCGATCCCGCTGGTTGTTCATGGCTCTCTGGTTCTGATTACTGACAGACAGTTTAAAACAACATGCACTGGTGCTCTTCACACTCCATCACTGCCAAAACCCTCAAACGAAGCAGAACAGTTGTGCTTGAGGACATCTGCTTTACTTACATCTTACTGCCTCAAATAAAACTTTTAACATTCATCCTCATAAACTGTTGTAACAGCCTGTTTTCTTTCCTGACAGAAACAAAGGCTGAGATGAAATGAGCTATGGGCAGTTTCCTCATACTAAAGTCACACTGTGTGCTCATATTCTCTGTTTCTGCAGGTGTGTGGTTTCGTGGGTCTGTACTATAATGTGATTATCGGCTGGAGTATCTTCTACTTTTTTCAGTCCTTTCAGTATCCTCTGCCCTGGAGTGACTGTCCCATCAGGAGAAACGACAGCCAAGCCAGTGAGCATTCTGCAGTTACCTCGACACACTTTCTGTGCTGCTCTCTGTTACTGTGTTGTTATTGTGTGTTTGAGGCTTCCCAGCATGCCTTGCAGCAGTATTCTCTAGTGGATGATCAGAGAGTGAATAGTTGCAGACAGAGTGTGGGACTGCAGCTGTAAACATCTCAACACACACAGGTTAAGTGCATAGAAACTCATGACACTGAGTCCTAATCAAACCCAAAACTTAAACAGCTTAGCAGTTCACAGCAGTTATTGTACTGTATCTCTCTTCCTGCAATGGTGCAGTAATATAGATGTAATGAGGTCACGGGTGTTTATACAGTCATTTAAATTCAGCTTTGAACCTGGCTCAAACAATCAGAATCAAGGACTGGAACTGATGAGTATCAGTAAATAATAAGAGACAGTCATGGACTCAAGTTCTTCTTGTTTCTCTGTCAGTTGTGGAGCCCGAGTGTGAGAAGAGTTCGGCCACCACATACTTCTGGTACCGGCAGACTCTGAACATCACCAGCACGATAGCAGACAGTGGGGGTCTGAACTGGAAGATGACTCTGTCGCTGCTGGCAGCCTGGCTGATGGTCTGTTTGGCTGTTATAAAGGGCATTCAGTCTTCTGGGAAGGTGAGGCAGATCTGCATGAGAATCACTTCAGCTGAGAAATGCATTCAGTTTTAAAACAGCTCGCTGACTGTGTGACAGAACTGCTGTTTTAACAAACATTCATGTGATCATTCATGTTATGCAGCTTTTTTTGTCAGAAATATCTACAGGCATATATAATAAACATGAAAATACGGCAGCGGTAAACACATTTCAGCTGTTCAGATGACAGCATCAGATCTTCTGTTGAACTCTCTTCAGGTGATGTACTTCAGCTCTTTGTTTCCATACGTGGTCCTCTTCTGCTTCCTGGTGCGGGGGCTGTTTCTTAAAGGAGCTGTGGATGGCATCGCTCACATGTTCACACCTAAAGTAAGTGCAGTGTGCACACACTCTCTTAAGGACACATGCACACTGTACAGATGACTCAGGATTTGTTGTATTATAAGATAATGGAAACATTTCCTTAATCTTTTAGAGTAAGTGCTGTTAAAAACATTATTTCTGCAGCTATTCTTTATCTGTGTTACACGGTTGTAGATATATATTTATACATATTATTTACACATGAAACGAAGTATTATGCAATATAAATACATTTTTATTGATAAATATACATTTAATATATTGTTAATAAGGATTTACTGTTTATTTTTATTAAATATATTTACATAATAATGAATCTCTGTGATGTGTGACTGCAGCTGGAGATCATGCTGGAGCCGCAGGTGTGGCGTGAAGCTGCCACTCAGGTCTTCTTTGCTCTGGGTTTGGGCTTCGGGGGGGTCATTGCTTTCTCCAGCTACAACAAGAGAGACAACAACTGTCATTTTGATGCTGTTCTGGTCTCCTTCATCAACTTCTTCACTTCCATACTGGCCACACTGGTGGTGTTCGCTGTGCTGGGCTTCAAAGCCAACATCCTGAATGAGAAATGTGTGGTGGAGTACGTGTGAACCTGAAACTGATCTAATGAAAGAAGTGATTGTTGTGAGAGGAAAGGTCTGATCTCAGAGTGACTGGATTAAGTTAGACTGACAGGTCTGATGTTTTGAGGTGAGGCGTGTAGAGGCTTTAGAAGTCCTCAGACAGTCTCGTGTCTGTGTTTGTTGTCCTGCAGGAATGCTGAAAAGATTCTGGGCTACTTGAAGTCAAACGTGCTGAGTCAGGATCTCATCCCGCCTCATGTTAATTTTTCTCATCTCACCTCGGCTGACTATGCTGAGATGTACAGCGTGATAAAGATTGTGAAGGAAGACAGTTTTGCACAGTTGGGGCTTGAACAGTGTTTGCTGGAGGATGAACTCAATAAGGCAGGTGTCCTGTTATATCTGTCCATCAGACTCCTGTTTCAATCCTGTTTCAATCCTGATATTCAGCACATCACAAAGTGAAACGTTAGAAAAATCATACCGATGTCTCTCCTTACTGAATACTATATATAAAATATATAAAATAAATGATTTAATTGTACAATTTAGCTGTACAAACACAGTGTCTACAAACAAAAGATTTGTCCCAATAAAATCTTCCTTAGAGCCCTTATCATGTCCTTTATCACAAAGTGAAATAAAACGGTAGCATGCACTTGATAGTTGTAATCACATTCTCTCTCTCGCTCTGTCTCTCAGGCTGTTCAAGGCACTGGATTGGCCTTCATTGCCTTCACTGAGGCTATGACTCATTTCCCAGCATCTCCCTTCTGGTCTGTCATGTTTTTCTTCATGTTAATTAATTTGGGTCTGGGCAGCATGATTGGCACCATGACTGGCATCACCACACCCATTCTAGATGTCTTCAAAATCCGTAAGGAGGTCCTCACCGGTAAGAGCTGCTGGTTTTATAATGCCACATCAGTTACTCACCTCATCAGTATTTTAGGGTCATTTCTCGGTCACCAGTCACCATATAAATGACACTACCATACAAATCTCTCTGAATAGCCTTGAGAGACAGTGCTGAGTCTTACACATTCAGCAGACACTGAAGATCTTGTCTGATCTGGTGTTTTCTCAGTGGGCTGCTGTATTGTGGCCTTTTTTTGTGGGTTGCTCTTCGTCCAGCGTTCAGGAAACTATTTTGTAGCCATGTTTGATGACTACTCAGCTGGTCTGCCTCTCACCATTGTCGTGATCCTGGAGAATATCTCTGTAGCCTGGATCTACGGGACCGAGAGGTGAGCAAAAACATTTGAACTGTTACATTTTGAGTTCTTGTGGCGATGTTGATGAGTGTTGATCTGCTTCTGTGTGGTGTTGATCAGATTCATGCAGGATCTGGAAGACATGCTGGGGTTCAGACCATACACTGTATACTTCTACCTGTGGAAGTATGTATCTCCAGTGTGCCTGCTCATACTGATTTCTGCCACAGTTGTGGAGATGGCCATCATCCCTCCAGGATATAACGCATGGGTTCAGGACCTGGTCAGTTGAATCCAAACTAGCTTGTGTGTTACCTGTTCACTGCATGCTCCCTTTATCATGACTATATTCTTCTATATATTCTTTGCCTTTAATCACAAAGGTTTGGTGCTTCTATCCTGAAGAAAGAATACATTAGAAAGAAAAAATACTTGTTAAATGACACTGAATGTTGCTTTGACAAAGTGTTTTCTGAAAGCTGATGAAAGAAGATTGGGCATTTTAAAAAGAGATAATGTCTGAGAATTATTTACATTTATGCATTTGGCAGACAGTTTTATCCAAAGTGGCTTACAATGCATTCACAGTAATACATTTTATCAGAATGTGTTGCCTGGAAATCCAGCCTTTTACTCTGCTAACACAATGCTCTACCAGCTGAGCTACAGAAACAATGTAAAATCTCAGTTACATATAAATATATAAATAAGTTCAATTTTGTTGATACACAGACTCTGACCTCAGTGTTTTTTATGTCCGTCCATGTCTGTCTTTCTTCTCAGGCCACAGAGAGGTTTCAGAGTTATCCTCCCTGGGCACTAGCAATGTGTTTTGCTCTCATTTTTTTGGCCATGCTTCCCCTTCCGTTGGTCTTCATCGCTCGCCACTTCAATTGGCTCCCAGACGGCTCCAACAAACTGTCCGTCTCCTACCGCAAAAGCCTGGCAAAGGAGGCCTCCAACCTGGAGGATGAGACCAGGTTTATCCTGGGGAAGAACCCCAGCGAAGCTCCGTCTCCCATGCCCAGTCACCGGGCTTACCTGGGCCCGGGCAGCTCATCTCCTGTGGAGCTTATCACCAACTCTACCTCCATCAGTGGCTATGGCAGCAGTTACCAGACCAACCCTGCCCCTTCCAAATCTGAGTCCTGATCCTCCAAGCCACCAATCACAGACTGAGATGAAAAGAGTGAGAGGAAAAAGAACACAGATTGGATGAGAAGGTCTCAGTGTTGGTCACACCTTAACCCAAATCATACAGAGGAGCAGAAATAAACAGAGAACCTTCACCATACTCCCACACAGCCCAAACCAGACAACCTCCACTCGGTCTGTCTCTTCAAATGCTGGCCTGAAGGTGAAAAATAATTTTTAATATCAGTCACATAAGTGTGAGGTGGTTTATTACTGAAGGGAATCTTTTCATACAAAGATGAATTATTTCCCTCTTAGGAATGTTTAAAAAACATTAAAGCCAAAGGTTAAGAAGATGAAGAGATTAAGGTGAAGAGATGTCATTTTCATTTAAACCCACCTGAAGAGCCATGTGTAACTCAGAGGGGCTCAGAGAAACTGTAATAATGTATAATGAAACTCATAATAATGTATCACTGTAAAGTGACTGAACTGTTTGTTCAGTGTTCCAGTTTACAGGTTGAGCACAACAAAAGTCTGTCATGTCCACATTTTACCACATGAGAGCGACATATGCACTCCCACAGCCCAGTGTAAGTGCAGTATCAAATATATACAGTATCATTGTCAGGGTCAGGTTGTTTCTGCAGAAATAACTAGATAGTGTATATTGTACTTAAGTTTAAAGTAGATGTCTTTATTTTGTTTTATAAACTACACGATATGACTGCCTGATGAGAGGTGATATTAAAGAGCACAGAAAGTGACGTAGATTTCAGGATGAGTACAGGATGAGCCAAAGCGCCAGCAAACACAACAATTTATACCTGTAACACCTTTAACAAACAATGAATCTTCAGCTATTTCAATAACTGAAATGTTTTTAAATCATAAGCTGATATTGTAAGCATTCTCTGAGCTTCTAATCTGCAGGGTTTTGAAACAATGGGACATATAAAGTAAATTAGGATAAGAAAAATTAAAGTCAGCCAGCTGTAATGAAGCAGGATCAGTTTTTCCTCATTGGTTTGTGTAATGTGCAGTTACTACAATTCATGTGTAGTTTAGAATGAATACAGTGAAGACAGTCCCTACATGAGATCTGCTGCTGTTTAAAGCTCACTGACTAATAATCTCTAAAACTAAACCTACTCCTTATCTTCTATATGTTTTAAATGAGGGCCTTATCAAACAGTCAGATGAGACAGTGAAAGGAGCACATGGGCTTTAACAGAATTTATGTAAATTTGTGCAGTTGTTCAGTGTGTGAAGTATTAAACTGTTACTGATGTTTCTGCAATAGCACGAGTTTGCTGCTGATTAGTGAATCGAACCATGTCGCTGCATTAACCTCGCTAGTGCCTCGTTATCATGAGTGTGAAAGATAAATGGATTGATTTGTTGTTTACTTGTGACAGTTGTGCACTTTATCTTCTCCTAACATGAGGCCTCAGAGCTGCATCTCATAAGCACAATATAACACAAGGTTCATTTCAACTATAGATGATTCTATACCCTAAAAATCAGCATTAACATTTATGCATTTGACTTTAATTCATGAAACACGCAGTTGTATTCACACTAAAAGAGCAGTACTCCGGTCATTACATTACATGCTACTTGTCTTTTCACATGTATCTCCACTCTCCAGCGAAACTTCAAAATAAACTTCAGCCTATCTGGAACGTCAGCATATCACCAGTATGATGATATCTACTAACAAACTGTTGCGATTTTAATTCACTCGTTTAAAAGAGAACTCAGAAGAATTGTTTCTTTGAGTCACCATATGTCATGTTTAAAATATGACAGAAGCACAAATAACCTGTCAGAGCACACAGAAACACACACTGCTCTCAGTTAGGGTTTGCACCGGATTATACAGCAGTGTTGGACTATATATTCACATCTGATGAAATTAATGTAGTATCACACAAAAGCAACAAGACGTTCTTGAATACTGTAGAAACATCCTGTTATTTCAAACATATTTGGCATGAATCATTTATTCTGCAACTGAAACAGTCTGATATAAGAAGGGTTTTTTTGTCTGGTCACATGATCTCAGCAGAATTAGACAGCTTTGTTTAGGTCACAGCTATGAGAGGACATATGAGGAGAGGAGAGCTCAGATTTTGTTTTTTCAAAAGTACTGTACCCTTCTATATGTGTGAAACAAAAACAGTTACTGAATCATTTTTAATGGGCTGCATCAGTACAAATTCCATCACAGGGTTCAGCAGAAGGGTCTGCAGTATGATCTGAACATACATAAGGAAGTGCTCAACGATTAAATGAAATCAGAACGCTCACTTTATACTGAGATTATAAGCACATGTAATGGTCACAGTCAGCAGTAATGCACTAAAGAAATTACAATCATACAGTAAATCTTACTGTACAACAATCATAGGTGATGATAACTCATTAATACATAACGGCAAATGTTCTCTGTTAGAAGAGCATGTATTCACACCAGCCTTCACAAATGCTGATCAGACTGAGGAACAGAGTTCAGTTCACTGCATGATAAGTGGCACATTTTCATTTTTACTGTGGGGCTTTTTAAGAAATGTTGAAGCACAGACGTGATTCTAAGTGAGAGCACCACAGTCCCTGAGCTGAAGCACTTTTCATTTGCTCTGAATGTAGCTGCAGTTCTGAGACCTGTGTTCATCTCACTTCTTTTAGTGTAAATGCTGAATCAGATTACTTAAGAAATGTACAAGCATCTTCTTCTCAAGAGGTGTGGAGACGTCAATGCAAACTTCAAACTGCTACACTGTATATTTATGTACATGTGATTCTGAATATTAGGTCTGTAAATATTGGTGAACGTTGTGAAAAAAAATCTATGAAAGGCAAGCAGAATAATTTATGTAACACTGCCTGAATATTTTGTACATTGTGCATTAGTGTGCGTGTTGTGTGGAGGGTAGTGTCTGTTGAATCAGGTGTGTGTTTGTATGAAAGTTTGTATTTTTGCTGTTTTAATGTGGTGAGTCTCTAACTTTTCTCTGTTTTAGACAGAGAGACCCAGCTCATGGTGACCAGGAATCATTCATTTGCACTTGAACTGAATTACATTTATGCATTTGGCAGATGCTTTTATCCAAAGTGACTTACAGAACATTCAAGTTACACATTTTTTATCAGTACGTGTTCCCTGGGTATTGAACCCACAACCTTTGTGCTGTTAACGCAGTGCTCTACCAACTGAGCTACAAGAACACAGTACAGGAATTATTTTTGCTTTTGATGTAAGTATTAGTTTAAATTGATGTAGATGTCAGCTTATCATACAGACAGCACCTTCTGTACACTTTTCACACTCTGTACACTCTCACTTCTGTACAGCCTTACTGTCTGATATTCTTGTTTGTTGCATGCTTACTGGTTTGTCAAGTCAAAATGTTCACACACTTTTGTGTGTGTTTAGTCTGACTGTATTCCGCACATTTATTATTAGTAGCACTAGATCACTGTAACACATTCCACTCTTTGGCTTGAACAGATACAAGTACAAAGGAGGGACGTCATAAACAGACTTCTGCACTCTGGAAGTGCTGTTTTAATCACTGGAAATATACTTGATGTGAATGTAAACAAACGAGTGCACTTGTGTACTGTTACCCTCTGTATGAAGCCTGCACTTGTGCTAGTCTTATAATTACATATTTATAAGCAATATTTCAGCAGTATTTTGTTGCTTGGCTGTTGGTGTGAGAGCAGCAGTGTTTGTGTGCTGGATAACAGACGCTCTTCTGTTTGTCAGACCTGTTCTGTTGAGTGAGAGCACATCACATCACTAGACACACTTTACTGTTCACTGTCTCTTACTGAGTTATGAATACTGAATATGAACCATCATGAAACAATAAAAAGTTGGCTAAAGCTAAAATGTCTCTGGTTTGTTTGCAGTTGAGAGACATTTGTTTCTCTTTAAATGTCTCCTATAACTATTATTATTGTTTTTATGTTATTGTTATTTGCCGTTTACTCAGCAGCAAACAGATTATTCTTAATAAAGCTTTGAGACCTACATTAATGACAGTTCACATCTACAGATTCATATTTATTAATGCTCTGTACAGGTCGATATGACGGTCACATTCAATGTTACTGAAGTTGAACACTCGGACATATTCGGACACTTCCGGGTTCCTCACCGATAATACCCGAGCACGAAGTACTTATTTTACTGGAAATTATTTTAAATGTAGAATAATGAAAGGCTGATTATCTTAAAGCCTCCGTCAAGACAACTCTTTATAATAAACACTGCAGAGTAAGGAGACGACACGACTGTAATCTATACATTATTATTATTATTAGCAACTCTGACGTCACGTTACGTCACGTCTCTTACCGGTTTCTTGTTCTTCCAGACGACGTTTTCGTGCTTTAACTGGACTCGCTAAATCTTCCAGTCGTCTTATAAAGGTCCAGAGATCCCGTCGATGATTCCTGTTGTTAAATGAAGTCTTCTGGATGTTTTGTGCAGTTTTAATCGTGTGAAACGCGAGAGACGCGAGGTCGCCATTTTCTATCACAGCGTTGCCATGGAGAAGAGCGATCGTCACAAACACCTGCGCACCATCTGACCAATCAGAATCAAGCAGGCCGCGTAATGACTGCACGACTCCCTCTGTACACATTTAGGTTATTATATGTGATTATAATATGTGATTTTTATATGTGATTATTATATGTGATTTTTATATGTGATTATTATATGTGATTTTTATATGTGATTTTTATATTTTTGTGATTATATATTAATTTTTATGTGATTATTATTGTGATTATTATATGTGATTATTATATGATTATTATAATATGTGATTTTTTATGTGTTTTTATATGTGATTATTATATGTGATTATTATATGTGATTATTATATGTGATTATTATATGTGATTTTTATATGTGATTATTATATGTGATTATTATATGTGATTTTTATATGTGATTATTATATGTGATTATTATATGTGATTATTATATGTGATTTTTATATGTGATTATTATATGTGATTTTTATGTGATTTTTATATGTGATTATTATATGATTTTTATATGTGATTTTTATATGTTATTTTTATGTGATTATTATATGTGATTATTATATGTGATTTTGATTTTCTTGTCTTATCTTGCATTTGGCAGGTGCTTTAATTCAAAGGTACTTACAGGGCATTGAAGGTATGTTCTCCTTCATGTTTCCTGAAACTCAAACCCGTGACCTTTGTAACGCTACACTCTACCAGTTGTGCTACAGGAACTCTGTCTGGTGCTTTATGTTATCACATGGGCTATAACAGAGTTTATAGTTCTTCAAATGTTCAGGGATGTTTATAGTACATCAGGGTACAACAGGGTCAGACTGTACCCAGAGCACACAGTACAGTGTTTCTGTAATGTGAAGGCTCGGGACGGGTCTTCAGAAGTTTGAAGTTCTTAACATCTCTTTAAGTTGTTAAGAGATGTGATGCAACATCATGTGCACTTAAAGTTACATCTCATCACTCACATCATCATTATAACCTCTTACTGTACAAAGCAAATAAAGCCCTGGAGCCGCCTGCACAGCAGTTTTCACAGAGGACTGTAGTAACTGCATGCTTCAGCTGGTATGTGTCACTAAAACATTTATTGTGCCCTGCCAGAAGAAAGGTTTTCTAATGAAATTACACTTGAAAAGCTTGAAACACAATTACAGCCACAAACAGAATGAATAGCACATTTCTCAAAAAACAACAAATGTAAAGTGACAGAAGACAAGAGAAATGGGCCATCAGCAAGACCTTTCTACTGACATTAAGAGATAATGACCCAAAACCTGTCTCACTGTTTCCAGTGATGGAGAGAAAAGTTTTCCAAAGCAGAAACCAAATGGCCACTTATGCATTTTTTCTTTCTTGCCAACTGGCCACTTGTTCGACCCGGCTGAAGTGGCAGATGAGCAGCTCTCCATGGTAACTGTGCTCAACACTGCCATGACAACGGGCAAGACAACAAAAAACAGAAATACAATAGAATTCTTAGAATGAATGACAGAAAAAAATCAAATGTGTCGCCACCTCTTTATCATAAAACTTCAGACACAACATATATTTTTTTGGATGGTACAGCATTAAATCAATCAATCATAATTTGGTGCTGCAAACATAATGCTCTGCCTGTTGAGCTACAGGTATCCTTAAGACTTACAGCTACATATTTTCATAACAGTGTATGTGAGAGTCATATAGTTAAGGCACGGTATGCAGAAAGGTGAAAAGGAAGAAAGAGAGAGAATGAGAGAGAAATGAATGAGCTAAACAATAATTAATGGGGCTTATCTCTTATTGTTGCCATGGAGATGGATGTGTATTCCATTCTTTTAAAAAGCACAAGCAGAGCGAGCACATGCTCATATCTGCAGTCAGACAAACGGGCCATCATTTCTCAAATCAAATACACAAAACACACTGACCGGGTCCAAAACACACAGCTGTACCTCATATCTCTGCCTGACTGAAGAATCACCACAAGAGATAAACCTGTAAACTTCAGTTTAATATTTCAAATTCATTAACTTTCCTGCAGAACTGCATATACACACGTGCCTACATAATCCAGGACATGAATGGCTGTCTCTTTGACATATAACACAATTTCATTTAATATAGTTACAGTGTTGTACCATATAATCTATTAATAAGTCTTTTTCTAGCATGTTAGGGTTAGGGTCCCTGAAATACACAAACATACGGTTACGGGCTAAAGGCACATACTGTAAAACCAGACAGTAAATGAATCTTCCTGCTCAACAGCGATACTCTGCTAGATACTGTAAAACTGTTATAATATACTATTATAATTAGATTACAATTATTAGTGTTACAAGCCAGTAGGCAAAAATTCGGCAGGTTATACAGTGTTGTATAGTGTGTACCCACTATATAACACACTATATAGTGTGTATTTGCTTAGATAGTACAGTAAGCAAACACTGAAAAACATAAAATATGAGTTTGGTCCTATCTCAACCTGATTTTTATGAATATCATTGGCTGATTATTTTAAAAGCAGCAGAACTTTATACAAAATGTATTTCAGAAAATTACAGCTCAGAAGCATGCAGCTGCCTCTCTCCTGTTTAATAAAGCTGTTTATGAAATATTTTATTTCTGTTAAGAAACTTATTTTCAGCCTTGGGTCTTTGACATTTCTAATTTAATTGCCTTCAGAAAACAGTTCTCCAGAGATTCTTTCTCAAGCGTTCTTTCTCACATGGGCTCATCTTGGGCTTATCGATGGTTGGTGAACCAATTAATGGGGACATTTGAAGACATTTTACTGGACAGAAGCTTGGATCCTGCAATCAGTGCAAGATGAGTCATCAAAATCTGTTTTCCCCAAAGAGAAAGACTGTACATTTGAAATATGATAATCTGCTAGGTAATCTTCTAAATTATAGGAGTAAACTAGCATATTGATGGCTTCAGAGCTAACAGGCATGGACAAAAGACTGATGTAATGGGATCTTTAACAAAGTTATTAATATTTATAAGATAGCACTGAAGTAATGCTCAGTAGATTTGATATGCATTAATGTACTCATAGCTGTCATGCAAACCCAGGCCTGTGCATGAAAACAGACAGATGTACATGAAGATGACCAGAAGAATTACACATTCTACCAGTCAGCGGATGTGCCACTGAACTGACAGAGACAGAAGATGCCTGTGGGAAGTTCCTCTCAGGATCTTCTTCAGGTCAGTATGCTGACTACTGCATGAGTGTAGTTTGCGGGGATGTCAGTGCATCTCTGAAACAAAGACAACACAGAGATTCCTGAAACATACTGTACATGGTATACTGAAGCGCTCAGTATTGGATTTAGCACTGCAGATGATTAAATGGAGAAACCCTCTATCCTTCAGATTAACTGCAATGAGAGACTAAAGGATCTGAGGGGACCGTCCATACTGCTAATGGAAATCTATTAGCAGCAATTACATGGAGTTATGGAGCTGTGTTTGGGAGCTGAGGCGGATGTACACACCCCATCAGAACTGCTGCTGAAGATGCGCTGCAGGCAGTCTCTGATTGTCACGATTACACACAAATCAACAATGAACACCGCTTGAACAGAGAGGGCTGTAGAAGACAGTCAGGATTACTGTAATGAGAATAGATTTGGAATTAAGTTTCAACTGTGGTACTACAAAACAAGAAAAAATAACGATTAAGAAACTTTCTGCAGTATTCAAATAAAGTTTTATTATGATTGTGACAAAGCCTATATTATAAAGTCTATTATTTTTTCTGTTGATTACTTGGAGTCTTTAACAAGCGTTGACATCAGGACTAATGAAATATATTTTGGGCAATGCTAGTTGCTAATCTGTTTACAGCTAACCACTAGAGGCCTAAACTGATTAAATTAGATGAAACCTCTTCCTCTCAGTTACTGCCTTCTCTTTTGTGTTGCTTTGTCTTCTGTGTTTATATGACGTCTTCACATGTCATCACCCTCTAGTTCTGAATCTTTACTTTTCTCCATCTGTCTTTACTGTTAATATCAGTGACATTTCCAGGGCTGGAGCATCTCTTCCGTGTGTTGTGAGGGAATTCTCACCTGTTGTTGGTGTTCCTGTTGCTCTGACACTCACTGATTCCCACAGTGAGCACGAACAAGAAATGAACCAACACTGTGATATGACCCAGTGTGGGTTATCACAGAATTTATTCAATTAAAATGATATTAATTGTAAGATAAGTGAATGCTCACATGTAAAATACAGCAGCAGTTTACAAAATACATGTAAAAAATGACAGATGTTTTGAGGCAAGTTGTTGCAGTTTTCTGCTCTGTTCGGGCAAAGGCTTCAGGTCTGGGGAATATGAAGGTGTGAGTCAAAAACAGAACAGTCTGACCTGACAGCATCCAGTAATGAAGGATGTGGGGTTTGTTGAATGCTTTGTTTAACACCATGTTTTATATATAACACCACATATATTTGTTTGCTTTACTATTTCATATCTAATGCATCACACCAAGAGTTCTTATTTATTTATTATTTTTATATAATAAAATATGCAAACTATAATTAATAGATATTGTGACCATATATTAAACAGGAATATGTAGTCAGCTGATCATTATCATTACAGTTTTTTAGCTGTTTCTCTGCACACCTGTGTGGTTGCTGGCTTCAGCTCTGCAGGAGAAGTGTCCAGATGGTTTCACGGTTTCTTCTCTGTTGCGTGAACATTTCAAGGTCCATCTCTCACCTGGAGAGAACGGCTGGGTCAGACTGCAGCCCTCCTCCTCTGACAGAGTTACATTAGCATCGCCATTCTGCTTTGAATCTAATAATAAAGCAAAAAGAACAAAAAAACACTGCTGTCAGTAGACATGACAAAGAGTGGGTGAAAACCAACTATTACAGTCTACAGAGAATGCTGAAGACACTGCTGATGTTCTACCTGAGCGGTTTCTTCTGACGTTCTCATTGGCAGCGAGGGGACACGTATCACTCTGCGTGCTGTTCCATACCAAGTTGCTTTCGGACTTGAAAGACTCCAAGTCCATTGCCATCTCTTGGTTTGGGTTATGCTTCTTTTTCTTCTTGGGCAGCTTCTGCTTGGCCATCGCTAGTGAGTAGTATCTCCCAAAGTTGTTAACTATGACAGGCACCGGCATGGCAATGGTCAGCACACCCGACAATGCACATAATGCGCCAACCATCATGCCCAGCCATGTCCGCGGGTACATATCTCCATAACCTAGTGTTGTCATAGTGACCACAGCCCACCAGAAGCTGATGGGAATGTTCTTAAAATGTGTGTGGTTGCTGCCACTAGGATCACGGGGATCCGCACCGATACGCTCAGCATAATAAATCATAGTGGCAAAAATAAGAACCCCGAGGAAAAGAAAGATGATCAGAAGGCAAAACTCATTGACACTCGCCCGCAAAGTGTGGCCAAGAACCCTGAGACCTACAAAGTGTCTGGTGAGCTTAAAAATCCGTAGAATACGTACAAAACGGGCCACACGCAAAAAGCCCAAAACATCCTTGGCAGCTTTAGTTGTAAGTCCACTCAAGCTGATCTCCAGATAGAACGGAAGGATGGCCACAAAGTCAATGATGTTCAACAGGTTCTTGATGAAGAGAAGCTTGTTGGGGCAACAAACGATCCGGACCAGGAACTCGAAGGTAAACCACAGCACACAGATTCCCTCCACCAGAGTGAGCACAGGTTTGGTCTCCATCTCAAGGACACTGGTGATCACAGTGCTGTTTCCCTCAGAAACATTATTAGTGCGGTTATGAAGCTCAATAAAGGCTTTGTGGGTCTCCAGGCAGAAGTTAGTGATGGACACCAGAATGAAGAACAAGGAGACAAAGGCAATTATCTGAAAGAGACAAATGTGGATATAATCAGATGAGACCATAAATAAGCACTTACAGTATGATGCATTTTTAATGAATATATGAACAGCAAGTTTTCAGTTCTTCAAGTGATAATGTACTTCACAAACCGAACTGACATGATATAAACCCATGACCTCTTCTTTTAATGATGTAAATGCTATTCAATTGTACCTCCCACACCTCTGAAATATATATATAGATATGTATATAAGCAAATCGTTAATAGTCAATTAATGTCTGTCATGTAATTTACATTATTTTTAGGTTATAACACAAATGTTTATACGGTATGGATTTAGCAGACTGCCAGTTGAACAGACCTGCTTTACCAAAAAAATACTATTCTGCTATTTATTTAACATCTTTATTAACGAAATAACCAATTAATAAATAACCAAAAAAAACATAAACAGCTCCTATAGAGTTTTTCTAATTGAAAAACATCAAAGTTCAACAGATGTACTGATTTTACCAACAGTTAACAAAGGTTCTTGCATGCATTGTGGCTCACCAATGCACACTGCATTCCTGCAGCAGCAGGTATAAATGTGGGGTGAGTTTATTGACGTGTGTCAGAGTCCTCCGTTTAATGATTATAGCATGTTCATATTCACAACCTCTCTGATGACATGATTTATCAAGACGGATGGATTCTATGATATTGGGTTAGTTAAGTAAGCAGAGGGTTCATTATTTCCCTCGTCAAAGACAGCAGTAACAGTCTAGTGTGTATTTCAATGAAACACCTGCTGTTAAAACGGCTTCTCTTCTAATTTACATAAACCCTTCAGAACTTGTTTGTAAAATGATTCAGGTTTATTGTGTATGGATGATTCCACAGTATATCATGTTAATAACTGTAAGATTGATGAAAACTAAAGATATCCATTTGTAAGACAAATATAAGCAATTTAGTCTAATCTATTGAAAGAATTTTTCACTTCTATCTCATAGTGCGTAAAACTAATCAAATCACAACAATAACTGTCCATTTTAAGGACAAAAACAGTTTCCTGCTTTACATACGTATCATTCCAGACAAATTCAGTAACTTGTGACAGTATTCAGATCTTTACGCTGCTACATAAATGTTGAGACACAAAGACTCAAATGCTTAATGTTGTTTATTTTTTGTTAACCATTATGGAATGATAATTCTCTTGACGTGTTGTTGTAAGTGACAGGAAATGGATTGTGGTGTGGAGAATGTTACATTAGTTCATCCGGTCACAGCTTCATTAATGAATGAAGACCATTATACTTCCTCACAGAGTTCTTAGATGCACTGACACCATCATACAACATCAGCAGATGCTTTTAACCAAAGCCACTTTAATTCATTCAGGCTTTACATTTTATCTGTACATGCGTTCCCTGGGAATCGAACCCATGACCTTGATGTTTCTAGTGCCATGCTCTATCAGTGAAATCATTTTCTATCAATGGGTCATTGAACATCAGTCACTCAGTCACATTAGTGATTCATGCTACTGTATCTCCTGAGGTTTCTGTCTATAACTTCTCCACTACAACCTGTTTAAAACCCAGGAGGAGTTCTCAAGATTTTAGTGTCATGCAGCTGCTCAAATCACAATGTCAAACACAGAGCACATCCAGACAGCACCTGCCCTCGCTCAGTTTTCCAGTGAGGGATTCATTACATGACAGTGAGAACGTAATGCCGTAATTATAAGGTAGATCCATCACACACACAGTACCAAATGAACAGATACAGTCAACAGATGAGGATACATCATATATACAAATAACAAATCTACATAATATTGTTCATTTTCTCATCAAGTAAGAGAAATTAAACCACTTTAACATCAGTCAGATTTCGACATGCATCAAATGCTTTTTCTATCATTCACAGTTTCTCTGATTATGAAATTATGAAATCCTGACAGTTCACATTTTCTCTCTCTCTTTCCTCAACCATTTGGATGGAGTGATTAATGAAAGCACTCATTCTAACTGTGTTAAACAGCCCCAGCAGCTGTCAGTATTGTAACATTTGCTTGTGGGTATAATGATCTGAGGAGTTAACAGAAGAGAAACATGGCCCAGAAACCAAACCATTCGCTTCTTGTCATTTGAGCACTTGTAATTTATTGGCACCTTGTGCCTGCCCACTTTTCATTTCTGAAGGAGCCTAAACCCATTTACACTGTCAGGTGTATTTGCTGGACAGCATCTACATTAGGGAAAGCCAAACAGCTCATTTGAGCAAACAGGAGTGACTGACCTCAAGGTAATGGCTCAGCTGTAATTAACACTCCACATCAACAACCTGATGGCTGTTTTAACTGAGAAATGACTGAGAGAGAAAGCCAGTGAGAGGGAGTCAAAGGAAATGATTATTGTCTGGTAGAACCACAAGGGTTACATTTACCATTACAGCATTGCTTTTAAAAACTGACCTCTAAACCAAGCAACTAAAGCAACCAGTATGTTCTGAAGTTCTGTAAGGGAGGTAATCAGCTCTCAAAAGAAGCCATGATGCCTGTGTTTAATAACAGAGATTTAATCCACAATATTACTGATTCAACCGCTCGCTGCAGCAGACACTGTACGCTCTGCTCTGTGTCCGGCTCATTTCATTTCATACAACTGCATCCACCCCTTAAATATGCCACAGTGCACATGCTGGCACAAATATGAAAACATTCCCAACAACAAAATCTTCCCGGGACGATTAAAAGACAAACAAAAGAAAAAGAAAAAACAATACAGACAGACAATATGTATGATAAAATGAATTTTCTCATAATGCACTTCACAGCTGTATGGAACAACATGCTCTTCAGCTCAAGCAAATCAATCAAGTAAATTGAATTGAATTGCAGCTGGCATACAGACATATAAAACATTACAGCATTAACTCCTTCACTCTGTGTTATTCCAGTGCATTCATCTCCTGTTAACATACTAATTATAAAGTTGTTTGCTGTTTGTTTCCACTGTAACCGGATTATGTGTGATCATTATTGGCTGTAACATTTATTCTTAACTGATGTATAAATGCACACTTACATCTCAAGACTTTAAAACTAGAGCTGTTAGTGGCCTGTTGAGACTGAATGTTATAACATCACCTGTTGACACGCAAAAGTCTCTCTGTTCGTAAACGTTTAAATAATGTTTCATAAGAAACAACCTCCAGCGTCTCACCCGAGCGGCGCGGGAGGAGTGCGGGTCCTCGAGCAGCGCCCAGATCTTCGGCTGCCAGACTTCACAGCGTCCTCCGGGGCGCTCGGGGCTGTCCTCGATCCCGAGGCGGCTGGGCACGTCCTGCTGCTGCTCTGCGTCTTCTGGATCAGGCGGCTGGAAAACGTCCAGCGCCTCCTCCGCGTCTCTGTGCTGGCGGTAGGTCATCCAGCAGCAGGGCTCCACGTCCGTCTCATCAATGCCCCAAAACGCCAACTCTTCCTCGAAAAGCGGGCCGCAGACATCCGCCGGGCAGTGCAGCTTGCCGGTCCTGTAATAGTTCAGCACGTGGGCAAATATTCCGGGATGCCGGTCGAAGAAGAACTCGCCGGCGTCCGTCTGTCCCGCGTCCGCCTTCATCCGCTTGTCCCTGCCGGCGGACGTCTGTCCCGCGTCCGCCTTCATCCGCTTGTCCCTGCCGGCGGACGTCTGTCCCGCGTCCGCCTTCATCCGCTTGTCCCTGCCGGCGAGCCCGGACAGTCGCGTACCGGGGACGGTCTTCAGGGTGCTTCCGTAGGTTTCGTGGCGCGTGCCACCGACGTTGATGATGATCCGGTCCGAGTCGTCGCTTCTGGCCATCTCCTCCTTCACGCACGCTTTGAACGGTTTATTGCTCGACTTCCGCCCGCGGTACGACGGAACACACACCGAGCTGATCATCGATGTGGACTGGCAGGCTGTTTTCTTCACTCTCTTGTCCACGGTGACAGCTGTTATCTGTGAAGAGTTTCTGCCGTACACACGATCATCTGAGCAACTTCAGGAACCACCTGTTGTGAGGAAGTCTTCTGCTGCCCAGCCTGTGGGAGGAACAGGCAACACATGCATCACGAGTCCTGCAACACATGCATCACGTCCCCTGCAACACATGAATCACGTCCCCTGCAACACATGCATCACGTCCCCTGCAACACATGAATCACGAGTCCTGCAACACATGCATCACGTCCCCTGCAACACATGCATCACGTCCCCTGCAACACATGCATCACGTCCCCTGCAACACATGAATCACGAGTCCTGCAACACATGCATCACGTCCCCTGCAACACATGCATCACGTCCCCTGCAACACATGCATCACGTCCCCTGCAACACATGCATCACGTCCCCTGCAACACATGAATCACGTCCCCTGCAACACATGCATCACGAGTCCTGCAACACATGCATCACGTCCCCACACAGCGTGCCCAGCATGCCTATTCAACTACCAGCTAAGTGACAACAGTTGCACTTACCTGTCGTCTTGAGCAGCAGATAGACATCCTGTTTATGTCAACCTTCTGATTCTGGTTCTATCAGGGCCAAAGCCCAACATTAAACAAATAACAAAACAGCCTGTGATCAGACATGTTAAAAACCTGTCCATACTATTGAGAAGATAAGAGAGCAAACTCAGCTGAAGATCTAATGCAACGACTGCCTCAGGTCTTCATACACACAGCAGAAGATAATAAGTGTGAATCTTCTACATAAATGAACATGTCAGCTTGTTTGCAGGCATGTGTTTGGATAATAAGAGAGCCCAGATTAGTGTCATTAAAACATGACACTTTCAAGGTTTTCATTCAGAAAAGATGAACTCTCACTCACCTCACCTGAATTAAAATCATTCCACTCTAGTGCTCACAGATTACAGTATAAAACTGACATCTCAAAGCAAGTACATTTGCTAACCTTCTCTCACAGAGTTTAATATAAACGTGTTACGAGACTTCAGTGTCAAACAAAACTCAAAATATCTCCATTTCACTTACAGAAGAGACGTGTGGATATCAGACATGAATGTGAACAGAATAAATGTTAAGAGTGAACTTGGTGTAAAATATTGCCCCTTTGCTTTAATTGTTTCCCAACTTTCTTTTCACACCACAAAACTTCATGCAATTCATTGAAAACGGTTCATCTTCATAAATGAACTCACATGAACGACTGCCGGCATCTTAATCATAGGAAACCTACATACACCTCCCAACAAAGCAAATACGTTTTACACCTAACACTGATCTCAGAACTGTCACAGTCACGGTCTTCAGTGACGTTATTGGCTGCAGCGTCATTCAGTTATCTGATCATATATTACATCATATATTATTTAATGTGTTATTCACTCACTCACTGTAATCATTCACAAACGCGTCACGGATGACGTGTGAACGCGTGACGTCACTGATGACGTGCCTAAACAGAAATACAGAAAGGGAGGAACTTGGACAACTTCAGTATTTTCACTCTGCGCCGCCAAGGTAGGAGTACAAACGACCACTCACATCAGTCAGTCTGGTTCAGATACGGTGAAGTTCGGTGAAGTTCGCTCAGTGGTTCTGACTCCGTTTATTTGCAGAACAAGATGGGCGAGTTTCGCCTCGATTTCGGCCCTTTGAAAGAGCCGCTGGGCTTCATACGGGTTCTGGAATGGGTGAGAGCTTCAGTAATATCTCAACATCTCAGTCTTATCAATGAGAGCTTCAGTAATATCTCAACATCTCAATCTTATCAATGAGAGCTTCAGTAATATCTCAACATCTCAATCTTATCAATGAGAGCTTCAGTAATATCTCAACATCTCAATCTTATCAATGAGAGCTTCAGTAATATCTCAACATCTCAATCTTATCAATGAGAGCTTCAGTAATATCTCAACATCTCAATTTTATCAATGAGAGCTTCAGTAATATCTCAACATCTCAGTCTTATCAATGAGAGCTTCAGTAATATCTCAACATCTCAATCTTATCAATGAGAGCTTCAGTAATATCTCAACATCTCAGTCTTATCAATGAGAGCTTCAGTAATATCTCAACATCTCAGTCTTATCAATGAGAGCTTCAGTAATATCTCAACATCTCAATCTTATCAATGAGAGCTTCAGTAATATCTCAACATCTCAGTCTTATCAATGAGAGCTTCAGTAATATCTCAACATCTCAATCTTATCAATGAGAGCTTCAGTAATATCTCAACATCTCAGTCTTATCAATGAGAGCTTCAGTAATATCTCAACATCTCAGTCTTATCAATGAGAGCTTCAGTAATATCTCAACATCTCAGTCTTATCAATGAGAGCTTCAGTAATATCTCAACATCTCAGTCTTATCAATGAGAGCTTCAGTAATATCTCAACATCTCAATCTTATCAATGAGAGCTTCAGTAATATCTCAACATCTCAGTCTTATCAATGAGAGCTTCAGTAATATCTCAACATCTCAGTCTTATCAATGAGAGCTTCAGTAATATCTCAACATCTCAGTCTTATCAATGAGAGCTTCAGTAATATCTCAACATCTCAGTCTTATCAATGAGAGCTTCAGTAATATCTCAACATCTCAGTCTTATCAATGAGAGCTTCAGTAATATCTCAACATCTCAGAGTCTTATCAGTGAGAAAGACATTCATCTCCACTGTTATAAGAGCTTTAATAGGAGCTGAATGATCTTCGTTTGTTATAAGTGAGTTTACAGGTCAATGCTGCGCTGTCTCTTGTTAAAAACTGCAGCAACTATTTCCTCTTTGGAAATGATACCATCACAAAGAGGAAACCAAGTTTATTACAGACAGTGACAGTGTTTTACATTTTTAAGGAAGTGTTTGTAGGTGTTTTACTTTGTTGTTTGGGTGTTAAAATAGTGGGTGATACACAGCTGACGCCATTATAACAGTTTCTCACCATTATGTTTATCAGTGTTGCATTTTTCTTTTATTTTTTGTTTTGTTTTTTCTTCTTTTGGTCATTGTTATACCATAGAGCGCATTCACGCTTTCTCTTAACTGATGCTGTTTTGTATTTTCTTTTTGACGGCTGCAGATATTCACCATATTTGCTTTTGCTTCATCTGGGGGTTATTCTGGCTCCACAAGTTTCAACATCCAGTGTCAGGGCAGGAACACAAGCCAGCAAATAATTGTGCCCTTCAGCTACCCGTTTAGGTGAACACCACTGCCTGTGTTTGGGTTGTACTGTTCACAGTGGACAGGAACTTCAGACGGGCCTTCTGGCTTCATTCAGTTTTAAAACGATTAAAATCCTACTTTTAATATGATCTATTCTTTATATGTTACACAGACTAAATAACCACATTTACAAAGTTCCAGTCTGCAAAATCAATGACACATCGGTTGTTATCAGACACTTGATGGGGGATTATTCATCTTCAGTGGAGTTTTTCGTGGCTGTGGCCGTTCTGGCTTTCCTCTACAGCACTGTTACACTCGTGTTGTATGTGGGTTACCAGCAGCTCTACCGTGGATCTTCTCGTGGCCCCGTCACTGTGAGTGTCACGCTGTGTCTGTGTGTGGAGTTCTGTGCTGTTGTGCACCTTCAGTATGTGTATATATGTTGATATATGTGAGATGTATGGTCTTTTGTATGGTAAAGGATGGGCAGCCACTGAAAGTGTAATTAGAACCAAATCAGATCAGAACTCATTCAGATATGAAATGTTATAAGCCATGTGTGCTGTTGTGAACCACTGTGTGTGTGTGTGTGTGAAGAGATTCTTTCACACTGGTGTGTAAATGAAGAAACAGGGTTGTGTTATTTCAACAACTGTTGTAACTGTTTGGAGGCTGTGAGCGTTTTTTTTTTCACCAGTGGTGAAACTGATCTATATAAATGTGTTCACTACACTGAAAATATTTCAGCTGTATGAAATCAAATAATACTGGAAAATGCAAATACTGAGACCTACAAAATAAAAGTCCTCATAAACCTTGGCTACATGAACAAAAATATTTTGTTTCTGTGTCTTTTCTTTCTCAATGACCACATCTAACCTTCCTTAGGATCTGGTGATAACCGGGATCTTTACCTTTCTGTGGCTGGTGTCTTCTTCTGCCTGGGGAAAAGGTCTCACTGATGTGAAATGGGCCACCAATCCAAATACACTTGTGTCCATAACTGATGTTTGTAAACAATTAACCAGCAAGTGCACTGCTGGACATCTCCCCCTGATGGGTCGCCTCAACTCCTCAGTGGTAAGAGCATTATAATGGGTGGATATATATTCAGTCATGATCATGTGTATATTAAAACGTTTCACATGTTTAACCTTTATCATTGTCCATGATATGTTTGCATTCCAATGAGTTTTAAAGTCTTATTTAAAGACAAACAACAAAATCACATGAATCAAATCAGATTAGTGGATCCACATATAATATGTGCCTGACCACTTTATAACTTCATTTAAACTTTGTGTCATCTGTTCTTGCTACTAGATCTTTGGCTTTCTCAGCCTTATCCTGTGGGGAGGAAACTGCTGGTTCATCTATAAAGAGACGCTGTTCCACAAGCCAGCCATTCAGCAAGGGGGAGCAAGGCAGCCATGATGGACAGCAGGCCACACCCACATTCATCAAGCAGGTGTTGTTGCAGTATTAGGGTGGTGCTACCCACCTTAGCCAAAATGATCTTAGATTTCTATGTGAAAGGACCCGTGTCACTATATATGGTCATATTTCCATACTGCTCAGAGAACAGATTTAAACTACTACAGCAATGCTGTATATTCAGAAGAACAATGTTACATTCAGCACACACCTGTATGTATAAAGAAAATTGTTTTTGTAAAATATTTTTGCAGCTGTCATTAAAGTGTTACATTTAATCTCTTTAGTGTTTATGTTGAGTTTCTGATGTCATCTGAGCCTTCACACAAACTAAATGTGTGTGTTGAATGCCAATAACTGAATGGTGTTGAGTTGGATTTATACATTGATTTTGTAACTGTTCTGTTTAATAGAAAATGAAATTGTAGTACATTTCATGCTGTTTAATTTGTGTATTTACTCCGTTTTGAGTTATCACCTCATTCTGTATTTTCCTTGTTTCTAGTGATTCAGTATTATTTGTATGCAAACATTTGTGCCTTTTAACTTGTCAGAATGATTGTCAAACATGTGCACAGCTGTTAAAGAAATGCCAACTGATTCTTTAAATGTTAAAACTGAAGTGTTTTAATAAAAGTAGAGAATTTCAGGTTTAATTGTTCTTGTTCAGCTCATGTGTACAGGGCCTTGAATGTGACCTTGTGCTAAATCAAAGAAAAATAAGGAAAAGCAGTGCGAGTGTGTGAAGAGAGTGTGTTTGTGACATCACCCTTATGTTTTAAAATACCATGTTATTGGAATCCATCTGAGAACTCACAAGGTTTATATGTGTATGTGTGAGTGACAACACAGGAAGCAGCAGTACACTCTCATCAGTCAGAAGCTTTACACATGAACTCATGAGGCATAACGTTCTCATTTAGATTCCAGTGGAACAGTTTATGGAAATATAACATTGCTCTTTATGAGATCACTATATATTTGTAGTAATCATTTAGAATGTGAGAAAATTAGTAGATTGACTAATGCCCACATTTAATATTTCTTAAAATAATGTGTCAGACATATTTTGACACCCTCTCAATCTGCCACAGAAACATGTATTCCAGTGACTCTTCATGAGACAGTCCCTCAGATGCTGTGCTGCATTGCTATCCTGTAATGATCAGATGGTTATGGCTTTACATAAAGTAATAAGGCTATAGTTAATAAACATAACTGTAAATGTTTTCATTTTTCACTGTCTCTCCATTGGAAATCTAGTTTCCTAGTTCTTCACCCTGATCATTGAGAAAACACAAATTATGTTTTCCCAGAATACCTCTAGTCACACTTTTTGGGCTTAAACATTCCAGGTTCCAGGAGCCCCCTAATATGCCAAGACCTCTTCACAGTATATGCTAAAGATTCTGCCTGGAAAGGTTTGGCAAAAACAGCCAAACACAGAGGATGGCAGAACTGTGTACGTGTCTGTTTAATTTATCCAAAATATGCATTCATCACAGCTGGCTTTGTCTCTCGTGGAAACGGACAGCCTTCCCTCAGACTACAATGGGAGTATCAGAAATGACTGAACTAACAGAGTCTGACACAGATTTCTTCCTTTTCCCTTTTGTCTGCATGACATCCACGTGCTCCTCATTAGATTCACCTTCCCATTCTGTCCCTGCAGGTCTTTAGGCCCTATGAAGACCACATGCCTGCTGAGCTCTGCTTTTCTCTGTTTCTTCATGTGTTGGGGTGGCACTCAGCATGGAAGAGTGGATGCTGTCCTCATGACTGGTTTTTTGGTTTACCTTGATCAGGACAACAGAAGCAGCGACAGGGTGTCAGGTAGAGATAGATGAGGACCAGGGCCAAGCTAACCAGGCAGCCAGCCAGAGTGGTGTACGCCGTGTTGAGGGCCTCACTGTTGCCATTAAGGGAGAAGTTATGGACCTTCACCACCACACAGAGGGTTTCATTGAGGTGTTCACTCACAGCGAAGCATGTGTACACACCTGAGTCTCCAGGTCTTATTGATTTTATTTCAAGACTTCCATCTGGGAGAATTACCGCACTCTGATTATCTCCAGAGGAGAGCATTGCATTTCCAGGCAACATCCAGCTTTTGGACATGTTTCGATGTCGGGTGTCACAGTTGAGGATAAGTGTCTGTTCCAGATAAGCCTCTTTATCTGTTTCTTTAAATGTGCTGCAGTTCATATGAGTGTTTAGATTGTACACGCGCAGTACACGTTTATCCGGGCCGGGATACACACAGGTGTGATTGTCCTTAAAGTCCAGAGCAGAGTTGAGCTGTCGGATGTACCAGTGAGACATTAAACTGTACAGCTCACAGTCACAAATGAGCGCGTTGTTGTGGAGGTACAGCCCGTTTTTGATCCAGGCTGGTAGGGACTGAAGATCTGGAATGGGAAGGACTTTAATCCGATTGGAAGATAAGTCCAATAGACTCAGCTTCTCCAGTCGACTCCTGTCTCGGATGAGTTCCACAGGAAAGCGAGACAGCAGGTTCTGACTCAGGTAGAGCTTCTTCAGGCTGCTGAGACCAGAGAAGGCAGAGGGTTCAATGTGAGAGATGTGATTATTATAGAGAAGCAGCACCTCCAGATATCTCAGGGGCTCGAAGATGAACTCATCCAGCTGTTTGAGTTTATTGGACGACAGATCCAGGTAGCGCAGCTGCTTTACAAAAACAAATGCCTCAGAGGAGAGAAAATGTAGACCATTGTGGCTGAGGAGAAGCTTGTGGAGATTAGGGAGTTTGTGTTTTGTCCACTGTGCTCGCAGTCCTGTGATCTCATTGAAGCTGAGATCGAGGACAGCTGTATAGGTGGGAAGGTTGTATGGAACTGTTGTCAGGTTCACTCTGGAGCAGCTAACAATGTTACTGGCACATATGCACATTCTGTGACAATTCAGAGCTGATCCTCTTGTCCTGAAGATCACAGCAAAAACAAGAGACAAGCAAACAGCCCCCTGAATGTGCCATTTAACTGAAGGAGGCATTTCTGACCCACAGCTCAAGTGTGTATGTGGCACAACAAAACTCCTCTTCGGTTTCAAGTCTTTTCACAGTGATTGGAGGAGCAGCTTCTGCAGCTTCTGGAACTTCAGTTGCAAGACAAAAAGATGCAACTGTTTTATTAATTTTCATACACTGTTTCATTTAAGTGTGAATATTGTTAGGACAGACGTGCAACATCTATGTGTAAAACCTGAATATTTATTGTTTGCATTTCATTTAAATGGAATGTATCTGAATTTAACTGAAATGACAAATAGCTCTGAAAAGTCACTCTGAATGGTTAGATCATTTTATGGCCTTAAATAACCACACAAAACAACAAAAACTGCTGAAATATATTACCTGTTTAACTGTCTGCTTAGAAACATCCCATTTTTAAGTCATTGAAACTAAAAGTCAGCGCTTGTCTCTTTTAAATCCAGCGAACACATCGTCGTATGGCATGTTTTCTTATTTAAAGGATGCGAGAAAAGAAACAATGAGGAAGATTTGCAGCACATCAAATGTCTTCAAGTCGAGCGCACAGCCAGAACTGAACACAGAAGGCATAAACCACCATGTGGTTTAGATATAAAGAAAACAGAGACACGGCAGGTCTGAGCATCGCCTTGAGACGTTTCACTGCATCCCTGCAGACAGAGCCAAGCTGAGCCAAGAGCACAGAGCACAAACCCAAAAGCACCATTAAGTATTGACGTGTGCTCATCAATTCTCTTCTAAGAAACCAAAGAGAATGACGGTATGAACTCCTGCACTGACACTGAGGGTTTGTAATTACATCACGCCAGTCTTTCATTAATTCCTGCGCACCTGCCCTTCATTTACCTCCAGCCTTACACGAGATCTCTCAGAGCTGTGGATTCAGAATAACTCATATTTGTTTAATAACTCAAGCAGCTGGAGAGCACAGCTAAACGACTGCTCTTCTGTCTGAGCAGACTCAAAGACAGCCCACAGAAGATCTGACCTGAGAGACTTCTCACTCATCTCTGAGTGCTTGTACTGTGAGCATGTGTGAAAAGAAACATTTGGTTTAATGAGTCTCAAATGCTCTAGGTCAGTGTGGAGAAGATATTGCTGAGTCGAAACTCTGACTGTGCAGCGTTACGATTCTGAACACATACACACAGTATCAGAAATGAACTCTTTACCACATGTGACAGGGGTGTGTGAACTATTGCTGGTCATAAAACTGTAAAGGTTATTTTTGGACCCTGTATACAGTAGCCATGTAAGAAGTTTAAGAGAATTAATGAAGGAAATTTCCCTCATTACTGTTCTGACAGAAAAGTCAGAGTTCTTATGGACCATTTTACAAGAGAGAAAGTAGAATTTGCTCATCATAAGGTAAGAGATTTATAAGATATTTCAGGTCAGAGAAGCACATGATTCCTCTGACAGCAGCCTCCATCAGACTGATGAAATAACAATCACCAGATACAATCATCTGCTGCTCTCACACACTCGAATTTTCCATTATACTGTTTAACATTCAATGCAAAAATATGAAAGTTAATCAGTGAAGAAACAATCATAGACTGAGTGATTTTCTACAACACATGAAAGTTGATGTGTTCTGAATGTGACCTGTATTTTGTGTGTTATGTGTGCACATGCTTAAGCAGGCACACCTGTCTGACCCCTCTGAGAGAGCAACTGGTGGATCATTTAACAGATGAAAACAATCATACTGTTTCTGGCCTGCATTCCTCTTGAGTTGTGTTCTTCATTTATTCATCACTAGGCTTGAATAATGAAGGACGTGGGCAGATTTACAGGAAGAAACATGAAGCAGCAGAGAGTTTCAGAGTACAGTTCCATCTCTTCATCCAGCACCAGCACAGAAACACACAGTAAAGATCAGTGAAGGTTCTGATGGTTACAGGAAACCTTACAGTGACCATTCACCAATACATCACACGTTCTGCCATCATTTATCATGTGGATTATGTATTGGACTCTGAGAGAGAGAGAGAGCAAGTGTGTGTGTTTGTGAATCTCTGTATTTACTTCCCAGCATGCATCACTCTCAAGCATGACATTTAGATGGCTGCATGTGTGTAATGACTGAAGATCACAGCCAACATGTTATTTAATGTTACTGCACAATAAACCACTGGGTGTACTGACTGACGCTTAGACTCCTGTGGATTAACAAGATTTCCGACTAACTGCAGGATTAGTGAAGCCCATCCTACAGATGCTGAATGTCATAAACAAACATGTTGCACTTTTCAGAGAAATCCATTAATCAAGTTTACTCCACAGTGTGTTATACATAAAGGGAGAGAGAATTGTGTACAATTGTGCTTTGAACTTATGGGAATAAATATAAATTTCCCCATAATCACAATGATGTTACTTCTCTCTATTAAAGTGGGAATGTAAATGTCTTGTTTTCAGGATGATTTTTTAAAAGATATTAAAGATAAAATATTACATTTACGATCTATAATAATTGAAATCCTATTAGTTATTGTATTTTTTAACACAATATTACAAGTGAACATAGGAGTTTTAAAAATGCTCACTCCCTTTTTATTTGGTAAATAATATTTGGAATATCCTTTTAACCTATAAAGCAACTTCCTTAATGACATCATCCTCCAGGAAGTGACATCATTATTTTCCATGGAAAACAACAGCACAAACATCAGTAAGCATAAACAATTCTGTGATGTTTTGTGGTATTAGTCTCACTCTGAAACATTATATAAAACTAGTACCCTTATGTAAGATAACTCAGTCCTTTACCCAGCAACTAACTTCACCTGTTTGTTGTTGCTCTGTGTTCGGCATTCATTTTCTTACAGTTGACAGTGAAGGTAAATAGAATGTTGTTCATAAGAGCTCATGCTGAGTTTTGTGAGAAGGGCTCTGAGAATGATGAAAACTCTTTTACAATCATTCAACAACAATTGTCCAAAGTTATTGTAACAGTATCTCAGGACGCACACACTTATATTGAATCAGGGTTGTTTGTGTGGAGGGTAGATCTTCATTCTTCAGTTGTTGCTCCTTAATTGAAGATTTGTTACCATAAAATTACAGCTGTCAGTTCTGTTTACACTTGAGAATAAATTACAACCCTTAAAACTGTGTATCCTGTGGTGGTGTTTCAAACATACGTCTTATTTTTATGTGTATTTTTAGAGAACTGCTGAGAACAAATAAATATATATATTCTAAAAAATATATATAATCTAAAATTGAAATAAATGTAAAAAATCAAAAGAACAGCAGAATCAGATATAATGCTGAAGTTCTGAAGGATTATAAAGATGCATGTTGATGTGAGAAGTTTCAGTAATCAGAAACACAGATACAGTCATGGGTTACAGAAGAGTGAAGTGTGTGAGATGGTGAATGGTGAAAACATCTGTTTGCATATTATGACAATATTATATTATGTCTAGCTTAACATCACTGAGTAATTTATTAACATTTAAAAACAACATATTTTACATTTACAATTTCTGTTTTATTTAATTTATAAACATTCAGGTTGTTAAATACAGTTCAAGTTAGCTTTTGTAAATGACATTTATATTAAGTTATTATTATAAATATTTGATAAAAACAAATGATAAACAGAAGCTGATATAATACATTTAGTTTTCTTTCTATTGTTAATACAGCAGTGCTCTTTGTTTTTGTCTGTGCCCCACACACTCATTCACACAGAGCTCAGTTACATGTACTTTGAGGTTTGGTTAGTAAGAGGGAGACCCCTACTGGAGGTGGTGGAGGTCAGGATGGCTCTTAGCACTGCTGAGGGGTGTGTGAAGTCGTGTTTAACAGAGAAGTTACTCTATGCTGCTGATCAGAGATCAGTTTAGGGCATTTTCTCATATAGGTCTCCACCCAATTAAAGTTTAGATGGCATTCTGAAGCAAATCCATTACAATCACAACTAACAGAAATCTCTGTATGATATTTTATAGAGGTTTATTACCATTATTTGCTGTCAGTATTGAAATACATCAAATTCATCAATAATAAGAGAAGTAGGTGTACTGTTAAAAGCAGCACATTAAATACACATTTAAGCCATAATGTCAGGATGTGATCATTTCAGGATACATGCCAGCAGATGGCTCCTGCAGAAATTAACTCAATAGGTTAATATATTATTAAGAGTCTTGGTTAGTAGAGACAAACTTACATTTAGAGTTTCTGTATGTGCAGAGTAATCAGTTCAGTTTGAGAGCGTCTCTGTGTAAACTAACAGAATACTGTGTCTGATGGCAGGAATGGGAACAATCCTGTTCCTTGTGACACTAAACAAATCCAGACTCACCATGATTCAGGGGCTTAATTCTCAACCACTGTGGGACTTGGTGTTGTCATGGGAACTTATCCTCTGACATTTCTCTGGTTAAGGGAGTGTGTTCACAAGCAGAAGACACTTATCATAAACTGCAACACTTTTACAACAATACTTCAGTTTGTATGTGTCTTTCAGTGTGTTCTGAGGGGACACTGAGATACATTTTCTTCAAAAACATATCCTCATTAACCCATACTCTTTCTTACAAACAGATATAACACAACATTGTTTTTCTGAGACACAGATAGTCAAACTATGTTTTCCAGAATTCAGTTCTGCATCAAACTTCAGATGTGTGCACTGTGATCCGCTTCCAGACATTTGAGATTTTAAAGATGTGTACGTGAACAATTTTTAATGATAGCACTGAATTACTAAGCTTATATGAATGTGTGAAAACCTTTTTGAATTCGGTTGGTTTCAGAATACTCTGTTCATTCTGGATAATTCTGTTAATTTTAGGTTTTGTTTAAATAAAGGGTTTTGTTATTTCTCAGTTTTGTTATTTCTCAGTTGTTATTTCTCAATCAAAGGATTGTTCATAATCATGTAAAATTGTTGCTGCAGTTCTAATGTGGAAAATTTTCATATTTGTTTCTTTCATTTTCTCATTGAATCTCTCCACTTGTTGTGGCTCAGAAAATTGACACAAAGGGTAACGGTTTGATTGCAGTTACATCAGTGTTTTAGCTACTGCTATACACACGAGAGTACATCTGACAGCAGCACACCAGTGGAATTGATGCCAGTTTATTTCATGTGTCTACAGGTACATTTCAGAGCATATTCACAGATCCAGACCTCAGCTTTAAAACAGCACCAGGCCATTCTAGACTTTTATTGTTGTATTACTGTATCATCAGTATATAGACGTATAACTCCATGTGTTTTTTTATATAGAATCTTCTTGGAAATAGATTTCAATTGTCTACTCTTATTAACAGAACACACTGCCCTGCTGTATTTGGGGCTGATAAATAACAATTCTTCACATTGTATGAGCTTTATCAGATAAAATCAGATCGTGCTGGTGTGTGAGTTTATCTTCATCTGGGACACTGTGTAGTGCTGCAGGACAGGAATGTCTCTAATTTATTATCATAAGATTCTGATGTCCCACTACAATGACTTTAATACAGCAGTTTAAGTACATTACATTTTTCTTTCTTTTGAAATGAATAAACAAACACCCAACAGTCAAAGGTCTGAAAATACAAGAGCAAGAGGAAACTTCTGTACTCATCAGAGCTCCACTGTTCTTCTGTGATCCTTCCTTGACCCTACTGAGATGTTTTCAGAGACTCTTCAAAGAGCAGAACCCGTTCCTTTAATCTGGATCTGCTCTCAAAGGGTTAGATTGGATGTTAAGTTGTTGTTTGGCTGGGGACCTGTTGACCACATGACTGCTTTCTGTGAAGTTCATGACATCTGCTGACGAGTCTGAATCTGCAGCAGAGTTACTGCAATGGGGCGAAAATATCTGGAGAGAAAGTTAACAAAATTATTGTTTTTAATGAGTTACTCTTAAAGAAAAATGAAAGTAAAAAGTCTTTCTAAAGTTCTAAGAACCTGCCTGATGAAGTTTAAAGAACATGCCTTAGAACAAACATCTGCTGTTTAGAACAGGCCGCAGTCCTTTAGGTTTTCTTTGATGATAATGTCTGTCACAGCATTAAACACAATCTCAACGTTCTTCGTGTCTGTGGCACAGGTCATGTGTGAGTAGATCTCCTTCACACCCTTCTTCATGTTCAGCTCCTCAAACTGATGTTTGATATAGGTGCTGGCATCATCGTATGTGTTTGGACCTGGAGACATCATATATGGTAAGAACACACGTTACAGCTGACTTGGCTGGAGTTTAGAGGCGTGGCTTACCATCGTAGTCAGGGAAGCAGATGCTCAGGTGGACCTTCTTGATCTTCTCCAGGAAGAGATCTTTCTTGTTAAGGAAAAGCACAATGGAAGTTGTGGCGAAGAACCTGTGGTTGCAGATACTGTTGAAGAGATGGAGGCTCTCATGCATGCGGTTCTAAGAGAAACATTGAGAGAACAGTAACAGTTTATGCAGAGATGCACTGCTGGAATAATAGGCAGGATCATTGGCAGACCTTCTCTCAGACTGCACTGACTGACTTATGTTTTGAATTATGTTTCATGGGGTTATCTGTACTTACCACCTCATCATCTTCTACCAGCACCATGTCATAGGCGCTCAGAGCTCCACAGAAGATGATGCAGGTCACACCCTCAAAACAATGAATCCACTTCTTCCTCTCAGATCTCTGGCCACCCACATCAAACATCCTGCCGCCCGTTTAAAGAGTTTGTATATAAATATATGTCTGTTATATTCAGTTTTGTACAGCCACGACTGTCTGAAGTATGACCCACCTGAAGTGAAGCTCTTTGCAGGAAAACTGTTCTTCGATGATGCCGGTGGTCTTAACTCGAGATCTCAGCACATCCTGCTCAGTGGGGATATAATCTGGTTTGCAGATTCTGTCCATTTCGCTCAGGTAGCTGTGAGAGATAAATAATTTATTTACAGGCACACTTAAATCTGTTATACAGCCCTGAACTTCTCCAGCCAGACTGCCAAGCCTTAGAAAGTGTTGTACTGTATTCACACTAACAGATGTCTCAGTCCATGAGTCCAGCTGTTGGGGCGTAACTGAGCTCTGTTGTCAGATGTTTGTAGATGAGGTTAAGGTGATGTTGTACTCACTATCCAGCAGAATCGTTCAGCTGGTACTCTGCAGCTCTTTCAAAGGATGCCTGCACGCCTGAGTCCTTCCACAGTCTCTTGATGACATCGGCCAGCTCGGAGGGCATTGTGCCCTCCTCAATGGAATCAGCCAGATTCTGGAGCTTCTGACCGTCCTCCTGTGTGGAACAGAGAAGAACGACACCATGTACTCACACTGGCATGTACTCACGGTTTCTCCATACATGATTTCAAATGAAATAACTTTTCAACTTCGTTGAACATGACTACACGTGTTCTGAGAAATTTACTGGTGTGAGTGGTTTGGTAAACGTGTTAACTTTGCAGCTCGACCTGCATCAAAGTGTGTGTTTACACAGACCTGTGATGCAGGTGACCCGTAGTTGATGTCCAGCATCTCCATTCCTCTGATGATGGCCATAATGGACTGCAGGATGTTGCCATATATAATAGATCTAAACTCCATTTGTTCTTCTTTTGTATAACCACCTTGATGGAGAATTCTAAGAGAAAGCAAAAGAACAAGTGTGTGATTAAACATGGCAGTTCTACATACTACCACCTGGTGGTCATAAGTTACTATTCCAACAACGATGTGCTGTGCTTGTGTACAGTAAGTTCACTGAACGGTTAATTAAGTTGGTATTGGGGGATGATTTATCTGTAAGATATAAATATTAAATTCACTTTGTGTGGTTTGTTGTGATTAATGTGATTAAACTCACTTCATCTGTTTTACGATGGTGCTCTTCCCTGATTCTCCAGCACCTGCCAAAAAGAGAGAGAGAAACGTTCATGTGTGCAGAACAATGTGTGAGCAACATAAGATGCAATGAGGCGAGTGCACCGTGATGAAAGTAACATCTCACTACTGTCTAGGAGAAATAATTGAGACATTAAAGAGATCTCATTTGTGGTTCTTCTGTTCTATGCGATGTCTATCTATTAGCTCAGGTGCTACACATGCCATAAACAGTTTGTAAGTTGTGCAACAGGATAAAGTTAATCCTGAAGTGTTATTTTTCTCTGTGGGTGTTGAATTTAATGATGAGGTCATGCTTAAGCGGCACTGATGGTCAGGTCACAGGAGATCATTCTAACCTGCAATTGGATTTATGTTCTGAAAAGCCTCTCAGAAGATCACTGACACTTTGATTTGTTCTGGAGCTTCTGTCAGTCCAGGTCAGAGGGCGGAGCTCAACTGTATCCATAGCAACTGTCACTCTTAAATGCTGTTACTTCCTGAGGTAATTGTAGCTATAGTGTTCCAGTGAACATGTCAATGCTGTTACATTTATGTTCTCTTAGTTTATCAGATTACTTCTGTAACATTTTCATGGTATTCAAAGATTTCAAAACTAAACTAAAATGTACTTTATCTAGTAATACAAATATACGCGTACCATTAACATACTGCATGTTGCATTTTAATTCACACTTTTTGATTTCACTTTTGTAATAGTATGAACTACCTGTGTGGGAAGTAGCTCATATACCTTCAAGAAATCAGGTCAATACTTAATAAGTGCATCTCTGTCACAATGTTTTGTGAAATGGTTCTAAAATGGGTTTAAAGATAAAATTACTGGCCTCACTTTCATTGTGTTCCCAATGAACTGAAGTCTAAGAGGATCTGAGCTTAAATCGTCAGAGTAATCCGATTCTGGTCTTATTGTCAATATGCCACAGTTGACATAGTTCATCAGATCTTTTAAGCACACTTCACTGCAGAGTGCTTGCAGAGAAATGTAGCAGATCATGTGGGACGCATGGAAAACCACAAATCACTGGAGCTCTAATAAATCTCCAAACAAGCAAATTTTAAAAAGCTCCAAAAATGTATGAATAAAATGCATAAATAATTCGTTTTTTTGTAAATATGTGTGATGGCACAAAAAAGCAAAATAGTTTGTAAACTTGTCATATTTGTTATTGTTTTCAGTGAGCAACAGCCTTGTATATATATATATTATAATATATATACAAATTATACTTTGTGACAAATGTGTGATTCATGAAATAACTGTATGACATCTGGACATCTGAAATTCTTTGTAAGTCAGCCTTCATCTCTCCGTCTTAACTCTCCACCTCATAATTCTTAATCTTAAAACATACGTAACTCATATGGTTACATACGTAACATAGATCTCCTGCTGCTCTGGATTGGCACACAGACATTTCCTCTTAGTATTGAAAATGAGTTGAATGATGTTCATTATTCTATTTTACAGTTTTTCTCCTGAAATGTCTGTTTCAGCTGTGGACTAATGGCCACCTGTTGCTTATATACCCACAAATGAACTTCTGATGTTTCTGTACAGAGACTCTCTGAGCTCACATCTACAGCAGTCAAATGTCCAGAAAATGTCACAGTGTGTCCAGAATTCTTACCCAGCAGCAGAAGTTTCACTGTCTTGGCTTCTTTATCAGCATCTTCCTGGAGCTGTTTTTCCAGCTCTTTGGATTTCTTTGCCATTTCCTTATCCTCTGCGCTTGCTCCACTACCCATCTCGTCGTCTGACGGTTCCCTGTCAAGTTCCTCAAGGAAAGAAATTTTGCCGGCTTCCCCTGTGCTCTGCAGACAGAGAAATGGGTGCAGGTTGCCCTGTACTTTGGATTAGATGGAGGGGGGTCACGCAGATCTTCTTCTGTCCTCTTCTAGGTGTGATGGACCTAGAAGAGGTGATAGCGAGGGAGATGGTGAGTGGATAGAGCAGAGACTGAAGAGCACTGTCCTGCTTCTCCTTTGGTTGCTCTCTCCCCTCTAATTCCTTCTTGTCCACCTCAAAAGTCTTATGTTAGGATTGGGGAGGGTTTGCTGATCTTCCTGTATTAACCTGCTAATCCTATTAGCTCGGCTAACAAGGACACAAATAAAGGTTGTGAAAGTTTGGACCAATGCTTTAAGAATATGCCATTAAAAACATACGTAGAGAATAAAACCTCATCTTCCCTCAATCAATATCTACTTGTAAAATTGGATAAAGGATTTCACTCTTCTTTCTGAACACTTGACACATACACCGTGAGTTTCATGTGTTAGGTAACACTGAGGGTGAGAGAGCAGGAGGGCTTTCTCGTCATTGTGTGATGGGAGTAATGAAGTTCTTATCTGGTCACTGTTTTTAGTCAACCAGAAGTCAACAGTGCCTGTGTAAAGGATGATTACTCAACTGCTTTCAGTTGATTTGAAATGAATCGATTTGCACTGATCTAAAACCAGAATCTAGTCTGGATTCTCCTCATTAATAACTGCAGAAACCTGAACTCTTCTCCAGAAGTAACCAGTTCTGTGTGAAGGCAAGATTTCCCTCATGTCACTTCAGGTCAGCAGATCTTACTGTGTGTGGCTGGTCTGAGAACTTTAATCCTTGACTGCTTCCCAGGGAAATATAGCACGTTAATCATGGTGTCTATCTCCTCATCAGAGTCAGTGTCATTATGTTCTGCCTGTAACACTGCAGCACCGCTCCTCTGATGAAGATTACTCATTTTCAGTTTGTCTTTTCTTAACCATTAGCATTTGGAACTCACTGTACAGATTTGGTTGACATTTCTATAAACATCCAGCCACTCTCAGGATGTCAGCCGTCTTTAATTTAAAGTCAGTTTGAACGTGCCTCAGGTTGATCTCAGTATGTAGTTAATGCTGATTATATGAAGAGATTATCAGGACTGTTACATCATGATACTGTGGTCACAGCAGTGACTCTTTATTATGTGACAGAGCAGCACAAGTATCTGAATCTTGTTGTTTAATGCACAACGTAACCACTGAACAGCTGAGCTGCAGTCACACGTGAGGGGCAGGACAGATTTGCTTGTGCAGGGGCTGCTTAAATCATTAATGACAACAGTCTGTCAAAAATCAGTATGGCATTAATGTACATGCTGTATCAACTGTTATTACTGTAGTTTAACTGTATTACTGATACACTGAAATAAACCAGATAAATAGACAATGTGATTAAACATGAGTGTGTCCCCCGCATAAGCGTAAATTCAAAACAAGCTGTAGTGTAAATTAAAGATATTTTCTGTGTTACTTTTTTTAGGAGAATGAGGGTTTGTAGCAGCAACTGTAAGTACATTAAGGGAAGTCAAACTGTAAAGATTCAGTACAGTAAAGATTAGTGACCTATTAAACGGTTTAAATGTTGTCTGAATGTGTTTCAGGAAGTGATGGTGGACCTGGAGGATAGCAAGTGTGGCATTGTTGAGTTACGGGTGTCCGTCCACAGCCGCTCCAGACATGAGGATCTCATAACTTTTAACACTGTGTGGAATGACAACTTATTATACAGCTTATTTACAGCCTTTTAAACAGCAGTAGCTGCCCCTGTTCTTCACATTGAGGGACATGTAGTGACTGTGTATCAATAAGAGGACAGTCAGTCTCTACAGACAGATGACAAGAGCTGCACCTGAAGCTCGTTGTTTAGACATAACAATTGTGACATAACATAGTGACGCTTATTTTGATCACAATAAAACATTAGAAGTCAGTGGGTGTTGTTCTTTATTTGTCATCACAGCTGAATAAGAAGGGCTTGTTTAATGTGCTTCTTTACATTGAGGAGGTGAAGTCGCTTTAATCTTCCGTCTGCGTGTCTCTCGCCCCGAGCGGCGCGCCTGTGACGTCACGGCTGCAACATGACGGTGGTTTTGGCTTACTGGGACATCCGCGGGGTAAGACGCGATTTAATGTTAGTTAAACACGGGGTGGTTAGTTAAAACACGGGGTGGTTAGTTAAACACGGGGTGGTTAGTTAAACACGGGGTGGTTAGTTAAACATGGGGTGGTTAGTTAAAACACTCATTTTCTGAGTGTTTCACGTGACGTGTGCTTTCTTCTTGTGGTGATGTATTTCAGTGGGTGATGATGTTTCAGGCGGAGATCAGACTGCATCCATAACTTCCTTTTCTTCCTTTTCTTCCTTTTCTTCATCTGTACACTTTAACTGGATGAAAAGCTCCGGTGGGGAGAGTTTTGTTGTGTATTGATATGTCACAGTTCAAGATGGCGTCTTCACGCCGCAGCGCTCACGGTCGTGTGCTGTTATTGTCGTAGTTGCATTACGGATATAGTATAAACTTTCTGTCATGTTGAGTTGTTTAAAGTCATCTAGCAGTGTCTCACGGGGACATTCACCTTTATTCACAGCTTGCACAGCCGATCCGTCTGCTGCTGGAATACACTGGCGCTCAGTATGAGGAGAAGCTGTACTCATGCGGCGCAGGTGCGGGTTTGCGTTACAGGTTTCATGTAATGTAGTGATGGTGCACGTCTGATTCATCTTCTGGTGTCACAGCGCCCGACTATGACAAAAGCTGCTGGTTTGATGAGAAGAATAAACTGGGAATTGACTTTCCTAATGTAAGTTCAGAGGTTGGCCACAGTCTGTAGATGTATGCTACGCAACAGCTAACTGCACACTTTCTTTACTAGTTGCCCTACTTAGTGGACGGTGACAGGAAGATAGTCCAAAGCAATGCCATTATGAGATACATCGCCCGCAAACACAACCTCTGTGAGTTTTTCATTCGTTTATGATGTTGGTATTTGAACTGCTGAGTTTTGTCATACTTTAATGTGTTGCATGGTGTGGAGTGTTAGTTTCTCTGAACTGTATGTCTAGGTGGAGAAACTGAAGAAGAACAGGTGAGAGTCGACATCTTGGAGAACCAGGCGATGGACTTCCGCAACGGTTTCGTTCAGCTCTGCTATGGAGATTTTGTGAGTGCTCACAAGGCCCTGAATCTCAATTACTGATCCATTATAAACACAATTACAGAAGGCACTGAGGAGTAATCATATGAATCTGCTGTCTGACGTGATTCTGGCTAACATAACTCAGTCATAACTGTTGTGGACTTAATTACAGGACAAAAAGAAACCATGTTACATTGAGGCTCTGCCAGGAACCCTGAAGCAGATGTCTGATTTCCTGGGTGACAGGAAGTGGTTTGCTGGAGACAAGGTAAAGTGTTATGATGTTTGGATGCTGGACTGTAATATGCCCTGTTGAAGTGGTCGTGTGATAGGTTATCACACTGTCTTATTCTGTAGATCACATTTGTGGACTTTATCATGTACGAGCTGTTGGATCAGCACCGCATGTTTAAACCGGATTGTCTGGATGTCTTTAAAAACCTTGCATCTTTTCTGGATCACTTTGAGGTTTGAATCAAAGCCTTTTGTTTTCCTCAGTTCATCCTTCATTATACAACAGTTGATTTATTAAGAGTGGAGCAGACTTGTGAACAGACTGATGTGAATTGGTTTGCAGAGTCTTGAGAAGATCATGGCATACATGAAGTCCAGCAGATTCATGAAAACACCTGTTAACAACAAGATGGCCAAATGGGGAAACAAAAAGGAGTGAAAATGTGAAGATTGTTGCTTAAACATGAGACGAGACACTTTCTGGTCAATGCAGTTATTTACATGTAGTGATTTTTGGTACCAATGTTTTAAATCATACTGATATGTAAACAATTTAAGAATTATTAGTAATTATCCATTTGCATTCCAATAGTTCAGTTAACATAAGCATTAGGTAACAGAAATAAAACATTACAGTATAATTATAAATTTTTGCATTTCTGGGAGAAAAGCACTTGTTTTAGAACACACTCCACTGCTGTAATATTAAAGAGTTAACTGTTGGGATACTCCACATTAGAATTGTGAGACAAGCGTTTCATGTGGTACTTTATTTTGACCCAATAAAGCAGATTAATAAAATTGAGTTTGTTTGGAAGACAACGTTCCAAAGATATCTCTGTTCAATGAATTCTAAAAGGTCTTATCAATGAATAAGACTGTAATTTTCTGCAAGTTTTCATTAAAAAAATACAACAGGTTTTTAAAACCTATTGCTGGACTGGTAATTCTAAAACAAGAAGTGACTAAAGTGGTGTAAAAATAAAGAATTGATCATTACTTAATCTTTGATTAGATATCAGAGGTTTAGATGATTTCCATTGAATTACATACAATAAAGTTTTAACTAAATGATTCCACCATGTTATGTAGGAAAAGGTACAATGCCCATTAACATAAAACGTCTTCCATCAGTCACACCCGAGTTACACAGTTGCACATTCCCGATTTATTTTCTAGAGCTTAAGGTTTTAGCAGGATAGGTATTATAGTGCTAAAGGACAGCTGTCAAACAGCAAGTGCCATTAATGAATAACCAAAACTTTTATTTAATATGAGTATGTACACTTAAGGACACAGAGTGCGGAGATATTCAGAAAGACAGAAGCTTCAGTGTGGATGTTGATAGAGGTCTATGTAGTGGCTCGAGTCTGAGTGGTCTTGGCCAGGACCTTCAGATCTGAGATGCACTTGGCAATGCTTTCCTTTTCCTGAAAGACAGAAACATTCAGATGTTTTCTGTAGTACTGTCCACAATTCATTGTAGTGGTGCTATGTAAATTAAAATGGTCTTTAAATCATTTAAGGTGTCGGCTACACATCTTTGGATCTTGGCTTTGCATGATTTATTTATTCACATATAATCTCAGTGTTGCAGAGCTGCACACTGTGTGTTGAGTACAACACCCTGATCTACAGGGAACACTAAGAACTGCTGCGTCTGTTAGACGGTCTGCCTGGTTTACCCTTCATTGTACATAACACATTACAGCATACTGCAGTTCAGCTAAAGTATGAAGGTGCTGTCTCTTTAACTGCAGCTTCATGCCAGCAGCAGCACCATGAGTCTGTACCTGCTGTGGCGTGATGCTTTTAATCACATTCTGCTCCACCCAGCTGACCATGTGCTCCTGCTCCAGACGGCGATGAAGATTCTGAAGCTCCACCTGGTAGTCCAGCCTCTTCTTCACCTCACTGGTCACCATGTGCAGTCGCTCTCTGTAATTGGTCTCCAGCAGCATGGCCACATTGTTCTGATGGAGAAAATAACAGGCATCATTAAACTAGACCCAGTGTCAGCATATATACAGCATGCATGAAACATTCAGATTAACTACAAGATTTGCCCAAATGCACGACATATCAAACACCAGAGAACAGAATCTGTAAACCTCAAAGCAGTGCACACAATGAACGACTAAGAAGAAACGTAAACATTTTCTTCACTCATTATTGATCAGACTGCTAAAAGCATTTTAACATGAGGTTAATTAAAACCAAATAAGCTTGCTTTAAAGATCAGCTTTAAACAGTGAGGTCATGTGACTGTCAATCACACAATCTATTGGTTGATGTGATAATTATGGTAATTATAAAAGCACAGAAGAGAGATTCGTCACAGGGTTCTACTCTCCTCACCCTCTTGGCATCAAACAGCATCCGTCTTCCATCAACTCTCCACTGCTCTTTCTTCTCATCCTCAATGGCCTGAGTCAGGCTAGACATAGCCAGATCCTTCACTTCCTGAGCTTTGGCTATTTTCTTCTGCAGAGAAAACACAGACATTAGCTGAATGTATCAGCTGAAGCCTTTTTACACAACTGAAAACATTTCTGTATGAAGTGAGATGTCCCACAAACCTCATTGATTTTGTCTGCAAAAGTAGCTGCACTGGGTCCAAACTTCTTGATTCCATAGATGATGACTGCACCGATTGATGCTGCAGCAAAAGTCTCGTGATTGATCACATAGATTTCCTTTGAGAGCATGTAGAGCAGCAGACCGGTGCCCAGCATGTACGGACCTGAAGTCCAGGATAACATCAATAACAGACCTGCCACACACACACTGTGCTGTTACCATCTGGAGATTCAAGCTCACCTGTGACACCAGTCTTTGGGTACAGCAGTGTGAAGAGCTCCTCTGGGAAGATGCCATGACGAACCTTTCCTCCCTTCTCAGGCAGAGGAGGAACTGGAGCCAAGATCTGAGACGAGTGATGAAATGAACGAGAGGCCTGAACCACACTGAGGAGAAGAAAAGGCATTAGATCTTCAGATGTCACTGACTGTCCTACCAACAGCTCTCATCTGAGCACAAGAGCTGAGATAAATTAGTTTCTGACATACCATGCACCAAAAGAGCCAGAGTTCCTCAGAGCATGACCTAAAAAAAAACACACACAAGATCATCTCTTTCAGGTCATAAATCACCCACCGGAACAAGCATGTTCTCACGCTGATATCGCGAGAGTTCACCATGAGATTTAAACAACGCATTGAAACTTCAACAATTACTAATTAAAAAATAAAAATTATAATTATATAAAATAATTCAAAACCCATCTGATGACATCGTGCAGAACAGTTTAAAACATTGGACGTTTCCCAAGATTGTTGGAAATTCATCATTTGCACTGCCCACAGCATGCTGCTCTCAAACAGCTCAGCTTTGACATTTATAAGCTTTCATTTGTTTTCCAACAACTGAGCAAATGCAATGTTAGATACACGCCACAAAACTACTCATCACAAAAACAATGTTCCATATTCTACAAGCCAGAGCTGTTAATGAAGTTGAAATAAAGTTTAATAAAGAACTGAGTTCAAATGATAAAGCAATGATATCAGTGATCAGTGTAAAGGGTGCAGATAGAAAAACTGTTCCTGCAGTCGGAGTTTAACATTAGTTTAATACTCACAGCTGGAAGTTGAGGAATCTTCAAAATTGCCTACAGAGGAAAATCAGGGATTCAATCCAAAATCCTGTATGAGCAAGAGTAACAGTGAGAAGTCTCAGATTCATGTGAATAAACTGCTTTATTCAGGACGGTTTACAGGCCCCAACCTTAAAAACAAACTCACACACAAATAAACCAGTCAAAGGTTCTGTATAGCACAGACACAAACACACAGACACACTACAAATCAAACTTAAGAAAACTCTCCCTCCCACAGCAGAATGTGACAGCAGTGAAAACTGGAGCTGCGTGCAACACTTTAAAACAGACTTTTTAAACTTTTTTTTGAGCAATATTGCCAGTGTGAACAAACTCACAAACACACACAGATCTAATCATTTATCTCAGCATTTGTGTAGCTTTAGGTACAGAAAGATATCTTCAGAAAATCAACTGGTTAATGAGCAATTCTCACAGAATGGAACAGTTATTCAGTGTGTATTTCACATACATGACAACTGGTAAAAGATGCAAGTAAATCTTCAAGAAATGAACTGAAAGACGTCCTCACTGTGAGTGAACATACCCACAGAATCACCCAAATGAACAGCGTGGAAAAAGTCATCAGATCACACCGTCTTTATGACATGCTAGTTTCATCATCGTTGATCATGTGAGAAATATTAAACAGTGCAGCCTGTGATCACAGTCTCTCATTCAGTGACAGAAACAAACAGAGCAGCACAACTTTAACAGACAGCCCTCAAATAAAGGTCTCCAGCCATGATTATTATACAGTAAAAGAAAACCAAAGACCTCTGATCACATATTGCTCCAAACATTTTTAAATGCATCATTCATACATGATTTATGCTACTTTCACAACATCCAGGAATACAGTAATCTGTGACATCAATAAATCTATATCTAGCAGTATATTGTGTTTAAAAGCAGCAGGGCTCCACCTATATCAACAAGCAATTCCACATACAACATCCACATCATGCTGTATAGCACATAACATACAGAAAACTAGTTACCAAATGACTTAGGCATTTAAACAAATCCAGATCAGGGCCAGTCCAGAACTGTCAGGCAGCTGATGATGAATGAATGAAACGTTAGCAGTCTAGCGAACTCTTAAAATACATTCAGTTTGGTCAGACAGAGAAGACTTATGGGTCCTTACTACTAAAATATGCATTCTGCTGTTTACTGTTTGAGAGGTATCACATCTACTGAAAATCATTCTTGTGCCCTTGTTTGATTTTTACAAACATGCCTTTTAATGTTCACTTTAAGATTTAATATTAAGATTTAATTTTGTTTCAAGTTTAGACGATAACTGGTCAAGACAAAGTTCTGAATGAAAACGTGTATAAGTGAAGACTGATGACAGCAAGAGCAGCTGCAGCACTTTGGTCAAGTTTAATCTGCATTAAACATCTCAGCCCACATTACAATGGAAGACTGTTGTTCAGTTTAAATCAGTGCTGATTTTCTCAAGATGCAAATAAATGTGGCTTTGTTTCCCAAATATGAACAATGAGCCCCTTTATTAAAAAAACTTAAAGCTTTAGCACCAGGCAACTGGTCAGCAGCTGTAACTGTATAATACAGAAACACTGGTCTGGTTTACTGTCTTTAACATCAGCTGGTGTGTAGAAGAGTAAAAGGGTTTGAGTGGCAAACGTGACTGTATTCATGATGTTTCTGCTGGTTTAAGAAGATTCAAATGTAAGGCAACATGTGCAGCTCTGGGGAGTTCAAGAACATTCAGTGTGAAGCTCCTTGTTTTGCCACTGTGACTAGGATCTCTGATATGAAGCATTATAAGGGAAGAAGTTTCCATGAAAGACAGAGAAAAATAAATGTCTTTCAAAAAATCTAATATTTTAAAACATTGCCTGAGCAGAAGAGTGAATCCTCCACATTAAAAACAGAGAGGACGTTCCAGATTTATACAGCAGACGTGGACAAGAAAATGCAGAAGATGGGACATTTCTACCACAAACACTAGTCCTTACAACAAAGTCAGTCTTCTTGCAGGAGGACTAGTCAGTTTAAGACCATTAAGAGGTCTAACCAGCTTCCATTCAAATCCTTTTCACTGAGTCTTTTCTCTGACATACAGCCATTCTAGATCCTTACAAAGAGTGACAGACGAGCAGGGAAAAGATGCCACATTCATCTGAAGAGGAAATCAAGTCCTCAGATGAGGCTCTGAGCATGAATGGAGTCTGCATCTCTAAATGATGATGAAGCAGAAGTCCATCAGATGACAGGAGTGATGAAGAGCGTCTGCTGGTGACAGATCCGCTGCAGTTAGTATCTGAGCATCTATCTCTTCCCTGTCTTCATGTATGCTGGTATTCCCCCCCGGGCCGTCAGCCCCTCAAAGCGCTTGTACGTGTAGTTGATGAACACCCAGTCTTTACTCTTCAGATCAGCCTCATTGTGGTTGAATACAACTGGAGCTTCAGAGGAGAGAGAGGAGACATCATTAGAATCTCTAAAACAGTCAGTGAATTTCAGTGAGCACCAGCTGACTGAAACTAAACCTGAAGGCTGAAGGATGTCTGAATCAGGAAACTCATCAAAGTTGGAGGTGTCATCAATGCTTTTAATCTCAACCGGAATGGCAGCTGGTCTCTCCCTGAAAACAAACACCATCATACTGCTCATTCCAAACATCAGATTCTTAAATCTTCCTGTCCTTATCACACACCAGCCTTTCTCCAACTTTAACCTCAGGTAATGTTGTCTACACGAGGTGAAAGTTCTACCTTATATGGTCATAATCCACTCCCTCAAAGAAAGCATTTCTCTTGATGTCCTCAACTCCTGCAGCTCCAATCCTGTGCTCACTCTCACAGCAGAACCTGGAGAGAGAACAGAACACACCAGACCACAGACCTCAGTGTGATGTACAGCAGGAGATACAAACACAGAGCTCCTAAGAGAGTGATAGGAACCTGAGGATGAGTTCTTTGGCTTTCTCTGAAATGGGAACCTCGGGTGGAAAGGTCAAAGTTTCCCGCCAGTTCATCACTTTCCTGTATGTCTCCTGAGGTGTCTCGGAGCAAAAGGGAGGGTAACCTGAAAACATCCACAAAAACACAGACTTACAGCCTGTTTCAATGTATGTACTATACTTACAAACTGAAATTCTCACCAATCAGCATCTCATACATAATGACCCCCAGACTCCACCAATCACACAGCTTGTTATACCCGTTTTGCATAAAGACCTCAGGAGCGATGTAGTCAGGGGTTCCAACAGTGGAAAAGGCCTGAAAGAGATTTCATTCAGAAAGACGTCTTTGTCTGTGTAGCATCAGACACACACGCCAGAGACAAAAACAACTCTAATTACTGACCAAACACATAATGAGATTTCCATTTAATACATAAAATGTGGTCTGATCTTCTAACTCACAATTATAGACCAACTGAAATCTGGAAATCTGACTAAACTAGTAACACACAGATCTGGTTTAGAATAAAATCTGGTCTGGGCAAATCTGGAGGCCATTAGTCTTCTAGACAGGTGTAGGTTAATATCAGTGAAGAGGAAATCTTACCAACTGTCTCCTGTTTCTCTTCCATGTCTCTGCTTTTCTCTTTGAGTTCATATTTTGGAATGCTACAGAGAAACAGGAAGTTATTACAACAGAACAGAAATAGTGATGCAGTCTCACACTGGATCATATATATATACACACACACACACACTCTTAAGTGCATATTCACAAATGTAACAAACACTGCATGTTACACGTTTAGAATAATCTCAATTAGAGTGAGAGATCTGTCTGCGTACTGAAGTTGCTGGAAAGGCTGTGATTGAGGTTTCTGTAGAACTCAGTGCGGTGGGCTTTCTTCAGACCAGTGCACAAGCCAAAATCAGACAACTTCACATGGCCCTGAAAGAAGCATTCAGACAGCATGATAAGAATCACTCTGCAGAACAAAACTGTGACAGCATGCTTAGATACAGTGTCATGAGTAATCTCCTAACGTCTTTCAGTCTGAAATGATTGTGATAAATAATGAGAATTACAGGTGTGTGTTCCATGTTGTTACCCTCAAGTCCAGCAGCAGGTTGTCTGGTTTGATGTCCCTGTGGATAAAGCCCAGCTGATGAATGGAGTCAATAGCCAACACAGTCTCAGCAATATAGAACTGTGTGGCCTCCTCCGTTAAAGTGTCTTTCTTCATCAACAGAGTCATCATATCACCTGGACACAAACACACACTGGTCACCTCCTGCAGAGCGACACAAACACACACTGGTCATCTCCTGCAGAGCGACACAAACACACACTGGTCATCTCCTGCAGAGCGACACAAACACACACTGGTGACCTTCTGCAGAGCGACACAAACACACACTGGTCATCTCCTGCAGAGCGACACAAACACACACTGGTGACCTTCTGCAGAGCGACACAGACACACACTGGTCATCTCCTGCAGAGCGACACAAACACACACTGGTCACCTCCTGCAGAGCGACACAGACACACACTGGTGACCTTCTGCAGAGCGACACAGACACACACTGGTCATCTCCTGCAGAGCGACACAAACACACACTGGTGACCTTCTGCAGAGCGACACAGACACACACTGGTCATCTCCTGCAGAGCGACACAAACACACACTGGTCATCTCCTGCAGAGCGACACAAACACACACTGATCACCTCCTGCAGAGCGACACAAACACACACTGGTGACCTTCTGCAGAGCGACACAGACACACACTGGTCATCTCCTGCAGAGCGACACAAACACACACAGGTGACCTTCTGCAGAGCGACACAAACACACACTGGTCATCTCCTGCAGAGCGACACAAACACACACTGGTCATCTCCTGCAGAGCGACACAAACACACACTGGTGACCTTCTGCAGAGCGACACAGACACACACTGGTCATCTCCTGCAGAGCGACACAAACACACACTGGTGACCTTCTGCAGAGCGACCAACACTGGTCATCTCCTGCAGAGCGACACAAACACACACTGGTGACGCAGCCCTGCAGAGCGACACAAACACACCACCCCGAGAGCGACACAAACACACCTGGTGACCTTCTGCAGAGCGACACAAACACACTGGTCATCTCCTGCAGAGCGACACAAACACACACTGGTCATCTCCTGCAGAGCGACACAAACACACACTGGTCATCTCCTGCAGAGCGACACAAACACACACTGGTGACCTTCTGCAGAGCGACACAAACACACACTGGTCATCTCCTGCAGAGCGACACAAACACACACTGGTCATCTCCTGCAGAGCGACACAAACACACACTGGTGACCTTCTGCAGAGCGACCAGCCAGGTGACCTTCTGCAGAGCGACACAGACACACACTGTCATCTCCTGAGAGCGACACAAACACACACTGGTGACCTTCTGCAGAGCGACACAAACACACACTGGTCATCTCCTGCAGAGCGACACAAACACACACTGGTCATCTCCTGCAGAGCGACACAAACACACACTGGTGACCTTCTGCAGAGCGACACAAACACACACTGGTCATCTCCTGCAGAGCGACACAAACACACACTGGTCATCTCCTGCAGAGCGACACAAACACACACTGGTGACCTTCTGCAGAGCGACACAAACACATGGTGACCTTCTGCAGAGCGACACAAACACACACTGGTGACTTCTGCAGAGCGGCACAAACACACACTGGTCATCTCCTGCAGAGCGACACAAACACACACTGGTGACCTTCTGCAGAGCGACACAAACACACACTGGTGACCTTCTGCAGAGCGACACAAACACACACTGGTGACCTTCTGCAGAGCGACACAGACACACACTGGTCATCTCCTGCAGAGCGACACAAACACACACTGGTGACCTTCTGCAGAGCGACACAAACACACACTGGTGACCTTCTGCAGAGCGACACAAACACACACTGGTGACCTTCTGCAGAGCGACACAGACACACACTGGTCATCTCCTGCAGAGCGACACAAACACACACTGGTCATCTCCTGCAGAGCGACACAAACACACACTGGTGACCTTCTGCAGAGCGACACAAACACACACTGGTCATCTCCTGCAGAGCGACACAAAAAGGTGACCTTCTGCAGAGCGACACAGACAACCTGGTCATTCTTGCAGAGCGACACAAACACACACTGGTGACCTTCTGCAGAGCGACACAAACACACACTGGTCATCTCCTGCAGAGCGACACAAACACACACTGGTCATCTCCTGCAGAGCGACACAAACACACACTGATCACCTCCTGCAGAGCGACACAAACACACACTGGTGACCTTCTGCAGAGCGACACAAACACACACTGGTGACCTTCTGCAGAGCGACACAAACACACACTGGTCATCTCCTGCAGAGCGACACAAACACACACAGGTGACCTTCTGCAGAGCGACACAAACACACACTGGTCATCTCCTGCAGAGCGACACAAACACACACTGGTCATCTTCTGCATCCCCCGCAGATTTGCCTTTTCTTTTGAATGGTTAACTTGTTCCTGTGCTACAGTTCACTGCCCCAGTGAGGTTTCTCTGAAATCAAAAGTGTGCTCACCTCCAGGGAGAAACTCCATGATGAGGTAAAGGTTCATCTTATCCTGAAAGCTGTAAAACATCTTCACCACCCACTGACTGTCTGCTTCTACAAGAATGTCTCTTTCTGCTCGAATATGACCAACCTAAACCATAAAGAGACAGACATCAGTGACCATGATAAACACAGTAATGCGTTTATCTGTGTGTCCATTACTCAGTCTTACCTGTTCTTTCTCCAGCATGTCAGCCTTACGTAAGATTTTCATGGCATATATGTGGCCTGTGTCCTTCTTCTGAACTAGACGCACCTGCATATGAGAACAGTTTTACATCACACAAAACCATAATTTACTACTTGCAGGTAACAGGTGCTGTACTGTATTAAATATTATAAATGCTAAACATTGTAAAAATGTTCTCAAAGCAGAAAGTCATGGACTGAAAGCCACAATATTTACTTCATTTAACAGCAAAAAACTCAGACCTCTCCAAATGCTCCCCGGCCAATCACTCTGAGTGACTCAAAGTCATCTAATCCAAGCCTTGTTCGTTTGAAACGGAGAAACTCAGTCTCTTTCTGAGCATGCTCAGATCGACGAATCCGCTTCTACAGAACCAGAAATTTCAAAAATAAAATAAAAAAAAACATAGGCATGACCAAATGAAAGACTGTAGCAGATCGGCAGATGTAATAATGATTCATTCTGGAGGCTGCCAATAATAATCTCGCTGAAACTTTAGTAGAGAAATGACGTCTGTGTGAAAATCTCAATTTTTTTTTGAGATTTTTGAATTTTTTCATCTATCAAAGCAGCAGCGTCTATCTCAAGAACATCACCTCTTCATCAGCCAGTCCCTCCTGATCCATGACCTTCTCCAGCTTCTGCTGCCTGTACCAGACACAGGGGAACATGAAACACAAGCACCAGGGTTTGCCAAGCAGTGGAATTACTTATTCAGGGCAGTGAAAGGTTACATACCCTAACTGTGATTTCAATGTGTGAGATTCTTAAACAATAAATTGTTAAAATGATAGACAGATGTCTCAGCAAACTGTGTACTTTAATAAACTATCAGTGAAATCAGTAAATCTACATGCAGTAGTCAGCTATAGTTAGTCAGCTATACGGATGCTATACAGATGTGTGAAGTCCTTTATGACTATTCAGGCTGTATGATAAAATCTCAGCTAATGATCCATGAAACGAGACTTTTGTTGAACACACATTCAGTCTGAGACGCTCGAGCTGAAGATGACAGGATGAACGTGTGACTCGCCTCATCTCTCTCTCGTCATGCTGTGATAGAAGGTTGCTGTAGAAGTTCTCTAAGGTCACTTTGGCCATGGTGACCCTCTCTTTAGTGTGGTTACTCATTGAAGAACAGGTCGTCTGACTTGTCATCGCCATGGTTACCTAGTTAAACGAAAGCTGCTTTAGAACGTTTCTTGCTACAAACACGGTAATAAACAGAGATACGGTTTAATAAACATGGTAATAAACAGAGATACGGTTTAATAAACATGGTAATAAACAGAGATACGGTTTAATAAACATGGTAATAAACAGAGATACGGTTTAATAAACATGGTTTAGAGCTTCCAGAGAGTCCAGTAAAAGTCATTTGCTCGAAATGCATTTGATGCATCACACCACATATGAAAAAACCAGAGCTTTCATCAGATCTTCACCCACATGTCCAGACACAGTAACTGCTGCTGTTCTCTGTGAGATGTTCTGCAGGTCTGCTGAATGGTTCTTCACAGGATACTCACTGAAATTCAACATCCACTGCTGTGTAGTTTAGCACACTGAACCCTACATTTACTCTGTAGCCCAACCCAGCATTGAGGTGCTGGCTCAAACCAAACCAGTGTCATAACTGTCAGGTGACTCCACTGATCTGATGTCAGTGTAACGCATGTCCAGACAGCAGCGTTCACAGAATTTCACTCTGTATACATCTGCTGACTACTGCAATAAAATGATAATGCACTATGTAACTTAATAAATATGAATATGAAATATGAAACTTAAAAAAAGCAAACTATCACTCTGTTTACTTTACTGCAAAAAGAAACAGACAGAATACATACAGTGTGGGTTTGTGTATCTAGTTGAATTCAGACAAAATAAGGCCAATAAATAATGTTGGGATATAAAATAGCTTTTAACCATGTAAGAAAAACTAAAAACAACAACAAATAAAACTAAAAACAACAAATAACTACTGAAAGCATCCTGAGAGTTAGACATGATGGAGGAGCTGAAATAAAACTTCTCCGCTTACCTTCCCCTCGACCTGACGTGACGTGCGTGACGTCACTGCTGCAGGCTGCACTTCCTTCTTCCGGGTTTGTGCGCACAAAACAAAAGTCCCTTCAATATTTGATTGAATTACACCTGATCAATAAACCCGTTGACAATCGTTATGAAACCCTAATGCACGCATTTCACATGGACTTTTTGGAACACACAAAGCCTTAAATGTATACAATATTTGTACTTATATATGATTTTACCATGATTTTTTCAGTGTTTTCCAGGTCATTCTGTTTGTGATGCTGGGTTTTATTGGAAATAGGAAAGCTGTAGTTTTATGATACATTCTGCATGATCTTTCAGTACAATATGTGAAGTTTAAAAAACAACCTAATGAAGATGTACATATTAATACACCCATCCAAATGAAAGGTACACAGGTGTCTTGCAGCACACAGCAGCAGTTATATCAACTCTTGTTTTGCATTGTGGCGTTGCCAAATGAAAGCATTTGTAGCTTTATATCTATTATTTAAAATTAAATGTACAGTTACTGAGAGGTGGAGGAATGTAATGTCTGCACACTAATCCTCTAGTAATCAAAAAACAAACACTGTTCTGACATTTGTTGATTTTCAACACCTTGAAAATGTAGTATGTGTTTAACATAAACTGAAAAATGTCCATTAGTGGCTTACATGTCATGACTTGTTTTAATGGCAGTAAAATTCTGCTCAAAGACTTTTTGGACCACAAAGTCACTTCATGTAAAGCTCACTACCAGCATATAAATGTTTATGTGGTCATACTATTGATCAGTCTGTCTCTTTTCATCAGTATCTCTGAGTTTTTATTTACCGGGACTCAACGATGGTTTCTGTTGGATATACATTGAAACTTTCTGCTAAGCAGCTTTGTCATTATTTACATGCATTATACAGTTTCAGCTGTTCCCGTTGGATGTATGGGAACAGTATTTTACAAGTGACAGAAACTAGAAAAAGTGAAATTAAATCTACATTTAAAAAATAGCATTTAGCATTTAGTCATAAATTAGTCTCCTGGTTATCTTTGTTGCTGTCGCAGAAAAATATATTCCTCTAAAATGTCTTTCAGTCAAGCGCTCATCAGCCGACTGAGGGCGCTGTTGATCCCCGTGATCTTAGAAACACGTCAGAAAAGAAGAGGCGCAACGTCACACGTCACACTATATATACGTCAAGTGCCCGGATGTCGGTCTTTTTTTCGCGCTGAAGGTAAAGATGTCTTCCGTGTGTGGTTCTCTCACACAATCTCAATTCATCTGATGAATCTGCGCGGTATTCATCGATCACGATTACAGATGAAGCGATCGCTCACATTTAACATTCGTGGCTGTGAATATTTTGAGTGCGCCGTGTGTTAGTGTACATTGTGGCCGGTCGCTTCGCAGCTTGGCCTGGTGCAGAGTTCATGTGAACAGAAGCGAGCGTTTGTGTGTTAATACTCATAATAAAGACATTACAGTCGTGTGAGTGGTTGTCATGGAGACGGCGTGTTGAATGGGGTCATCATAACCTTATAGTAGTTTATGTGTGTGGTTAGCATGTTAGCACGTCACGTCGAGTTACATGTGATTCCGCGATTAAATCTGTGATTTCAGGACGAACTGAGTGATGCTTTATATAAATCTGTGTTCATTCTGCTGATGAGTTTTGGTTATTATAAGTCTGTGTTCATTCAGATGATGAGTTTTGGTTATTATAAGTCTGTGTTCATTCAGATGATGGTTATTATAAGTCTGTGTTATGTAGATCTGTGGTCATTCAGATGATGGTTATTATAAGTCTGTGTTATGTAGATCTGTGTTCATTCAGATGATGGTTATTATAAGTCTGTGTTATGTAGATCTGTGTTCATTCAGATGATGGTTATTATAAGTCTGTGTTATGTAGATCTGTGGTCATTCAGCTGATGAGTGTTGGCTGGTGTTGGTGCACGGCAGTAATGAATGTGTTGAGCTGCTGTTGTACTTGTGCTGCAGGACAGTGTTCAGATCAGACCGTGGCTTTCATAGATTTATGTAATAATGCACATATGTAATTTACATGTTTTTATAATTATTCATCTAAATGTTCTATTTGATTCACTCAGATGGCTGAGGGCGATAAGAAGGAAGAAGGTGATAAGAAGAAGGCTGCCCGTAAGCATCATGGCAGCCGTAACCCGGTTCTGGCCCGGGGAATCGGCCGTTACTCCAGATCGGCCATGTTTGCTCGTCGGGCCATGTACAAGAGGAAGACTAAAGCCCCGGTGACAAAGGTGAGTGTCATTTAAAGTTGCAGAATCAGACTTCATTATCACTCTTGAAAGTCTCATGACTGAAGTGTGAGATTCTCCAGTATTAGAACAGACGTGTTGCTCTTGTTTTGAAAATCAAGCCTGATTTTTCAGATTGAGAAGAAGTTGAAGGAGAAGAAGCCCACCACTATTGTCAAGACTGTTGGAGGAGACAAAAATGGAGGCACTCGTGTCGTTAAACTGCGCAAAATGGTGAGTCGACAGTATATCATGACTATCGTATGAACGTGATGATCAGACCAGGTTTATCACAATAGAAGATATAAATCAAAATCAGAAACATGTTTTTCCTCATGTTGTGTGTCCAGCCCCGGTACTACCCCACTGAGGATGTGCCCCGTAAACTGCGAAGTCACGGTAACAAACCCTTCAGTCGTCACAGGAGGAGACTCCGCAAATCCATCACCCCTGGAACCGTGCTGATCCTCCTGACCGGACGCCACCGCGGAAAGGTACACAAACTCCATCCATTAAATGAAAATTGTACTTTTGTGGTTTTTAGTCCCTTTCGCTCAGAATAACGGCATACCCCAAAAAGATGTCCTTTTTATTTTCTGTAGCTTTTTTGTGTTGTGCTTTAAGTTAATGGTACATGTTTCTCTGCAGCGTGTGGTCTTCCTCAAGCAGCTGGGCACTGGTCTCCTCCTCGTTACTGGTAAGACTGTTTTCTTTGTTTCTGAGTTCCTGATCTCTTCAGGCACAACCAGTGGCTGTTTGTTCATTGGACTGCTTTGTTTCTTTTCCTGCTGTGGAGCTCCAGAGGGCTCTTGTAGATGTTTAAGGGGGTGAAGCATTGATCATCTCTGTCTTTCTCAGGTCCTCTGGCTCTCAACAGAGTTCCCCTGCGCAGAGCTCACCAGAAGTTCTGCATTGCCACCACCACCAAGGTGGACATTTCTGGAGTAAAGATCCCCAAGACGTTGACTGATGCTTTCTTCAAGAGGAAGAAGATGAGGAAGCCTAAGCACCAGGAGGGAGAGATCTTTGACACAGAGAAGGAGGTAATCAACTCATTCCTTCATGTGTCCTTGAGTGACAGTGTGGCACATTCATCTGTGAATTGTTCCCTGTGTGCTTGATGTTTAAAATGTAGTGTGTGGTAACATGTTTTTTTGTGTTGTGCAGAAGTATCAGTTGACGGAGGAGAGAAAGGAAGTTCAGAAGGCTGTGGACTCTCAGCTGCTTCCTCAGATCAAGAAGATTCCTCAACTGAAGGGATACCTGCGCTCCACCTTCTTCCTGTCTAATGGAGTTTATCCCCATAAACTGGTTTTCTAAGATGACAATAAAATCTGTGTTGACCCAGTTCCCTCTCTGACTCGTTATTGGTTTGTGTCAAACATGAATTGGTTCTGCATGAAGTCAGTTTTAAACTGATGCAGCTCTATTTTGAACCCCAATCTAGAGATTCTAACACCACAAGTGTCATCATACCTGCTTAACAGTAATTTGTCTTTATTAATGGGGTAAAATTTTAAAGATTTGAAAATCTTTTCCTTTAATGTGTTTGTTTTTGTTCTGTGTGTCAGAGCTCCCACGATGAGGTCATGTCATGTAGAGACTGCATTGAGTTATGAATCATTGAGCTGTTTAAAAATAATGCGCTGGAAACGTGTCGTCTGTCATAAGCATGTATGCTGTACATGTGTAAGTACTGTAACTGGTAAACTGTTTATGAATGGTTACTGATAAGAGAATTTGATCACTAGTGTGCTACTCGACTCCACAGTTTGAACAAGTTTGGGATTCAACATGAATCATGAGGGTGTAATTATTGTATATTGAATGAGGATGTTCAATTTAGAATATTTGAAATGCTGCACACAAACAAGATGTTTCATGTCAATCATTTATTCATTAGCTCTTGTTAAATGTAAAGAAGGCAAACCTAGTGAACTGTTTTTAGTGTCAATAGACCAGACTGAAAGTTTACTGTGATTAAAACATGACCATAGTAGGTCTGTCTTACTGTGTCCTATTGGGGATGTTGTCCAACATGCAATTCAAACTGAACTTCCATTTAAGATAAACACATGAGCTTTGCTTTACATCACCTCAGTCCCTCAGACCACAAACTCCATGTGAACAGCCAACCTTTCTGCTTTAATTAAAAAACTCAAGTGACAAAAAACTTCCAACTGTGTATAGAAAACAAAATACAAGTGTTTATGCCATTTCCATCTCACACGGCCATTTTCTAAACAATAATCAGAACAAAAGAAGCAGCAGAGAGAAGGCCGGTCCCAGTGGAGGAATGAGAAATCAGTCTGCTGGATACAGTCAGTTTCACGCGCTGTTGAAATGTTTGTTCAGCCAGACTTGAAGAGCAGAATGGCCACCTGACCCAGGTAGAAGTAGATGAAATGTTTGGTCTCATGAGTCACGTAGCTGCCAAAGTTTCTTCCCACAATGCAATGCCAGGTGGGGTTGTACTTCTTGTCAAATTCCTGCAAAGATAAAAAAAAGTCACTAAACACTGCTGGCCATGAGATGATCCACTGGGAACTGATCATAAAAGTGGCAATTATGCAGAATGGAGCCATGTGATTGGAGGATTTAAAATGAGGTCTTAATGATGTCACACACAAAGAAAGTTGTATTAGAGTATTAGAGGTGGAGCAAGTGGTAAAAGGGTAAAAGATGCTTTTCTTAAAGTAACGTACATATGAATCAGTACAAGAAGACCAAGAACAGTTACTGAAGCAGAATTCTGAACATTCATTTTAAGTTTCTGCAAGTGTCTCCACCAATAAGCGCACAACAACATTTATGAGATCATCTTCAGTGCTAAAAATAACCCTAACACAGACGTCTCATTTACAAGCTGGGTGTCTGCAGGGTGTACACGGCAACAAGCTGAAGCACACGGGCATTTACCTTCTTGATGTAGGCAGCGATGTCCTTCTCTATGTTGTACTTCTCCAGCGCCTGAGTGGCACATTCCACAGCGTCCTGCTGCATCTCCTCAGACATGTCTGCATTTTTGATCACTGCCTTTCTGTCCGACATGGTTGTTCTGCAGTCATGCACAGGGTTAGACACAAATGATGAAATGAACAGAATGCATTCTGACAACGCCTGACCTCACGCCCTGTGATGCATGCTCTTCAGATTCACCAGGAGAAGATCTTCCTGAGGTCAATATAAACACCCCCAACCAACCTGTTCTGTTGCAAAAGTGCCCATTTAGGGGGCATATTGCTCTTGTGCCCTGCCCCAAACACAATCCCCACCACCTTCTGATGCCCGCCATCAGATTCAGGGCCCAGCAACCAGCCGGTGGGGGTTATATAAGAATAACACATGAGATGCTCAACAGTTTTTATTCCATCTTTATTGCATAACATCACGCGGCATATTTCACCAGGTTACTGTTGCCATGGACACCTGAACTAAAGGCTGTACTCAGCACCAAAGATTATTTTCACGAACTTATAATACATTGAAATGCTGCTCATATCAATGCGAATGAATTAAACCCACAGAATGTTCAAATAACAAACACATCTGTGTTTTGCTTTTTAACATGAATAGATGTATTTTAAAAATGAGAAAGACTTTGTATGCATATAAAAAGAGCAACATGTTTTCGGTAATTGCACATCATATAAAAGACTTCTTCATCATCTCCACAAGTCTGGAACATATCTGTAATATTTAAGTCATTGGCTGACTGCTGTGCTTTTCTGTCAGTGAATTCTGACTCGTGTTGCTGTTCTCTCTAATAATCGACACACACACAGAGAAATGATCAATGTTACCTGATTTCAGATCAGTGTCGCGCCGCTGAGAGTCCGATCACACCGCGCTGCTCCGCCGTGTGCGCCCAGAACTAATGTGGGTGTGGAACTGACGGCGACCCCGCCCACTCGCTCTCCCATTGGTCGAGGTTTTCAGATTCGGCGCTGTAATTGGTCATCTTAGCGAGACTCTCCCTGCAATGTATCCTTGCATTTTATTTCAGACCATCATGCCTTGCTCTACAGACGCTTCGCTGGTCACCATAGCAACAAGCAGTGACTTCTCTGGTAGGAGGCGCGCGCGGCGGACGCGCGGCGTGCACGCGCAGTTATTCAGCCATTTTAAAGGAGGTGCGCGTCTCCGCGCGAGCGCGCGTTAATGGAGGACTGTGTTCAATTCATGAGATGCGCTATTAACATTCAGCGTCAGCACACGTCAGTACACGTCAGTACACACAGACGTATGAATGAGACGACACTGAGGTCCGACTGCAGCCTGAACCTTCAGCTGTGATCATTCTCCAGCAGCAGGACGTATCAGACAGTCTTCATCCGGACAAGAGCAGCTGCTCCCTGTTCAGTGTGAACATTAACACTGTCACCTCCACACTGCTCAACACAACTGTATGTTGCTATATAACATATCTGTGCAGTAACATTCACAAAACTACCTCTGTTGCTGCACTTTATTGTATTATATAACTGTTTTTCTTATTTTAATTCTGCACTGGAAGCTTCAGTCACCAAGACAAATTCCTTGTGTGTGAAAACATACTTTGCAGTAAAGCTCTTTCTGTTGTATACAGTAAAACCTCAGCGATTCTTTAAAACTACTTTAATGCTAGTGAAATAATACAAAGACAGATTTTATTGTGATTTTTGTGTTTAATGTTTCCCCCAACAATAACAGTCAGTATTTCATATCACACATTCTAACAGACTTGCACACACATTTTGAGTGACAATTTCAATCAGGTAAATATTGTCTCACCATATTTTACTAATAAAATAAGTATGAGAATATAACGGCTACATAAATAATGTAACATCACGGACAGCATAATTGAGTTACGCATTATGATCAGAGTGACTATAGTATTTAATAGTCTGTGCTGTCTAGTCCATCAGAGTTCTACAATTCTGACTTAAATAAAATATTCCACATAATTTTAAAACAGCAACACTCAACAACAGTTTTATCACCTCTAAACATCAAACACACACACATTTGTCCTGGACTCTCCTCTACTATTAAAACACTTCTGTGAAGCAGCTGCCCAGCACACACACAGTCTGAATCTTTACATCCCTGAAAGAGACGGAGGCAGAAGCAACTCTGTGTGTCACTCGCTGCGATCTTTTGGTTCTCTGTATTTCCACTGGATGTAGTCAAAGATGTCCTTCTCACTGTCCACCAGCAGCGGCTCTCCAGCCACACCTGCATAACACACAAACAATCACACATCTGCTACTGTAATGCTGCTGTATGGCATCTTAACTGCACAGATCAAACTCCTCTATTAGTTCAGATGAAAACAACTTGCTGCCGCTGGAATCTGATTGTGTTTCTCACCAGTGACCCCCAGTGGCCGGATGGTGTACTCATTCAGAGTAAAGCACTTTTCCAAAGCACGAGTCCTCATGTTCTTGTTGAATATGTCACTGCCAGTAAAGTACAGCACTCCACAGTAATACTGATCCTTTGGAATAAGCCTATAAAACCAGAGAGAGAGAAATGAAGAACACTCTTGAAGAAACCCTAATATGCCTTTACAATACAGAGATGTTAGACCAGGAAGTTTTAATCAGTATGAACCTGATGTCAATGCGACGGTGAATACAATCTTCCTCCTCCTCCTCCTCCTCCTCTCTCTGCAGCTGACACACACCCTGAGGAAATAACACTATTATATTATTTGTATGTGCAGCTTTCAACAGTAACACACTGAGTGAGAGAGAGAATGTTCCCGACACTATAAAGCCTCATTTCTACCCTGCCAATAAAGCTATTAATCTTCAATCTTAAGAGAGAGAGAGAGGCACAGACCATGAACTTGGTGTCTCCTTTAGACAGTGTGTCAGTGATGAAGCTGATGGACTCCAGATGATCCACGACAGCATGAAGGAGTTTCGGCTACAGAAGAGACAGAATCACAGCAGGAATGAGAACACAGCTCTTCAGATTGAAGCAGCACTTCATTGGTCTGTAACTGCACCTGTTTCTCAGACTGTGAGGTGAAGTTTGGGTGGGTCAGCAGTATATCAATATCACCACTGGACTCTGCTCCTGCAGATTCAAAACACATTTCATTTAGTAATCACAATCACACATTACACTTAATAACTGTCCTCAAAACATCTGACCTGCCATCTTTACAAAAACACATGTAACTCACTAACCACCAAAGACATTTTTTACAGAGGATTCAGCTGGAAGAGATTTTGCAGTGACTGATTTCATTTATAAATGAATAAGTGTTACCTCTTCTGTAGCTGCCACAAATAGTGCCGATGTATTCTGGATCGACCTGCTCAAGCTCCTTTAATATCAGAGCCTGGAAACACAAGTAACACATTAATACACTCACGTCGCACATGTATCATATATGTGATTACTAAGATGACTGAAGAAAATTCCCACCTCCATTTTTTGCATCTCTGCACGTGGAATTCTCTTCTCAAATTCTTCAAAATACCTGAAATAGATCAAGCCACATTACACACAATATCAATAAAGAGAAGTATTAACAATAACACAAAACTGTGTCCTGTACAAACGAACACTGTTTTTACAAACACATTGCCTGTCAGCTATTCAGACTTACTTTAATCCAATCTGCTGATGGTGGTTTAGTTTGTGTTCAATCTTCTTTAAATCTAGAAACACAAGGATGAGAAATACAACACCTGTATACCGAGTAAAAACAACAGAAACATTTGTACACATGACAGCATACAAACCTTCTAATGTTCTGACCCCCTCATCATAAAACTTCCTGGCTGCAGCAGGACTAAAATCAGAGAGAGAGTGTGTGTGTGTTTAACACGTTACACAACACTACTGTAACTGTAACTGTTCATTTGAAGTAAAGAGAGTTGTACCCGATTCCAGTCACTCTGGTTAAGAAGTTAATGGAGGAGCTTGTGTCATCATTGCGTATCTGTACAGGACATACAGAGCACACAGTCCTGTTAGAAACTACACACAATATGTAACACACAGCCCTGTTAGAAACTACACACAATATGTAACACACGGCCCTGTTAGAAGAGAAATATATAAAGTTTTATTTGGTTTTAGTTTTAAGGCACTCAAACACCTTTTCCAGCTTGCGCAGTTTCCCTGTCGTCAAAAACTCATCGATTTTCTCTGCTATCTTTGCACCAACTCCGTCCTGAGAGTAAGACAACAGTTAATGAGAAAATTCTGTACTCAGATCAGTTAATTAACCACTATCACTAAGTGATAAAAAGCGTGTGTACCAGTTTCTTCGCTTCTGTTCCACTTTTGATCTTCTGGGGATATTTGGCGATTACAGATGCTGCTTTTCTACACAAACATCATCATATGTAATAAATTTATGGCACATATTATATTCCCATATGACAGCTTATAAAGATATTTAGTGATGACTGTACCTGTAAGCATTGTATTTATGAATGGCTCTGTTAACATTTCTCTCATAATTGGCCAACTCTGGAAAGAGAGGATCATTAAAACTGTTTCACTCTGTGTTTTTGTCCAGCTTAGTGGATCAACTGTACAATTTTACAATCAAATTCACTCATGGAACATTTATGATGTTTTTATTGTTTTATTGTACATTGACTAGTTTTGAATGTTTTTACAAATATAGCAAAGTTTACAACTAATTCATACAATAATTTCTGTTGGTGATTTCACTTCTTTAAAAACATATCGCTAGTGTTTTGTTCTCAGAGCGCTGCATTAGAAATCGTGTGGCTTGCATTAAACTGTGCTATTAAATAATGGTCATCAATGTTTAGAGAGGTGTAATAACCCTTTACATTAAAGTCTCTTGTGTAAACAGACCTTATTTCTGATAAATGCATCGATCTGCCTTCATGTGATATTTAAAGGGACAATTAGCTTAGCCACACGCTAACCTGCGCCGTCACAAGAAAAACTCACCTATGAGAAAGTCTGTGATTCCCTCGTTCAGGGTTTCTTGTGGCGCTTTTCGTTTACTCATACTTATTACTGATTAAATGTTTGAAATAACAAATGTATTTATTTATATTATTTACGCTGAACCACGTCTCAACACGACACGACAAAGCATTAGCATTCGCGTTAAAGCCACGCAGGGCGGGGCTAACAGATGCCTCGCCCCCTGCACGTACGTTGGCCAATCAGAGCCCGTCATTACATAAACGCACGCGCCCTGTAACTGATAAATATAGTGACCCGCAAGTGTTATCATTTATTTGGGTTAAAAATACCCAGATTAATGAACCATAATTTATTTGCAGACGGCAATTAATTAAATCAATGACACTGTCCCGGCTGAAGTGTATGATCATGTGTTGTGTATATATAAATGCGTGTGTTCAGTCACTGAACACAGATCAGTTACTGATCTGAAATGAAGGTCCACAGAAGCATCAATATAAACGATCTGCGTGATACGCAGTGTATTACATTCATTTATTTGATGTACATTGTTGCTGTAGATTTATTTGTGCAGGTGGTACAATTAATCAGCTGATAAAATCAAAACACCTTCTAATAAACAACATGTAATCTTCAAAGCAAGCACCACTGTCAGTACTATCATACTAAAATTCATTACAACACATCAAACAATTTCAAACAAACATCGCACTAATAACATAATAAACTACATTATAATTCATAAACGGGTTAGCAGAACTGCTGCAGTAGATGATCATCATTACAACAAAAGTACTGCAGGTGACAACAGAAATAATGTGAATACAGTCATGTGGAAAATCTATACACTTCCTCCAGCAGTTTTACTGGAGTAAAATTTTAACAAAATGTTTATCAAAATGTTGATTATGAAAGAGTCCTCAATCGCGTCTAACACTAATATGAGCTGTATTGAGTCACAGAGCTCTGATTTACATTGTTCATGGCACAATACCTAAAAGACCTGGACACCTAAAAGACAATGAGTCAATTTTCACATAAACTTTGTCATGTGAAAAGATTTTGATGGCCTCCTCCACTTCTGAAAGACGCTGATCGAGTGTGAATGTGTCTGCTTTCACAGGGAGAGAGAGCAGCTCACTCACAAGAGACCTGTGCTCTAGAGAGACAGAGTGAGAGAGTTATCACTCTATCACACATGAAATCAGAGTGTTACTCTCTTTAAGAGACTGCAGGGTTTCCTGTCTTTCTCTCTCTCAGACATCTGGGTGTGTCCGGCAGGAACTGAGAGGTCACGGGTGTTTCTCCTGCGCTCCTCCTCCTCTTTCCTCCTCTGCTCCAGACTAACAAACAAAAGTGTGTTTAACTCAAAACACATCAGGTCAAACACATGGCAAACAGTCTGAGATCACAGAGAAATACTGTCATGATTACAGAAGATGTCTCAAATTCATAACACTCTTCTGTAACAAATGGTGGTGAATCTCAAGAAGCCTCCACCCAAAACTAAAAGAAAGAAACCAGAAATGATAAATCCTATATTAGGATTCATTTTTGCATTGTGACATTATTATTGTCATGATAAATTAATTAATGACTTTATTCCCCACCAACGTACTGTAATACAATAAAAATATTTGTATTTTATGTTTATTAATGCTGATTTTAATGAAAAAAAGAACCATTGTGGGCAGTCAGGATGACTTATTTCCTGTATTGAGAACGTGATGAGAATCCAGTGAGAATGACAGAATCACTCACTATTGAGGTACTTTTTCCTCTCTCAGCACTGGGTGGAGGTTTGACTTGGAGGTTCTGTAGGGACTGAGATCTCCGCAGGATCCTCTTCCCTGCAGCACATGCATTATGACTCCACGCTGGACCTCACATCACAGCAGAGAGAAGAGTAAGTGTGTGCCTGAACTGAGAGTGTATGGAAATACATTACACACTCAGAATCAAAATCTCCAGCAGCGTCTGGTGCCAGTCCAGTCTCTGATCTCCAGGGCTGCGAAAGTGAATGAGCTTTCAGAAAGTTCTGACACTCAGGTTTCTTGGGAGGACTCGTCTTCTACATTGACACAGAGAGACACATCATGAGCGTCTGTTGCATGATATTAATGCATTTGCTTAATGAATAAATGTTATGTGTCCTAATTTTACTTCTCTGCATGAAGTGCCTAATATAAACATCTAATGAAATCTGAACCCATTTGAAAGCAATAAACTGCTACTGTAAACACATCTGAATTCACTAGGGGAGGAATGTGAAAATTTCAGTCCCAGCTTGCTCACCTGTAACTGGCCATGACCCTGGAGGACACATCCTAGTATTTTGGAGAGATCCAGAGTGCTTTAACAGGCACAGGTTCGGCATGTTCCCTCTGTGCCTCCAGCTCTTGAAACCTTCTCTGGATTTGGTGCTAGAGGACCCTTTAGAAGAGCAGCAGAACCATTCCTACAGTTCCCCTCCAATCGCCCTCGACCTCGACCAGAAACACAGAGAGATCACATGAGCAGAACAAGAGACAGAGAAGAAACTGTCTTACATGAGGAACAACAGGGAAGATCACAGGTCCGGTGTTACTCAGGAAACAGTGTGGGGTCCCTGAAGGCCCTTTACACATACTGCTGCTACAGGAGAATTTGTGACAATGTCTACAGAGCACATACAGTAAACAAACAAAATATGACCATTACATTATTTATTTATCAAAGAATCATTAAAGTTTTATATCTGGCATTTTAACTTTACGTTTGTATAACTCTTTACGTCTTGTATAAATCTGAAAGCTGCTTTGTAAAGTTTATAAATATTATTATGCTTTATTAATTTTTTTGTTATAGTTTATTTAGACCAGAATGTCCTTTATGATTTTAATGATGCTGTTAACAGGTGATTACCACAAAACTAAGACGCAGACTGATGACGCACTACAACAAGTGCAAAGCTTCACCATAGCAACGCTTTAAAGAGACAGGACATCAGAGGACGTCGTGTAACATTAAGAGCTTCAGTCAGTGTTTTGTAATAGCTGTGTATTGATCAGTGGTAAGTGTAATGAGATGTGTGCAGAAAAATCAAAGACTCATGCACAGCTATCACCAAACATACAGGCTCTGATGAGCAACATAAGAAAACACACACCGTTAAGAAACAGAGAGGTGCAAACTTTGACCCTGAAATCCTTTCTGTGTACATTCAGTCATTTTGTTTTGTGCAATATATACAAGCATTTGTTATTGGAAACAGGGTATTCAAGACAGTATTAAATAGAACAAAATGACATTCGTATGATCTCTCCAACTGTTTATTTATGCACATCTGTTATTTACATTTTTAGCCGACTCATGTTGTCATTCAGGTGTCGTTTTAATAAAGACAAATACACACAATCAAGGAGAGAATGGAAAGGCCGCGGACTGCGCATGCGCGGTGCGTGTCTCCTTCAGCGTGCCCTCTCGCTCGGTGCAGTCCAGAAACACGGACACGGTCACGGTCGTCACACGGTAAGTTACCGGTTACCGGATCTTCTCATGCGTGCACCGAAACCGCTCGATGCGCCACAAACTGCGTGTGTACAGATGACGAGTACAGGCAGGACTAAATCAGACGTGCGGGCTGGTTCGGGACACTCGGGCGGTGGGATGAGACGGCGCAGGGCCGCAGACACTGAGGCGCGGAATGAAGCGACACGTTAACGGATGAACATCCTCGGAGAAACTAAACTCCCGTTACACGGTGTTAGGGCGTCGCTCAGGCGCGATGATCGCGGCGCGTCGCTCAGGCGCGATGATCGCGGCGCGTCGCTCAGGCGCGATGATCGCGGCGCGTCGTCTTTGTTGTGTTACTGAGATGATGAAGCGCTGCAGCAGATGCAGGAGAACATCATCTGCTCAGACCTCTGAGGGTTAACGTGAGGTCTGTGATATCCGCCGGTGTCCTCCTTTACTCGTACTGTTTTATGAGCTAATGACGTAAACGCGGTGCTCATAAGTTACTCGTGGTTTTACAGGACCTATCGCAAATATTACCAACACTAGCTAATAATAGTAAAAGATGCAGGGCTAAAACTGGATTAGGCACGTATAGAAACTCACTGTAACACTGGACATCAGAAAGCCTGATAAACTTTAGCAGCCCTCAGAAATAAAATCCCATAATGTGATTTAAAACTTTCCATTTAAAATCAAACACTTCTTAAAGGCACGCTGTGATTCATACGTCATACTGAGAATAATCTTTAAACCCAGCTGATTCACTGTATATACAGCTCAGATCTGTAGATCTCAGATCTGAGATCAGTACAGTGTAAATATGAACCATTATGTTTCGTCCGGATCTCCACTCCTGGTCACTGAGGTGTGCGTGACACTCGAGTGTCTCTCTGATGGCTTGAGGAGGGAGATCTTTCTCCTCCATCATTACACTGTTTCTGATGACTGTCTGCTCTCTGTGTGTTTGAGCAATAGCAGGTACAGCAAGTGTAAGAAGCTGCAGGGAGTCGTTTTGTTCATGTTTCTCTGGCTGATACAGTGATGATGGACAGCAGCACTTTAAACAGATCTGTGTACAGTCTGTGTGTTTCTCACTACATCAACAAACTGCTCGCTGCACCTTTAAGCAGGTTGTGTGGAGAGCCTCAGCCTGTCATTTAGTCTTCACTATTTTTAGCGTGTGTATTTGGGGATCTGGGGAGGGTCACACACTCCTGCATGTGTGTGTTCGGCTCTAAACATGCTGATTCAGCACCTGCAGATTTGCTCCTTTATTAAGGGTAGATGTGGACTCATGGTGTGTGTGTGTAACTCTGAACTTCAGCCTCAGAGTCATGGCTGAGAAATCTGCAAAGCAGAGTTCAAATAAAGAGAAGAAACAGAGAGACTTACAGATGGAGAGAGACAATCAGGTGAAGGGAAGCAGTCAGACCTGCACTCACTGTAAACCAGAGAGAGAGAGACAGAGAGAGAGGCTGACAGACAGTGAAGGAGACAAGCAGACAGACAGACAGACAGAGGGCAGTGAAGCCAAGTAATGAATTAGCTGATTTGCTCCAGTGTGTTTCTGATGTCATTGTATTACAGTTGTGTTCTGGGTCTGTGATGTGACAGAGATAAAACAAGAACTGATCACATACACAGACTTCAAATGAAAGTGTGTGTGTGATGAGACATTAGCCAGAACACACACAGCTTCAATTATCTCAAAACATAATTGTGTGTGGTGTGTGTGTGTGTGTGTGTGTGTGTGTGTGTGTGTGTGTGTGTGTGTGTGTGTGTGTGTGTGTGTGTGTGTGTGTGTGTGTGTGTGTGTGTGTGTGTGTGTGTGTGTGTGTGTGTGGTGTGTGTGTGGTGTGTGTGTGTGCAAGACTCATGCAGTGTTTGTGCTGTCATCTCCACACTGATGGAGATCATTAGCGCTGAAGCTGGAGTGATTGTTTCAAACACCTGCACTAGACTGCGGCTGTAATCTGTCTGTAGCTGCTGAGTTTGACTGTAGTGTGTGCAGATCTGGTGTGTGAACGTGTGACTGTTCTAAACATGTTACACAACTAACTCACCAGCACAGAGTCAGACAGCTGACTGAAATCCAGCAGGTTAACATGTTACTGGTGTGTGTCTGATTCTGTCTTTCATACTTACTGCCTGAAAAATCTCTCTCTCCAGCAAACATGGCCGTCCCACCTGCATATGCTGATCTTGGTAAAGCTGCCAAGGACATCTTCAGTAAAGGCTATGGTGAGTGACATCACGCAGCACACCAATGTTGTGTTTAGATACTGCTGAGTAAATATTGCATTCATTTTGTTTTGTCATATTTATAATATCATTATATTATAATTAAATTAATAGATATTCATAATATTGTCCATCAGCCACTCTGTTCTTTAGACATCAGTATGAAATATAAAAAGAGTCATTGTCATATTGAAACAGCAGAATTGATACTGACCTGCTGGCACATGATTGGAGGGGTTCAGTGACATCAGAAATGGGTGGGTCACATGTCTCTGTGAAAATGTCACATTTCCCCCTCAGAGACTCATGGGAATTCTAATGCATTCTGGAAACACACACACATACAGAAACATTGTATTATACATGGTCACAACAATTAGTGATTGAATCAGTATCACATAAGCATGACTGCTGTACTCAGAATCATATGCTTGAATTCAGAGAGACAAAAGTTTCTAATGAATCTGTTTTTCAGGCTTTGGAGCGATTAAGCTGGACCTGAAGACCAAGAGTCAGAGTGGAGTTGTGAGTTACTGTATCTGTCTCTTCATAAACTGTATCATGTACCATGATGATCCTTTACTATTTAGTTCATGTGTACATCGAAACATGACACACACACACACACACACACACACACACACACACATGCATATGTGGTTTACAGGGACTCTCCATAAGTGTAATGTTTTTTATATTAAGCTAATCAAAATATCTACTTCCCCTAATCCCACCCTCAAACGTAACACTTTACAGAAAACTATTGCCATTTTATAATTAAAATAAAACACAATTTAGTATGCTTTTTAAGCCATTTTGTTAATGAAGACACAGGAAGTGTCCTGGCCATGCTTACATTGTTATACACATACAGACACACACAGTTTTGATGGTGTTCATTCAGTTGGCAGTGTGACTCAGACTCCAGGCTTGCAGGATGTGTGTGATTCATGTTCTCCACTTCTGCTCTGTATTCGGCCCAGATCTAATGTTCAATTTTCTTCATTCTGCTCCTGAATGTATTAGTGTGATTTAACATGAATCTGAATGGTTGTGTGAATCTCTTTTCACTCTGTCTGTTTTTCCTGCTTTCTCTGTTGGACGGGCTGTCAGATGGTAAGACTCACATTACAGATGCTCTTTGTGTTTTTAAGATAGAATTTAAACCCAAAGGCTCAGTGACCTTCAGTGTGACAGTCGCCTCTTGACTTTGTTCTGGCCCAGATTCTGTTCTTCTTCTCTGGTTCCGGGTCCATTTCTTGGTGCAACCAAATTAAGTGTTCAGTAACAAACTGTGTCTCTAGTGCAAAGATATGGTCATGGTAATGTGAAGGGCTTTTAAACACTGACCAGCACTTGAGTGTCCTGATGAAATAGATCAAATATGAGGCTGGTAATGTGATCTCATGACGTCTTTCTGAGAGAAACAGAGTATTCAACAAGAAAAAACATCCTCCGTTCTTACTGTTTCCATTTCATGTGAAATCTCCTCTTCCTTTCCTGAGATTGTGTTTTCTCCTCTTCCTCTACTGAGACTGTTTTCTCTCCTTCATCTCATCTGTTTCTCAGGAGTTCTCCACTGGCGGCTCTAGTAACACAGACACTGGGAAAGCTGCAGGAAATCTGGAGACCAAGTACAAAGTGAAGGAGTTGGGCTTGAGTCTGAACCAGAAGTGGAACACAGACAATGTTCTGACCACTGAAGTGACTCTGGAGGATCAGGTAGTCCTGTAGAACATATAAAAAAAACCCTCTGAAGAGTGACAGAATAATGATGTAATGTTTTACCTGTTTCTGTGTAGCTGGCCAAGGGTCTGAAGCTGGGCCTGGACACCTCCTTTGTGCCCAACACTGGGTGCGTCACTTCCTCACACCTTAAACTGTGTGCTCACAAACACTTTCATTTGTCAACACAGCAGGTGAAAATGCAGCAGAACTCAACCAGTCACAGCCAATCAGAACATACACGTGTTGATTGCTGAAGCAATTACAACTAGTACTGTTGCTCTTACTCATGACAGCATTTTTTTCAGAGCTTGTTCAATTTTTTTTTTGTACTCAAAACGTTCTCACCCTCTCTCTGTTCCTGTCTGATATCTTCAGGAAGAAGAGTGCCAAGCTGAAGACGGGCTATAAGCGTGACTACATGAATGTGGGCTGTGATATAGATTTCGATCTAGCCGGACCCACAGTTCATGCTGCAGCTGTTCTGGGTTATGAGGGCTGGTTAGCTGGTTATCAGATGGCCTTTGATACGGCCAAGTCCAGACTTGCCCAGAACAACTTCGCTTTGGGCTACAAGGCAGGAGACTTCCAGCTACATACAAATGTGTAAGAAACAGCAGATTATTCACATTTCAGATAAAAGTGCCACTAACGTAAAGTTGTCATGTAACAAGAGATTTAATAATGAAGAGTTACCACTGGGATTAGTTTCACCTGGAAATATGTCACATTACAGAAGTGAATTGGTTTAAAACGCTACAGTAAAGCATTATGTCCCTGAGATAATTTAGTTATCAACAGTGAAGGTAATCGTGCTGTTATGTGTGTGTTGCAGTAATGATGGAACAGAGTTTGGAGGCTCCATCTATCAGAAGGTGAACAATCAGTTAGAAACGGCCGTGAATCTGGCCTGGACCGCAGGCAGCAACAACACACGCTTCGGCATCGCTGCCAAATACCAGCTGGACAAAGATTCCTCCATATCTGTGAGTCTTCACACACGTTAGGTTTCTATGCTTTGTGGGGACTTTCCTTAGACAGTGGTTTTTATACTGTACAAATATACAGTATAAAACTGTTTATACTATCCCCTACCTCTAAACCTAATCGTCACAGAAACCTTTTTCAAAAAAGCATCACTGTCGACTGGTCCCCACAATGTGTTTGTGTGTGAGAGTGACTTTTACCTTGTAGGGACATTAGGTAGAAAACTTTCTGTCTCTCACACAGACATTTCACTCTGAGCCTTGTGTCTTTATACCCTCATTGTAAGTGATTTCTGAAAAAACGCTGATTAAAACTGAAAACACCCAAACAATTTTGTGAATATTTGCTCGATGTCTCTGTGTTGAATTAAATATATTTCATTTGCACATAGTCCTGACTGTGTAAACAGAAGTAAAAACTAAGTGGATCAGACTGGTCACCAGAACACCATAACACTCCCATAACCAATCAGCAACAGGGGGTGTGTCTGCTAGCTGTTAAGCACTGTTCAACACAACGACTTTATTTTGAGGGCGGTGCAATGAAGGGAGGGCTGTGATTGTTTGCGTGTCAATTTCAGATACCAACAGTGTTTCTCAGAAATCACTTACTGCACCTTTAAAGAAATCTGAATGACTGTTGAGCTTTATTGTGTCTCTGCAGGCCAAAATAAACAATGCTAGTCTGGTTGGAGTAGGTTACACACAGAGTCTGCGACCAGGTAACGTTTCTCCCAAAAGCTTTTATGCATTTTTGAGTTTTTATTGAAATCCACAGTAACACAAGCTCTTGTGGTTTATCTCTGCATCTAGTGACTAAGAAACAAATGAAGTACACTGAATGTATATCTCTCTCTCTCTCTCTGTAGGCGTAAAGCTCACTCTATCTGCTCTGATTGATACAAAGAACTTTAATGCTGGTGGACACAAGGTGGGCATGGGCTTCGAGCTGGAGGTGTAAAGATGAAGACCAGAGGCAGAGATGGAAGCCAAACATTGCCATGACAACAGTTCTCTGTTGTAGCGTCACCTTGACAACAAATCTCTTGAGGGTCTGTGGGCCTACACTGAGTAATTAATTAAACTCATGGGTTTTAATTACGTATGTGGTATCATATCATTTCTACACTATATTAAACAAGATGTTTAAATATCCTAACAATGGTGCAGTTTCCTGTTTCTGAGCAGTCGTGTGGCTTCAGTGCAGGTAACGCATGCAGTCGTATCTGAGGTTGTTCAGTCAAAACCTTCTCCCTGTGTATCTCACATTAATCTGTTTTTATTCTTTATAATTGCCAAACATATCATTTCATCAAGCGGTTGTGTTTTGTGGGCTGGAGTTAATAGCAGACTGTTCAAGAGATTTTCTGGTTTATGTTACAAATGAAGAACAGGACGTCTGTGTGATGTGGAACTAATAAAGAAGGTTGTTGACTGAATCTGGTTCTCACTTGAACATTTTCTCCTTCAGGAACCACAAACTGCTCAAGTACTTAAACAGCATCATTTTTTAAATGAGTTTTACACATGAAAACATTTTACACACAGAACACTTTGATTTTCTCTTTTGACAAAATATGTAGATTTGTTTGTACCAAAGAATGCAGGATCTTACAATTAGATAAAACAATTACTCTGGTTAAAGAAAAGTACATGTCAATAGTTCACGTGTTCTCATCATGCACAAGCAGGATGTGATGTCATGCTTGTTTACATTCAGCAGCTGTTGGGTGATCAGACTTTTACCGTCCAGTCATGAATGAAGTAGAACAGATATGAACATTTCTAAGCAGCAGAAGAATGAACATCAGACTGTTACAGTGTGTGAAACCTTCAGCTGTTTGATTCAGGAATCCGTCAGTGTATCACACTGTTACTGAAGACTGAGACATTTACACTGGAGCTGACAGCAGACCCACAGCCGCTGTGACATCACGCTGGTGAGAAATTCATGTGTTTATATCAGAGAAACCCGCCTGTCTGATCACACACAGAGAAAATAAGAGAAATGAAACTATAACTGTATGTGGTAAAAGAAACCTTGCCTAAAATTATACATAGACTTAAGAGGACATATAAAATCATAAAAACTGTAGGATGAGTCTTGAAAACAGGAAGCATCCAGTGAGATCTGATGGAGCGTTTGTTCTGCAGTATCATGATTCCTCCAGCTGGTGGCAGTAGAGGACTGTGTATGTTTATAACATCTCATTGTATCAGATACTGATTATCATACGAGCTGATGGGCAGCTTGTGACATTACGTCAGATCCTGTCCTCCATTCAGCCACGCCCACTCCCTCAACATCTGACAGAGAGATTTAAAGAGACGCACACCATTAATGATGCTGAATATAATCACTGATGTGTATGTGTTTCTGACTGAAGTGTGTGTGAGATGTGTGTATGTCTGATGGTCTGATGTGTGTGGGTATGACTGTGATGTGTGTGTATGTCTGATGGTCTGGTGTGTGTGTCTGATGTGTGCATGTCTGATGGTCTGGTGTGTGTGTCTGATGTGTGCATGTCTGATGGTCTGATGTGTGTGTCTGATGTGTGCATGTCTGATGGTCTGATGTGTGTGTCTGATGTGTGCATGTCTGATGGTCTGATGTGTGTGGGTGTGTCTGATGTGTGCATGTCTGATGGTCTGATGTGTGTGGGTATGACTGTGATGTGTGCATGTCTGATGGTCTGGTGTGTGTGGGTATGACTGTGATGTGTGCATGTCTGATGGTCTGGTGTGTGTGGGTATGACTGTGATGTGTGCATGTCTGATGGTCTGATGTGTGTGTCTGATGTGTGCATGTCTGATGGTCTGATGTGTGTGGGTGTGTCTGATGTGTGCATGTCTGATGGTCTGATGTGTGTGGGTATGACTGTGATGTGTGCATGTCTGATGGTCTGGTGTGTGTGGGTATGACTGTGATGTGTGCATGTCTGATGGTCTGGTGTGTGTGGGTATGACTGTGATGTGTGCATGTCTGATGGTCTGGTGTGCGTGTGTCTGATGGTCTGATGTGTGTGGGTATGACTGTGATGTGTGTGTGTGTCTGATGGTCTGATGTGTGTGTGTTACCTGCATGCTGCTCTCTGTCTCCTGAATGGTCTCTTGTACTAAACTCTGCAGGCGATTCTCAAATGATTTACTCTCCTCAATTACAACGTGAGACTCATCTCTGTGCACATAATAAAAATAAAAACACATGTTGGGTTTGCGTGTTTTTGGGGACATGTTTTTATGCTGTACAAACTGTATATCTCCCTGCACCAACCCTACCCCTAAACCTCACAGGAAACTTTAACAAAAATGTTTTAAATCATAAATAACCTGTGGAAATGTGGAAATGCCTATGAGCAAATGCTTTTCATTTGAAACTTGGACGCAAACCCAAAGATGAAACTGTGCATAACAAACCGGAATGTCTAAGATTATGTAGCATTTGAAAACAAAATACTCACTACAGGAAAACTAAAACTATAAATCAGATCATTTTGTTTTTATATTTCAACTGGATTCAATTCGAAGCTGCTGTTAAATGTCCAATATGAAAGTGGGACTCACGTCTGGGGCAGATGGGGCAGGCTGGTGGGATGAGGGGGTCTGTGGGGCAGGAGAGGGCCTGCTGGAGTTCGACCCCCATCTGGACTGCCACTCACTGGACTACGAACTTTACTCTGTAAAACACACACAAAATACACTGCGGCCATGTATTACCATGTGCGTATGTACTATGTATGCTGTAGTGCTATACTGGCATCACATGATCTCACTAGTCTTCATGAGTCCAATAGAAGATGGTAAAATCATAATAATGATCTGTTTATTACACTGAAAACACTCTGAGACAGATCATCCAGTGAGACAGCAGGGTGAAAACTCATATTATTGTGAGAAACAGTAGAGAGTAGTATTACAGTATGTATGCAGTCCCACACCTGTGTGTGTGTGTGTGTGTGTGTGTGTCTTACACAGGCCACCTTGAGCAGGTTCCAGAGTTCTTTCTGTCTTTTCTCCTGCAGGTGCAGAAGTTGTATCTCACTCTGCGCCATTGCGTTGACCATCCCCTCCACCCGCGGTAACAGCTCCAGAACTCTCTGACGACACGCCATCGTCTTACTGTACACACACACACATGCATGGGCTCTGTTCTAAAACTTTGTGAGCTGCCTACCTAGACAGCATTTGAACGAATCGTAGATGTGTTCCTGACAGTCCCTGACCAAATCAGATATCAGAAACTCAGAAAAGATTTCAGAGAAAATCTGAGACACACCTCAGGTGTGTGTAAAAGTCTCGTAACTTCCTCTCATAGAACTGAATAGCTTGGACCAGCAGTTTGATAACCTCCTGACAGTCGCCTGCGCAACGCTGCTCTGGAAATAGATGTTAGAGAGACAGAACGCTGAGATCCTCAAAACACAGTCAAACATCTGACAGCAGAAGATCTGGACTCTGTCTCACCTCTGGGTTTCTCTCTCAGTTTACGGAATAACTCCATGGCTTTCACTTCACTACACAACACATCAGAGGTGAGGGTGTGTAAACATGAATAAAGAAAATGATTATGACATTTTTACTGATTTATCACAGTATGTTGCAAAACTGTAGACCAGCCAACATGCTGACTGTATCTGTGTGTATGTGTGTGTGTGTTGTACAGTGTCTCTAAGGCCTCTCCGCTCCTCCATGGTTGTCTCTGGATGTCCACAATATCAGTCTGTAAACTCATCATCTCCTCTTCCAGCTTATTCACATCCTCTGTCTGACACACACACACACAATTAAACAATAAACACACCGTCATACCTGCAGAAATATTAACTTGTGTTACTCTGACAGATTGTATGTGATGTCACACACACGCACACTCCCACCTGTCCACAGCTGACAGCAGTTTGTTCCATTTCACGCCAGACACTCAGTAATTTTTCAGATGCTGAAACGTGTAATTAACACACAGCAGTGTTAATCATTCTGAAGTTAATGCTAAACACAAGACTGACTATCTGTTTATGTTCAACACAGCATACAGCTACTATTTCTAAAGTGTATCGTACACAGTGTGTGAATGTTGTGTATCCCACAATGCAAAGTTATTTTGTCAACAATTTAGAATACTGTATTCAAACTGCATTACATACATTTTTTAAGTAGTACATAGCATGCAGTATGCAGTACATATAGTGAAATATACAGTAAACAGTACACTAGTGTGTCATTCCCAGCAGCATGTGTGTGTGTTTGTGTGCTGTACCGATCCCTGAAACTCTCTGCTCCTGGTATTTGTCGATGTCAATGTGCAGACTGGTGCTGAAGAACTCCAGTGTGGCTCTGAGCCTCTGGTGCATGGACACCATCTCATTCTTCTGCTTGGACAACGTCCCATTGTGTCTGAGAAGACTCATTCTACAACAGAGAGAGTGAATGAGAGACGCTCAGGTCATTTTACAGCCTGTTATATAGCCCTAACCCAACAAACAATTTTGTGAATATTTGCTAGATGTCAGATGATCAACACTAGGTGGCGTGTCTGCCAGCTGTTGGCTGTTACCTGCCTTGTGTTGTTCATTTGTTATTTTTAGGATGGAGCAATGAAGGTGTGTTTGTTTGGGTGTCGATTTAAAATATTAACAGCGTTTCTCAGAAATCCTGCTGCACCTCTAAACGCTCTGACATGTCTTACATGGCGACTTTCTGTCCCTGCTGCAGTCTCTGCCAGTCCTCTTTAAGTGTGCGGATGGTGTGCCAAGCTTGACCCCAGGTGCGTCTCTGAGCACTGTACGCCAGCAGGCGCTTGGGGTCGTTCTCTAAACCACAAAAGACATCCGTTCAGAAATCCTCTACACACAAAACTACATTTGCACATTTTCAGATATAATTTTTTTCCAAGTAATCCAAAAAGAGACAGTACCGCCAAATTGATATTATCTACAAAATAAAGTTTGCATGGACACATGGAATTTCATTATTGTGTTTGTGTGTTTATTTTTTTAAAAAGTGGAACAAAAACTCACGAACAAATCGGACGTTTTCAGGAAGGACGCGGGGACTAAACTGCGGCTCATATTTGCAGCAGGAGCGGTCAAACAGGAAAACTAGCGTCTCTTCTGCCCGACGACTGTCCAGCATCTGACGCACACAACACAATCTTGTCAGAACTGCAGGAGCTGTGCAAAACATTTCATCTATCACCTTAAAGAGGAACTTCAAATAAACAAACATACAGTGTAATCGATCGCACACTGCATGATGCTAGTATGTGGCTCGAGGGCCAGTCCAGCCTCTAAGAGCAGCTCCTGATTGGCTGGAAGAATGTGAGTGTCATGTGCGATTCGCTCCTGCAGGGACGCCACATCCTCCTCCGGCTGGACGGTGTATGTGAATATTTCAGAAGAGCTCATGTTCAACACGTGCACCAGCTGAAGAGAGACAGGACAAGATCATGTGACATCACCTGACACTCAGTTCCTCAGTGTTCTCTCTGACCTGAAGTACCTTTAGATTCAGAATGCGGTTTAATTCATCAAAGCAGAAGCAGGCTCCCTTGGGAGGGTCTTTGCCCCCCTCTGAGGGCTCTTTACTGTCCTCCTCTGAGTCTTTGACTGCGTCCTGGCTGTCTTTGCTTTGCCGTCTCAGATCTTTGCCTCGTTCTTTAGGAGACCATCTCAGCATCAGCTGTAGCCAGTGCTCCAGTTCCCCAGCTAACAGTCTGAAACACACAGCCTCACTCATAATCTTCACAATGAACATGATATGCTACTTCAGTGGGACACAGGTGACGCTGGAGGAGAGGCGTTCTCTTTTGACAGGATTTAATTGGACCAAAATGTGCATATGTCACTGCACTGAGCAGATGATGTCATCAATACGTTTTGTTTTCCTAAAAGAGAAAGTTAATCTGATTTCAAAATAGCAGCAGAATATGATGAATTAAGCACTGGTGATGGTGTTGAAAGATGTACTAGTATAAGTTTAACTGGAGACATGATATACTGAAAACTGTCATCACATGACTCACTTGTTGAGGTTGTGTGGATTAGGAAGATGTTTGGAGAATCTGACCTCTCCCATCAGATCTTCATAAACCACTATATCATTTTCTTGTTTCTGCAACATCTTGCTGTGCCTGAAAACACAGAGAGAGAGAGAGAGAGAGAGAGAGAGAGAGAGAGATTCAAGTTCAAATGAACTTGGATTTATTTTGCAACACACCCATCAGTGCTGGCATCAGTCTGAGTTTTCTTAAATTCTCTATTTAACAACACAGACTACTGGAGCTCAGCCAACCACAGTAAAGCAATCTTTGGAAGAAGAATCTTTACACAATGTACAATGAAGGACTGAACAGCCTGACTTTAACCCTCAGTGTCTGTGTTTCAGCCCTCACTGATGAACTGATAAAAACACTGAATATTACCTCACACACTGAGACACTTTTACACTGTCTGAAACTCCTCAGACTCCTCGCATCTGGATGTTGTTGCATGTGTGTTAACAGCACAAACTCAGATCAGATGGAACTGTTCACATGTGATTTGACGCCTTTCAAAACGTGGTTCAAAATTTGATACATCTGATCTACTGTACATCTAAACACTCAATTCGGTCTTCATTTGACATTTTCTAGTCTCACAACAGCCGGAGCAGGTGTGTTGTGACATCATCATTGGTCGTTCATATAATATCAGTAAACGTAAGAAGAACGATAGAAACACAGATGTGCCACCACATGCACTTCAGCAGGAGAGAAATTGAGTGTATCGAGTTCATGTAAACAGCGTGTGATGTGTGTTGAGTGAGTGTAAAGGGATCAGATCTGTGGATCAGATCTCTGCAGTGTTTAGAAGAAGCTGGCTGATGTCTATACCACTGAACGGGTTGCCAGGTCGGTAGAAAAGGTCTGAATCCTGTGATACATTCAAACACCAGCGTCCCAAAACTCCAGTAGTCCACAGCGACCGTATACTTCTGCTGTTCCAACAGCTCAGGGGCCTTGAGAGAGACAGAGAGAGAAAACACTTGTCGAGAGAGTTTAAACAATGAGATTCAAACATGCACTCATATACCAACCAAATACTGCAGCGTCCCAACAAACGAGGTGCAGAGACTGCTCTGATCCAGCTCTTTAGCATAGCCCAGATCTATGATCTTATGAACCAACTACAAGACACAATGTGACAGACAGACAAGTGATGCAGAATTAAAACAGAGTTGAGATTACCGCAGTATGATTGGCAGCTCAAAACATAGTCACACTGGACAAAATATTACATAAACACATAAGGGATGAGAAATGTTTATGATGTGTGTTCATCCTGTGCTGTGATGTACACAGTAGCTGTGTTGACCAATCAGCATCAGTTTTATACTAATCAAACACTTCCCGTGTTCTCACCCTCTTCTCTCCCTGTTGAAGGACGATGTTTTCTGGCTTCAGGTCTCTGTGAATGATTCTCATACCGTGGAGGTATGTCAGTGCTGAGGCTGGAGACAAACAGAGTTGCACACACTGGAGTTTCACTTTATTTTTACAAAATTGCAAAAATCATGATTTGAAATCCTGCATTACTTAAACCATGACTTTCATGTGAACTGTCGCTCAGAGCAGAAGTTGTTTCTCTCAAGCTTGTCTGACTGAGGTAAACATGACATACTGCTCAACATCGACATCATGTGTGACCTTCTTTAAATCAGGTCAGAGCTCGTGATTTCTGGATTGGTGTGTTTCTGTAAAAGCCACTGCAGACCTTTGTGACTACAGGGTCAAAGGTCAGCTGAAACGTCACATAAGGCGAGTCAGTGATCATTTGAAGTTTTTAGGTGAACTTCTCTTTTAAAGTGTGACCACACCCTCATCCTGAACCCTTCACTGTGTGTGTGAGAGCTGATTCATCCTCTTCACTGATCTCAACAGCACATCTGGGCCAAATTACTAACTGTGACATTTACAAGATGAATGTAAACGAACAGACTCACAAAAGCCACATTTGTCATGGGGCGACTCAAAACTCCAGTGATTTGTGCAAACACACAGATGGAGAAATTTTAATGCTGTGTGTGCAGCATATGTGGTGTGAGTGTGTGCACTCACATATGTCCTGAATCAGGGTCAGTATGGCGACCTCTCGCAACCCACAGCAGTTCTCAAGCAGGTTGAGATACTGCACATACAGAAACACTGACATTACATAACAAGCATTTATAACAACATGAACAAGCTCTCTGGTAATACCACAGTACAGTGATGACATCATTACAAGCTCACAAGACACCATGGTACTCAATTATTATCAAATTTATTTGTTATGTTATTTACATGGCTCATTAAAGAATACTCTGTTTTTTCATGATACATGGTGTTATCACCATACATGTCCAGATTCGTTGTAAGTTTCGCACCTTGCGCAGGTCTCCTCCCTGACAGTACTCCATGGCCAGCAGGGGAAGATCATTGGTGGCCAGTTTGTGAAGTTCTTCTGGAACATCTCTCGCTGCCACAACGTTCATATGATTCAACCTTAGAGAAGAAACACAAACACATACAAGTCAGTGAACACTCCCTGCTCATAAGATGCTGTGTTCCCTCTAACATCTGCCTTATATCATGTTTTATTCAAATGTCTGTAATATTCGGACGGCTGGACGTGCCTTAAATCAAATAAAACAGAGTGAGAGAAATAAAAGCAAAAACTTCAGGCACCATAACAGAGTAACTGTGTCGCCTACAATGTTAAAAACAAGCCCATGTGATGATGAGGTAACACTTGAATAATACACAATCACAGCTGAAGTGTAAGACATGCGGTTCATGTCACTGAATAATGTATGAAGCTAAACATTAAACTATGATGATGAAACATTTCAGTAATTATCATGATCTCAATCTGAAAACAGTTACACATCCTTCCTGGAAGACAGAGACAGCAAATGTTATGTTAACATTATGTTAACTAGTTTCCCTGTGAGTGCACACAGATACACTGAACTCACGCACACTGAACACAAAGAGAATTTATTGATCCTGTTTTTAATGTCACTATATTTCTGAGTTGCCAAAACAGTGAAATACCATTAAAATATAACAGGGTTTCTGTTCTCTGCCTACAGACTGATGAAGTTCACTAGATAAAGTGTAAAATTCTGCTATATTTCTGAGAGGGAACACAAACATCATCATGATCATCTGAAATATAACAAGTGAAACAGAGAAATGTAGCTGTCGTGGGTGTGTTTTGCAGTTTAACTATACAGAGTGAGTTAGGAGAGGGAGTAAGTCCAGATTTGTGGTTCTGACCATGTCTGAGAAGAGTCTGCTATAACTCTTAACTACACCAATCCAGCTAACCACATCGTAGCGTCATGGAAACACAATGTGAGGAGTGAACACAACACACCCGGAGCAGTGGGAAGCACTGCAGTGCCCAGGGAGCAATCGGGGAACTCGAACCTGCACCCTTTGGGTTACAAGTTCGACTCTCTAACCTCTCTTATCTTTATCTCCTTATACTATCAAATAATCTATTGTTGTTTCTGTCGTGTGTAGAGCTTTCACGGGATGTGATAATATTTCATTTTAAATCATGATCAGCTTTTAAATAAATAAATCTCCAACAGGACACAAGCACACAGACAAGCCACAGCCTTTATATTGCACACACAGCTGCCGTGACACTTTACTGCTGCTTTATGTGTCATAAATTCATCCTTCATTGTTTTCCTCTGAACTGTTTCATAAGAACATGTAAAAATAGCAATAACAGTGGAAGCTTTGTGTAGGTGTGTAATGAGCTTCACATTAAAACAGAAACTATAGAAAGGATTTACTCTGCTCAAAGATGGAAAGATGGAAAACTATCATGAAAACAAAGAGTTTTACCATGAAGCCGGCATGAGTGTTCTGTTAAAGAAACAGCTGCTGTGATGTGAAAACAAACTTAACGGTGTCAGCCAGCAGGGACCAAAGTCCCTGTTACACACCACAGCAAATATTACTGTACTGTAACCTTACTGCAGTGTACCCTTACTGTACCAAATATACATACAAACTGATGCGTTGCTTTACGTCATTCACATTCATTTCCACATATGTATAATGTCTAAAATAGCTATTATACACTGCACAGGCGAAAAAAATGGTTTTGTCATAAACATGGTTTTGTTAAATTATTCCTTAAGAAATGAAATGACAAATTCACTGTGAGAATATCAGAAGTGATTCTGTCTGCACCTGCTGTGTGAAACTGACACTGGATCAGATATATTCACCTCTTCATGATCTGAATCTCTAAACTCCATCTGTCCTTGTTTTTGGCACTGAGCTCCTGCCGACACTGTTTGATGGCGATCTGAACGCTGGTCTCCTGCACGCACACAAACACACACAGACATATAACACACGTTAGTCATTTTCATCTGTCCAAACCACACTCTATACCATCATAAGTTACACATCAAATTTGCCCTGATTGTTATGAGAACAGCTGCCCATTTCCTGTTGTACTTCTGTGAGGTCACATCCTGTGCAGGAAATATGACGACTGGTAACATCACCGGGAAATTGAGGAAAGGAAGAAAAAAAGAAAGACAGAGAGAGAGAGGAAGAGGTAGGTTGCAGTGTAGTCAAGTGAGTGAGTAATCATGGCACACAATGACACATTATGATTTTTGTTTTATGACATCACTGTTAGTGTGGGGTGGGTCTATCTGTAAGAGTGACAGAACTCAGTGGTCTACAGAGATCTGTGATGGTCGACTGATTCTGCATCAAGGGCCACATTTCATTATAGATATCAAGCAGAAACTGTACCAAAACTGTACATAACAATGAACAATGCTGCTCTTAACTTATACATGAAACTCACACACTGTCCACAGTCACACCAAAACTTAGGACTTCCATTGAGTTCTGACTGCTTCTCAACATCCTCTTCTTAAACCCAGGTGCCAACACCCCAATTAATGCACATGCCGTTCCCCGACAGGAAGTGATGTCATTACTGACCCTTAGAGAGTGAGCAGCAGGGTGTGTGTGAGTCTGAACACATCATGTACTGGACAGGACACAGTGAGATACACAGAGAACACAATCTGAAAGGCTCTGATGGATGCAGATGCTTCCGGTCTCTCTGCAGGGGATGAATGAGAAGCGTTCATCACAAGTCTGCATGATGTTCTGCTCTCTAGACATCATCCAGCAGATAAAACAGCACACCTCTCTCCTCAACAAGACACTTAATCAACATCATTCATGTGTGTATCAGTGCAGCACTAACACACAGTTAGAGGTTGTTTCAACAGTAATACTGAAGCTTGTCTAAATGATCGCCACTAAAGATATTAATATTTAAAGATATTAATGGTTAATCTTTATGAGCAGTCTTGCATGTTGGCCAGTAACCCTCTGTAGAAATCTGTGTGTGTGTGTGTGTGTGGCAGGCAGTGACTGATCACGCTTGAGGATGTTGCTGACACAGGTCAGAGGTCAGCAGGTACAGTAGAGACATTTCCTCTGAAGTGCTTCTATTTAAAGATTTTCATACATGTGTGAGACTGCAGGATGGGCGGCTCAACACCAGCACACACACCGTTTACCAGCAGACACCGAACAAAAGAGCTGTGACACTGATTTAAGTATCCAGTAAGTGTCACATGACGTCATTTAGCAGAACTTCTGATCCAGGAAAAGTTGTGCTTGTTAAAATCAAATTTAGCACTGGGCGTGTTCTGGGTTTGACTTTGTCAATGGATCTGGCTTAAATGTACATTAACATTGTAATATCACTCCATCCACCTTATTCTGCCAGAGCGTGACGTTTCCAAACCCTCCAGTTCCCAATCTCTCCTTCAGCTCCCAGGGGCCGCACATCTGAGGCTGCATGGAGGGTGGACGGCTCATGGTGGCCCTCGATCCAGCTCATACAAACCCTGAAGAGCAGAACAATGTCTTTAAACTGGATTTATAGCAACTCTAATAACAACTTATAGAGCAGTGCAGTTAAAAATACATAACCTCTGTTAATATCATATGATGTCATATATCTCTCTCTATATATGTATTACTTCTTTCATGCATATATAATATCACAGACAAGGATCAGAACAAATGATGATGTTCAACACTGATTCATACTGAGTGCTGGAGCGCGTTTGTTTTAACCCTTCACACTGATGCTGCATTACAGAAGAAATGCGCAACACATCGCGTTTATTGCTTCAGATGTGCTTCAGATGTGTTCAGATGTGTTCAGATGTGCTTCAGATGTACTTCATATGTGCTTCATATGTGCTTCAGATGTGCTTCAGATGTGCTTCATATGTGTTCATATGTGCTTCAGATGTGCTTCAGATGTGTTCAGATGTGCTTCAGATGTGCTTCAGATGTGCTTCAGATGTGCTTCAGATGTACTTCAGATGTGCTTCAGATGGGCTTCAGATGGGCTTCAGATGTACTTCAGATGTGTTCAGATGGGCTTCAGATGTACTTCAGATGTACTTCAGATGTGCTTCAGATGTGTTCAGATGTGCTTCAGATGTGTTCAGATGTGTTCAGATGTGCTTCAGATGTGTTCAGATGTGTTCAGATGTGCTTCAGATGTGCTTCAGATGTGCTTCAGATGTGTTCAGATGTGCTTCAGATGTGTTCAGATGTGCTTCAGATGTGTTCAGATGTGCTTCAGATGTGTTCATATGTGTTCAGATGTGCTTCAGATGTGTTCAGATGTGCTTCAGATGTGTTCAGATGTGCTTCAGATGTGCTTCAGATGTACTTCAGATGTACTTCAGATGTGTTCAGATGTGCTTCAGATGTGTTCAGATGTGTTCAGATGTGCTTCAGATGTACTTCAGATGTACTTCAGATGTGTTCAGATGTGCTTCAGATGTGTTCATATGTGCTTCAGATGTGTTCAGATGTGCTTCAGATGTGTTCAGATGTGTTCAGATGTGCTTCAGATGTGTTCATATGTGTTCAGATGTGCTTCAGATGTGTTCAGATGTGCTTCAGATGTGTTCATATGTGTTCAGATGTGCTTCAGATGTGTTCAGATGTGCTTCAGATGTGTTCAGATGTGCTTCAGATGTGCTTCAGATGTACTTCAGATGTACTTCAGATGTGTTCAGATGTGCTTCAGATGTGTTCATATGTGCTTCAGATGTGTTCATATGTGCTTCATATGTGCTTCATATGTGCTTCATATGTGCTTCAGATGTCTTCATATGTGCTTCATATGTGCTTCAGATGTGTTCAGATGTGTTCAGATGTGCTTCAGATGTGCTTCAGATGTGTTCAGATGTGCTTCAGATGTACTTCAGATGTACTTCAGATGTGTTCAGATGTGCTTCAGATGTGTTCATATGTGCTTCAGATGTGCTTCAGATGTGCTTCAGATGTACTTCAGATGTGTTCAGATGTGCTTCAGATGTGTTCAGATGTGCTTCAGATGTACTTCAGATGTGTTCAGATGTGTTCATATGTGTTCAGATGTGTTCAGATGTGCTTCAGATGTCTTCAGATGTGTTCATATTCACACGCATTGTAACACACTGTACTGCAGCAATGGAGAGTGGATTTACCTTCTGCTTTGAGATCGGATCGGATCCTCCACTTCCTCCGTCTCAGATCAGATTGTTCCCGTGACAGACTCACACATTTCTCCAGGGTTTCATTGAGTAAATGTGAGTTTAGTGATGGTTTGAGAACTCAAGCGCTCTTCATTTCTCTTCCTGAAACTTTCCCTTCCCGTAAACATTGTAATAGAAGAGAAGCGTCACGTGTCTCATGGGGACTTGATGAGTTCAGTGCAGTGAAGCGGTTTAATGTCCCTACACTTGATGCACATTCACATCTCTCACCTGACACACATCTGCTGATCTCAGAACTGTTCTGATCTCCACCCTCACACGCCTGATCCACATACACTGTATATACACTTTCTATAGAGTTGTTGTAACTCTGTTAGGAGCTTAATTGTTCATGTTTTAATACATAAAACAGCTATACATTTACTTTCCTCAATGCAAAATAATGAAAATAAAATACCTTTATTTATGGAATAACAGATACATGAATTTGATTGAAACTCTGACTGCTTTCATTAACCAGTCATATCAAAGACCTTTCATATCATCATTGTTCCTTTTATTCCTCACATCCAAATAAAAGGCAGATGAAACGGTGCTCCCCTAAATAAATAGCCAGACTGAGACGCAGTGACATGATCAGCCATTAAACTTCACATCCTGCTTCATTATAAAACATCTTCAATGAGTCAGTGAGTCCTACAGCACACAGAGCTGATGAGTGAGAAAACAAGCAGCTCATGAATGTGCTGTAGACACACAGCAGTGTGTTTATCCTGCTGCATCTGATGTCCCCTCATCTGCTCTTCTTCTGTTCACAAACACGTTTCCTGTTGTCGTGCATAATGTTTGATGAAGATATACTGTGTGTAACATTACACAGATAATAAACACGCTTGAGTCAGAACACATACTAAAATTACATACAATGTTTAGTTTTTCATAGACTACAAGTGACAAAAGCAACCTTTCCTCAGCAACAGCTGCTTAATCATTCTTATGTTGTTTTCACTGATCATTAAACAGGTTCAAGCTACATCAGTTGAATCTCTGAACTGAAAACAATGTCTGTCTTCAAAAAATGGGTTTTATGTGCTATCAGAAATAACTGCTTTATTCAAGTCAAAATATCACAACTGAATCAACCAGATTACATTAGGTCACACCAGCAAAGGTTATTTTTAAAGGTAAGATCAGATAACATTTTTCAGTAGGGCGTTTCCAGAACAAACCAAAGCAAATTACATAATGTGTTAACTGATCAGAAACATGAGCACATACATGCATGAGACGACCCAAACCTTTTATGCTGTCAACTCTAAATTAATAAAGAATGTCAGAACCCACGATTACAACTCAGCATAGTAGCCCCACACACACACTGTCACCCCCACACACACACTGTCACCCCCACACACACACTGTCACCCGCACACACACACTGTCACCCGCACACACACACTGTCACCCGCACACACTCTCACATGCACGCACACACTGTCACCCGCACACACACACTGTCACCCGCACACACACACTGTCACCCCCACACACCACACACTCACCCACGCACTGTCACCCGCGCACACACACACACTCTCACACGCACTGTCACCCCCACACACTCACACTCACACTCACACACACACTCACACACACAGTGAATCTAGGCTGTTTACACGGGAGCAGTACTCGAGCACGGTTGTGAGTTCTGCAGCAGGTCTGGTGCTCTTGTGTCTTTCATGACGTAAGACTTCAATTCAAATACCGCTTCAATCTTCCGGCTCGCGCTCTCTGTGTGACGTCACGGATGGTTTGTGGCCACGCCCCGTCGCAGCATCAGAGCCGGTCCGTCCCACCGGGATTCAGGAATAAATATCCCGAAATTCACGAGCTCGGAGCCGCGGACGGACGGACGGACGGACGGACGGACGGACGGACGGACTTTGGATTAAGGCTCGTTTTCAGGCTCATTGCAGTGGATCGGGGCGTTTGTTCTGGGAGGTAAGAGCTGCACTCGGCGTCTTTATCTTTTGTTTAAAAGGTTTCATCTTGTAAGTTTGGGTCCGCAACAGGGCTGTGTGTTAAAACCGAGTCAGCAGCACCTGGAAGTGAATAACAGGAATACTGACGTGAGATGAGAAAACATCAAGATAAAAAACCACCGCAGTATATCTAACAGCTTTTATTTCTCTGCTTTATATCTAACAGCTTTTATTCTCTGTTTATATTAAAGTTTATTTTGTTATATATTTTTATTTGTATATTAATAGTTTTATTTTATATTAACAGTTTTATTTTTGTTATCTAACAGCTTTTATTTTCTGCTGTATATCTAACAGCTTTTATTTCTCTCTTATATCTAACATTTTATTTTTATTAACATTTTTTCTTTTATATTAAAGATTTTTTTAATCTAAAATTTAATAGTTTTTATAATATTCTCTGCAGTATATCTAACAGCTTTTATTTCTCTGCTGTATATCTAACAGCTTTTATTTCTCTGCTTTATATCTAACAGCTTTTATTTCTCTGCTTTATATCTAACAGCTTTTATTTCTCTGCTTTATATCTAACAGCTTTTATTTCTCTGCTTTATATCTAACAGCTTTTATTTCTCTGCTGTATATCTAACAGCTTTTATTTCTCTGCTGTATATCTAACAGCTTTTATTTTTCTGTCACTCTTTCGTTATACTTGTTTCGCACTGAAACAGTGCAGGTTTTTTAGTCATAGTAAAAGGAAGTAT
>JAZGTH010000004.1:710000-760000 GCA_036877525.1 Chromobotia macracanthus | reverse complement strand
TAGTTTGTCGTGTCAGTGTTACAGTTCAGTGTTTAGTCTGTGCAGATGATTCTAGAATAATGATCATGATTGATCTGTCTGTCCAACTACATTTACACTCAGATCATAATGCCAGTTGCAGGTGTGTGTGTGTAAGAGAGAGTGATGGAAAAACTGCACAGAAAGTTTGTGGGTCTCTTCCTGTCGGCTGTTTTTTAAGAGTGTTTTACAAACACAGCATGTGTATCTAAAAAAAAAAAAAAATATTTCTGAAGAGTGCAATATTTGTGACAATTAGAGTTTGAGACAGTCTGCACTAAATTTGTGTGATATGACACTTTTATATTTATACACTTTTATACTTTTATAAGGGCGAAACACACCGTCTAGATTGCTCACCAACCAGTGAACTTTAATCCCTGTGTGTCCTCAGGACAAGTGAGTGTGAAGGATTATTAACAATGTGAGTCAAATGTAATTATAAATAAATGCTTTATTCAGTGATGATTGATTGAGCAAGGAATTCCCTGAGTTAATTATAGAAACACACCCATATAAAGAAAAAGATCTCAACAACATCTCGGTTGTTTCTTTAAACAGCAGTGAGAAAATGGTATCAGTGGACGGCTTCTCTGCAGTAAACATCTGACATGTCTCCTCTGGAGTTTTTAAGGAAGCTCTCAACAGTCTCAAACTGTGCTCAGGTCTGCCAAGATAAGCTCATTTTTGTCTATTTTTAATCTCTCCTAAAGAATTCTAGGAATTGACAGTGAGACCTGTGTGAGAACATGAAGTTACTTCTGAAACTGTTACTGCTGCTGCCTGCTGCATTCTGTGCTGGAGACCAAACAGTGAGTGTTTGAGTGTGTTTGAGTGTGTGTGTGTGAACTTTCCTTCTGGATGGTAAGAGTATTTAATCACATTCTGGTTGTTCCTGCAGGTGCTACATAACAGACAGAGGAGAGGCACGCGTATGTATGTAAAAGGTGAGTTTAAGTCTATATCTTTCACTTTTAAACTCTCACCTTTTAACCTCCTCTAATCTCTGCCTGTATTCTGAACAGCAGAACATCCTACCGCTGCAGTTCAGCCATAAGCAGTACACACAGTACACACACTACAGATATAGAGGACATGTAGATATCAGCAGCAGCCATTAGGGGAAAACAGAGAACAGAAACAGCATTCAGTAGCTCACAGCAAAACTTCAGCAAGAGAACAGAGAACAGACTGTGTCTTCCAGTCAGAGTTTCTTCCACTCCATCTGATCAGACTTCTGATCGTCAGACTTTTGTTTTTTTCTGTCTTCTGTGTGGTCACAGCAGTGTGCTGTAGTCTGATGTCTGATGTGAAGGTGAAGGTTTCAGTCATTTCATTTGCCCATGCAGGAGTATAGGCCACAATGATAATGTGTCCATTTTCATGTCATTTATGTGTGTGTGTGTGTCAGAGGCGTGTGTGGACACTCATTCGGCTGCAGTCAGAAACACAGGCTCCACGTGGCTGCGCTGGAAGGGCCCCAAAGTTGAGTTCTGCCGCTGCGCCTCACAGGGTCGAACTCGGTGTCATGAGATCCCAGTGAGCAGTGAGTGATGAAGAGAGCACTGATATTATACATCACACTCGCTCACAGACACAAACAACAAAATAAACATGTGCAGTGTCACAGACATTAAACGTGAAGCAGTGTTCACAACCTGTTCTTCAGTCATGTGATCATTCAAGAGTGAAATGGATGGAAGAATGTGGGCAGGGCTGGATTTTAACCGTCAGGATTTGATTGGGCTTAAAATAACACTCATTTACTAAAAATAAAAAGCATTTCAGAGGTGCTTAAGAGGAAATTATTCCGTCTTGATTGTAAAATTCCTTTTTTAGAATAACATGCACTGAAATATCAAGACCATGAAAGTGCAAGTAAATAAGATCAATTTGACATTAGGTTAACCAATATGATTAACTAGCAACTAACCAAAAACTACATTTTTGTCTGTGATGTGTGTGTGTGTGTGTGTGTGTGTGTGTGTGTGTGTGGAGGAGTGGAGGAGTGAAGCGTCTCCTCCCTGTGACTCATTTGCGAATGTAAATCAAATGCAGAAAAATCACAAATAAAAACAAATGTGTCATTTTAAATAATTGCACAGTTACGAGTTGACCGCAGTTTCTGGATTATGTTGTAAAAGTTCTGTTTCCAAATATAAAGTAGAGTTCAAAACAGCTTATTATGCAATGTCACACATAATTGTCTTAACTCAGAATTGGCACAGGATGAGTGTATACAGTGTGTTAACAATGATTTGTGTCTCTTGTGTTTGCAGAGTGTTCAGTGTCTAAGTGTTATAATGGAGGGTCGTGTAGAGAAGCAGTCTACTCCAGTGACTTTATATGTCAGTGTCCAGCGGGGTTTACCGGCACCCAGTGTGAAATCAGTACGTTCCTGCACACCATTTAATTTATGCTACAGCAAAATACATAGTGTTAAATACTGCTGTTTGTCACCACCCCAAAAAGCAAATAATTCAGCTTGAATCTGGGCCATCTGGATTTGATTCACTTAGGCTTTATTTTTTTTGTATTAGTTTTGTGAAATAAACGGTTCTTAAATGAAATATAATTTAATAGTTAAAACATACATAAAACATTGCCCCTTTAACAGCTTCAGTGGACTGTGTTATCTTTGCTGGTAGCTTTAGTGTAGATGAATCTTTTGTAAAATCTTGTCTGTAGTTAATACTGTAGTGGATGTTCTCTTCATCTTTGTTTCTCACAGATACGGGTGAGAAGTGTGCCAGGGGTCAGGGGTCGGGTTATCGTGGCACCTGGAGTGTCAGCATGTCTGGACTGGAGTGTGTAAACTGGAATTCCACGTCACTCAGAGGAAAGAAATTTTCAGCATGGAAAGCAGAAGCAAACACGTTAGGGCTGGGCAACCACAACTACTGCAGGTATAACCCTAACACACTTACTGTACAGAGAGATGTTATAAACCCACACAAGTTTGGCAGTTAGCGCAGAGTTTATTCTCTAGTGAAATGGAGGAACAGGTCAGGCTGTGTTGTCTGTTGAAGTTAGTTGAGTAATAAGTAAATGACAGACTAACACGACAAAACCCAACAAACCAAAGTGTAAACATGCCTTAAACAGGCGAGGCCCCTCATTGATTGTTGCTTTACATTTAAGGACATTAAACTGCACTGCATATTGTTTGGATTGTTTTATTTTTCAGGAATCCAGATGGAGATGCTAAACCCTGGTGTTATGTTTATAAAAAAGCTCAGATCACGTGGGAGTTCTGCTCTTTACCCACCTGTGTACCAGGTACACACACACACACAGATACACAGATATATATACACATATATCCACAGTATGTGTAGTAATGTCATGTTGTGTTGTGTGTGTCAGAGCCCAAACTGGAGTGTGTCCGCAGATCAGGACAGACCTACAGAGGGACGAAAGCTGTGACACGCAGCGGTTTGAAATGTTTACCGTGGGACTCACCTGCCGTGTCTCATAAAGTCTTCACTGCATGGAGACCTGACGCCAGAGAGCTGGGCATCAGCAGCCACAACTTCTGCAGGTACACACATACACACGCATCTGAATGTAATAACTGAATAGTCTCTGGTTGGATAAAGTGGAGTGATAACACATCAAACATCAGCTGAGTTCTGTATGAATGCATCAAGTTGCGTGTACATGAACATGATTGTCTCAGGTTAAAAGTAACTGTGTTGTCCTGCCACAGCATGTTTTTTAAGAGTTACAATGTAATGTCTGTCTTCACACAGGAACCCAGATGGTGACCTCGGCCCCTGGTGTCATGTGTATAAAGGATCTCAGCTGACCTGGGAACTGTGTGATATCCCCAAATGCAGTACGTTTATGATGTTTCCACGACAACCGATCAGTACAGCGCAGCAGGGTGTTAGTCACAGAATTCCGAGCTCTCTTCACTCTGACTAACTGATGCGGTCGTGTGTTTGTCTTTGAATGATTATGATCGGCTGTGTGGTTTTAATAGAACTGAGTGTGATCTGATCTTAACCATAAACATATACTGTATGTACTGATCTGTATGACAGCACGTGTGCTCGGAGCTTTAATGTTCATGTTTGTTATTCTGTTGTTTAAACAGCTCAGTAACAAATTCACACAGTTTCATCTACGAATCATTTGTGAAGTCATGACTAGTGCTGGGAAGTTACGAACAGCACAACTTAACCAAAATATTTTGTTTCAAACCAGAAGACTCATTGGTTGATCATTGATTCATTGGTTTGATTAGTGTCCCAGTATCAGGTATGAGTGAGAACAGAGTTTTCATCTCACAGAGCTGTAAACCTGCAGGCACAATTAAAAATAATGGAAACATCAATACTGGAGATGTAGTGTTAAAAAAAACAGCTGAACTGCGACATGTGATTAGCTGGTAGTTTGTTTCTAATGATGTCTAATGAAATGTTTTTTTTTTTTTGAGTAAAGCACATTTATGTTTGTTTCATAGCCAGGAAAACTCCATCAATAACCACACTTGGACCACGAGCTCCTAAACCTGTCAACAGTCAAGGTGAGAGATGGAAGAAGAATTAAAGGCATAATTCAGCCTGTTAATCTGTACAGTAAAATTAAATGGGGAGCAAGAGTGAAGAATCCAGCAGTTACTGTAAAAGTATGACTGTAAATATTTCTGACTGCTGTGTTATCACAGTCGTCACACATTAGCTTTAGCAACAAACTCAGACGCTGCTGGAAAGCTTTCCTGACACATCACACTGGGTTTGATGTCAAACTGTGACGTCTGCACGAGAATGTTGTGCAGCTTCACAATGTCATTCTAAAGTTTCTTATTCCAGTGAGACTCGCTCCGATGTCATTGCGGCTCTCAGTTTGTTGTGTATGACATCATCTCTCTTGCTCAGGTTTGTGCGGTCAGCGCAGTGAAGCTCCTTCCAACTCTCTGCCCATGTTCCGGATTCGAGGGGGTCAGTCCAGTGACATCAGAGAGCAGCCGTGGCAGGCGGCCATCACAGTTTTTCTGCCACGCGCCAAATCTTACAACTTCCTGTGTGGGGGGGTCCTCATCGACTCCTGCTGGATCCTGTCAGCTGCCCACTGCTTCCAGAAGGGGTGAGTGTGTCTATGTGAGTGTGTGTGTGTGTGCTGATGATGGTATGTTTGAAATTGCTTAGCAACAGGAGTGTAATGTGTTGTATAATTGTGTTTGATATGATGTGTTGTGTAATTGTGTGTTAGATATGACGAGAAGCGTCTTCAGGTGGTTCTGGGTCGGACCTTCAGACTTCAGAACTCCAGCAGTGAGCAGATCTTTGATGTGGAGAAGTTCTGGCTCCATGAGCAGTATGATGATGAAACATATGACAATGATATAGGTGAGATTTATAAAAGATCCAGTTACTCACACACACACGTATGGGCCAGTCTGTAATATACAATACAATAATACTGAAACACGAATTCTGCAGTAAAACAGCTGAGATTTATGATTTTTTCTTTCTCACAGTTTAAAAACATTGTCAGGTGAGGTGACAGTGTGTGTCAGGGTTCTGTTATCTTGTCAGGTCATCTGAAGGTGTTCAGAGTGAAGATCACAGATGAGCTCTTTCTCTGAATGGTGATGATTCATCTCATTTGCTCTGTGTCTTCAGCTCTACTCAGACTGAAAAGTGACTCCGGTATCTGTGCTGTAAACTCTCCTGAGGTTCTGCCTGCATGTCTACCAGAGCCAAACCTGCTTTTACCTGACTGGACGGAGTGTGAGATCTCTGGATATGGAAAAGAGGAAGAGTGTAAGTTTTATTTGTTACACACTTTCCTAGGAGTCCATCACACTGCAGTGACTGTGTGAGGTGAAGCTGATTTTGTTGATTTTTCAGGCTGATTTTGTATTTTCTCTCTCAAAGTTTCTCCATTTTACTCTGAGAGAATAAAGCGAGGTCTTGTGCGGCTTTGGCCACAGGATCAGTGTGTTCCAGAAAAGCTGTCTGGTCGACTTGTGACTTCTAACATGCTGTGTGCAGGAGACACAAGGGGTTTAGATGACGCCTGCAAGGTAACACCCCACTCCAACCCCTCCACAACATTTGCATACTGTCCACCCTGAAAAGTGTATGAAAAAGACATTTGCTTCAGAAAGTACCAGGGTGGCACATGTGGAATGTTTGAACTGTTTGTCTAATATTACCCACAAGCCCTTGTGAACATTTTCTTTTAAACTTTTTGTTTAGGGTTAGGTTAGAATGAGAACTCTTTGGATTGTTAATCTTTGCCTGTCTGTCTGTCTCTGTCTCTTTTGTCTGTCCGTGCCTGTCTCTCCCTCTGTCTGTCTTTGTCTGTCTTTCTGCCTGTCTGTCTGTCTCACTCTCTCTGTCTCTTTGTCTGTCTTTAGGGGGATTCTGGTGGTCCTCTGGTGTGTCCCCACAATGGCAGAATGATTTTGATGGGTTTGATCAGTTGGGGTGACGGCTGTGGAAAGAAAGACACTCCAGGCGTTTACACTCGTGTCACAACCTACACTAAATGGATCTCCAGCAAGATGAGATCAAACTGAGACATGAGCACCATCATCAACACAGAATAAAGTGACTGTTGGGCACTGAAATGAAGATGATGTGGAGAACATCTCCATGTTCACTGATCTTAATGCAGCTGGACCAGAGAGAGTCACTCTCACATTCTGAACTGTAGTTTTGAGGCTCTGACAGTCTTCAGATTTCAAGAAGGCAAGAGACACATCTCAGATGTTTGTGAATATTGCATGTGTCAGGAGGAGAAATCTGAAGTGAAGGACTGTTTAATTCTCATGTTTTAGTTTTAACTGCACAGATCGTGGCATTAAATTTGTGCTACCAAACTGAAAGTTCTGCAGAGGAACGACGTGAAGACTGCAGGTGCAAACCTGCTCCTGTAAAGAGCTTCTTTTAAAGATTTATAATGATTTATAATGAAAGCATTTACTTTGCTTTGAAACAGTGAAGATGAGACTGAGCCTATGTGTGTTCTCGGCTGTCACATCATGTTTTATTTGATCCTGTTTATGACATTAGGCTTAGAAAATCAATTATTTTGTTTTCTCATTGTTAACACTAAATATCTGCTGGGTCAGAGGGACTTTGTATTGTGCTCTGTGTTTGTTGGCTTTATTGTGTTTGTAACAGGATTTATATTAGATTTTGTGTTACTTATCAAGTTAATATTTAACGTTTTAATGTTTTGTTTTTTTTTTTATAAACCTTCATTTTATATTTATAGTAGCACCCAGTAACTGCTAAATTGTTTAGTTTTTGTAAATGCTTGTACATTATGCGTTTTTATAAAATATGAAATGAGAACGTCATCCCTTGTCTACTTTATACCAAAATTTCATTTCAGATTTTGGCAAATTCCTTAGACATTTGTTTTATGAATTCACACTAGAATTCTGAGAAACAATTTTCTACAAAGTAAGGTTAAGCATCAATTTGTTACTAAAATGCTTTTTCTGCACCTTGAATACAAATGTGTCACCCTTACAAAGATCATGAATAGTTGAGTTTTGACTATTCATCAAGTGTTTCTCCATTTGACCTAAATTAAACTCTTTTCATTAAAAACATACAAATAGAAAATAGAAACCATGACTCCATGAAGAAACCATGAAGAATGACATGGATTTATTTACTTGAAAGATGTTTATCAGTATTACCGCAAGAAAGGTGACAAAAATGTTCAAACCTTTTGCAAATAGCGGTTGAGACCGAAGAGAAATACTAAATAAGCTGCTGAGAAACAGTTTGGGAAACGTTCACCTGTGTATGCCTGTGGAAACCAGGAAATGTGAAACACAAGGAAGATGACAGCCAGAGTGCATGTGATGCAGGAATGAAGAATATAAAAACAGAATAAATGTACGCAAAAGGTTTAATAATATAATTGTGACCGTTAACCTCATCTCACTGAAAGCTGCCATGTCTGAAAATCTCTTATTTTCTCTTATTTAGTGTTGTTACAGTATTTTCATCAGTCTTCCCATTCTTTTCAGATACTTTTCAGGGACCTTTTCTTGTGCTTTCAAAATTCCCCTTCTGTGTTCCACAGAGGAAAGTGGAATTTCTGAGTTGGGAACAACAGAAGGAAAGTACATTTTGGAGTTTCACTTTCTGAGTGAACCGTTTCTTTGAGACTTCAAATACGTTCATTATTTTAACATTGATCTGTTCTGTATCTGACAGGCGGCAGGAAGGATGATGGGACGCTTTATTGCACACTTTATTGTCTGTTTTGTTACTGATCTGATATGTTTTCTGAGAAACAGAATTATTTTTGGCATGGTAGCTGTGTGTGTGTGTGTGTGAACACATACTGCCATCAGCAGGCAGAGATCAGAAATCCCTCACAATAACACATCCTGTATATCTGTCTGGTATCTTCACAATAATTACTGCTGAAGATACCAGACTGATTATTGATCAGAAAGTACTGCAGCATGGCAGGTGTACAGTTTCTTCAAACAGAAAGCCGAGTTTAGTTGATTAGTTGGTTGGTTAGTTCTTTCTCAGGAAACGGTGCTGATGATTATATTGTTACAGTGTTTGTGTGTGAACATATTGAGTTTGAATGTGTGAGATTTGCCCTGCAAGATGTTTTCCACATCAAACAGCAAAGAGAAGATGAGTGATAATGCCCAGTTGAGTGTGATGTCTCTCTCTGTTCTGCTGTAGTTCTTGTGCTACAGTAAGCTGATGTGTTTTGCATAGTCAGATGTGATGATGTTATATGAGCATTCTCATGTAATCTGTTCCTCTGAAAGGTCTGATAGCACTTCTTCTTTCATGGTTCGTCTCAGCCTGTGGTCAGATGTTCTGTGGCTCGAAGCCTCCTCAGATGAGTTCAGCTGATTGTTTAAGTTCAGGTAGAGCGTGCTGAAGGTCTCTGTTATTAACAGGGTTATCAGCTCACTGCCAAATCATCCACCTGCTATGCAAATCCACACAGACGTGCATACACCTCCATACACTCCAGCCTCAGAGTCCTGGAAGATTTGCATCCAAACCTCACAGCTGAACGTGTCCTGCTGCCTCTAAGCTCATGCATCATGGTAACGTACTGGATTATTTCTGTGTTTTATTCTCTTTTATGAAGGGAATGTTGAACATTTGGGGATTGGTGAATGCAGACATGAACTGTAATACTAAAGATTTATGTTAAACATGTTAAACATTATTAATAAAGCTGATTTTGTTTCAGGAATTAATGTTTGTATGTGGGCATCATCATCTGGGGTGGAAACATGTTTATACATGTATATAGCATCATATATAAACTGAATAATCTGGCATATACAGGAAGGCAGTGTGTGTGTTATATGTGTTGTGATAATATAATGTTATATTTCATTTAAACATCACTTTAATCATAAAAGTGCCTTGAAGCACATTTAGCTCTTCATTAGCATAGAATAAATGCCACATTGTTCTCTGTCTGTTGCAACAGAAGCTTTGATCTGATAAAAGCTTCCTCTTATCTGTCCGTCCTCAGTTACACATTGTTTTGAACTGTTTCTTGCTTTTATGTTTTATTTTTAATATAGTTATATAGATATTCATAAACTTACCTGTAGTCAAAACACTCGTTTGAATATCTAGAGGAAAGAGAATAATTTAACATCTCAGCTGTTTCTCATAGACAGCAATGAGATTAAATGGAGATGACACTTTCATTTCATTAGTGTCACAAGTTTTCACAATCGAGTTAACATGCTGTAAAATAGGATTTGTTCTGTATTTGCAGAGTTTCTTTGGAAAGCTGAAAACGTCTGTGCTGTAAGTACTGCAGTTTTTCATTTCAGTCGCTCTCATGTGACTGTTACTCATCTCTGCTGTCTTTCCTCTGATACAGACACAGCGGACCACCCGCCCCCCCCAGGAGAACAGGTACATAACAGACTCAGATGAGACAGTAGAAATCAAACCACTATGTGCTAAACTGATTAATGCTTAACAAACTCTGGGGTCTGTTCTTACAGTCTCAGTTTGCTCTTCATATTTAAAATACATGAAGCATCATACAGCAGGATCTACTGGACTCATTTGCTTGTGTGATTAATATTTGTGTGTGTGTTTTGTTTGCCCTCTCGTGATTAAACGCTGTGTAGATAACAGCTCTGGATATGGCTGGCCAGAGGGGGAGTTTGTAAGTGAAGTACACACACACTCACTCACTCACTCATTTACTCAGGGTCAGAGAAAGGGTGGGAACAGCAGAGTTTATTTTACTTCCTGTTATGTGTTTGACCAGAAAGTGTCCATCAGTTCCCTTCACACTCTCACAGATAACTGCTCATGTGAACAGACAACTGTTCATCAGTCTGCCAGTCACATTCACCTTACAGTCAGACAAATGAAACATTTTTAACTATTAAAGAAACTATTTAAAGAAATGTCTCCACTGTTTCATGCAGGACGAAGAAGATGGAGATACATACGAGGCTCCACCATGTGAACGTCCAGCTGTGAAGGTCCAACCTCGCCAAATAGAAGAAAATGTTTACCTGGGTATTGCTCACTGATAATCTGTATGCTAGTTTGTTTTATTGTCTGTTTCTCGCTACTCATATTTATAGTTATTTTTATTGTACTCCTTTATTTTTTGTTTTTAATAAGCTAGGAATTAAATGAGCTATTTATGTTTAATACATTGTTATTTGTAATGCAGGTATATCTTTGCCTTTGTCTGTCTGTCACATGTGAAGGTTATCCAAACAGAATTCCAAACCCTGTTATTCCCAAGCGACAGGCAGTTCCGCCCCCACGACCAGCCAAGAACTCACCTGCAGGCAAAAGCGCGGTAAACACCTGACACTGTGCTTTTGTGCTTAAAGCTGAAGCGTGTCTGTGTTCTTGTATTAACTAGCATTAGTACTGCAGATCGATTCCTTTAACACTGACTGTAGCTCTCTCCAAACATCACTGTTTGTTCGAGTGTCCACACAGCTTTAATTGTGTCTTTCTCCTGTTTCTAGAAGCCAGAACCACCACATGATCCAGAGGAGTTCTACATCGACCCCAATGATGGCAAACGTGAGCCCCCTCTGAGCCCCTTCTGAGTCCTGTCTGGTTGTTTTGTGACATTTGACAATCACTTTAGATGTTTTGGTTGATGTTGAGTGATGTTCTTTCTGTCTTTACTCACACTTTCCTGTCTGTCTACTGTTCTGGTCAGACTGGTGGGTTCGGTCACAAGGTTTCTCAGTCTTGTTTGTGTGTGTCAAACAAGACTGTTACTTTGAAAATACAAATACTTAGAAAACTCACCAGTGGAGCCCTACATTCTGTTCATGACAACATAATAGATATCTTAATAACCTCTTTATTTGTATGTATAACTCTGTATTTATTGTCTCCAGCTCCAGAGGTAATACGGAAAGACAAACCTGGTAAAAAGGCTCCAGCTAAGAGACCTATGAGACCTCAGCCGAGTGCACAGCATGATGAAGGTCCTTTCAGACTCTCACTGTTTTTATATGAGATTGTAGGTGTTTCACTGATGATAACCCGCTGCACCTTTTCACCTTCCAGACGTTTATCTGGACCCAAATGAAGGGCAGGTGAGCAGCAATGCTTTAAAAGATCAGGAGAGGTCATGTCAGATTTCACAGTTCAGAAGTGGGTTTATTTGTATTTGTTTGGTTTGTTAGGAGGATGACACATACCTGGAGCCAGTCAGTGGTCAGTGCTTCACACACATCACTTTATACATTACAGAAGACGTGGGTCATAACTGTCAGTCATTGTTTATTCTTGACACAAATGTTTCTTGTGTTCAGACTGCACTCCTCCAGCCCGAAACCCTGCCCGTATGCCAATACCTCCTAAAAGTGTGGGACGAGACCCTCCACCTCCGATGTGAGGGCATCTTATGTGTGCAGTAACTACACACACGCAGTTATGAGCCACAAATTATGCAGCTGATTATGTAATACTGTAATTGTTTCTTTCACAGCATGAAACCGCCTGTTCCCAGAGCCAAATCTGTAAGTAACACACACGCTCACAGAGTGTGAGTAACACGCTCACATTTCTAGCGTCCTGTATTTAAATGAAGGTGTGATTTGTTTGTGGCTTTCCTCAGAGTTCTCTTCTGTTCAGTGATGCTGTGAAGAAAGGTCAGTGTGTTTCTCTGCTGGTTCACTTGAGCAGGGGCCCGGATACAGGACAGTTCTGGGGCCTCCTGAAACATTTAGATGGGGTGATGAGCAGAATTCCTCACCTTTACAAATGGAAAACTGAGCATTGTGATGTTTTATCTTTGTTAGTTACATGTTTGGACATTTACATCAAGGCATTCAGCAGAAGTTCTTATCAGGGTCACTTAAAAACGTGCTTTAGAATCACATGTGCATGTCTGCTTTATAAATGTCATTATGAAGAGTGAAAGAGACCTGCTCATCTGATTCTCTGTTAGTCTGACCCCAGCACAGTTTGAGGTGTTTGTGTAAGAACAGCTGTACTGGACTTTCTGTGTGATCTTTCAGTTCCACCGCCAGAGGTCAAACGTTCCACATTGTCTGCCCAGCTGCCCCCAGCTGTACCAACTCATAAACCTGTTCTTCCCATCCACATCTTCAAAGAAGCCAAACCCAGGTGTGTATGTGAAGCTCCTCAGAATCTCTGGTAACATTAAACGCCCTGGAATTTTTCTGTTTTTTGGAGATGCTCTGCCTCTCGTCTGAAGGATTTCTGCACTGTACCCCCAGGGAGCAATTGGGGTTTAACTGAGGTGCTCAAGGGCACCTCATTGGGCCACAACTGACCCTAAACAGCATGATTCCATGTCTGTGGCTGTAAGTAAATGATGTTTTTGTGTTTTTCAGCCCCACTCCACCTCCATCTCTGGAGTCAGCTGGTGAGAAGATTCATTTTCTTCTTTATTCTCTCTTTTCTAGAGCTTCATTTCCTGAGCATGTGAGAATTTATAAGTTCATATCTCTTACAGCGCCCTCTTGTGGAGTGAAGCCTGTCACACAAGCATTTGGACAGGTACTGTGCAGTCAGAGGTACTGGGCCTCAAAACCCAGGCTGATGAATTTCTGTGTGAATCGTTCAAAATTGCCACTTGCATCAGTTATCACTCTGAACTGAATGCAACAATTTCATATACATCTTCATATGCTTTTTATGAACAATTTACATTATTACATATTATGTGATTGATGGTTTGCAGTTGTGATGTCACTTCGTTCACTAACTGATTGGCTGCTGGTGTTTATAATGAGCAGGAGGCGGGGCTTCAGGACCAGCCATGGTTTGCTGGGGTTTGTGAACGCAAGACGGCAGAGGAAGCAGTTCTCAGGTTTAAGAAGGTACACAAATGTTTGATGTTTTTTTGTGTGTCTGTTTTTTGTATTTGATTATTGTTCTGGAATTTCTCAAAGTGTGTTTAGGTCAGAAACACACACACATTTCAGGGAGAACAGATAGTGTGGATCTCTTGTATGTCTGTGCAGGACGGGACGTTTCTGGTCAGGTGCAGTAATTCTCAGAATGGACATCAACCTTACACACTGGTCGTCCTCTTTCATAACACTGTCTACAACATCCCTGTGCGCTTCCTGGAGGACTCCGAAAACTATGTGCTGGGTAAAGAGGGCAAGAAGACTGAAGAGGTAGATAAGGAGAGGAACACACCTTCACCTGTTCTCCACACACACTCTCTCTTTCACGCTGTACCATCACACTGTTTGTCACAAGGATTTTTCAGTGGTTCTGCATTAAACAGAAGGTCAAAGCACAATATCAACATACTGTAAAACAAACAGATACAAAGAACAAAATATTCCAGCCTCTTTCCAATTCTCCTAGTTTTACAAAAAAAAACTGTTTTAGATAAACTGTTATTTATTTAAAACACTCAAACATATTTTAAATAGTTTTTATTATATATTTTAATTTTCACACTGTTATGCTAATAGTCATTCGACAGACGTTCTTTCTCACAGTATTTTCCCACAGTGGCTCCTTTTATAGTCTTTGGCAAACCTCACACATGCTTTGACACGGTTATGTATTAACATACTGGAAACGATAGAGTAGATTAGAGATGATATTTTGTTAGGAATAACCAGAAATGTAAATACTTTTCTGTTTTCCAGATTAGGTTCTCTGTTTACAGGGAATCGGTGTATATAAGCTGATTCTCTAAGCAGGATGTTGATATTTGAGGTTGGAATAATCTGTGTGTCTCTTTCAGCTCTTCAGCAGTCTGCAGGAGATGATCACACATCACATGAAGAACCCCATAATGCTGATTGACCGCAAGAGTCAGTCCAAACACAGCACTTCCCTCTCTCACCCGGTCCGGCCCTAATACATACAGCAGCTCTCTCGCTCACACTCTCTCTCCACTCTGACCATAACACACACACACACTGTAAACACACACACACACACACACTGTAAACACACACACACACACACTGTAAACACACACACACTGTAAACACACACACACACTGTAAACACACACTGTAAACACACACACACTGTAAACACACACACACACTGTAAACACACACTGTAAACACACACACACTGTAAACACACACACACACACTGTAAACACACACACCCACCCACACACACACACACACACACACACTGTAAACACACACACACACACACTGTAAACACACACACACACACTGTAAACACACACACACACTGTAAACACACACACACACACACACACACACACTGTAAACACACACACACACACACTGTAAACACACACACACACACACACACACTGTAAACACACACACACATGTTTGTGTCTGTAATGCACACTGCAGATGAGAGTGTGTTGTAAACTCTGTGGTGTTTGTTAGCTTTAGTGAACTCTCACATAAACATAGAGAATGTTTATGTGAGCACTGATGTTGGTGTATGAGTGTTTAAATAAAAGAAAAACGAGTGACACACTTTTACTGACTGTGTTTTACTTCTGCTATATTAACAGGTCAGACTGCAGCAGTATCAGTAATCATTTAAAATTATCTTACATAATGTTGCTACAGTGAAGTACTTTAGAAGGCAGCATAACAAGATAACATTCACCATCATTCACCAACATTCACCAACATTTCACCAACATTCACCAACATTCACCAACATTCACCAACATTTCACCAACATTCACCATCATTCACCAACATTTCACCAACATTTCACCATCATTCACCAACATTCACCAACATTTCACCATCATTCACCAACATTTCACCAACATTCACCAACATTTCACCAACATTCACCATCATTCACCAACATTTCACCAACATTTCACCATCATTCACCAACATTTCACCAACATTCACCAACATTTCACCATCATTCACCAACATTTCACCATCATTCACCAACATTTCACCAACATTCACCAACATTTCACCAACATTCACCATCATTCACCAACATTTCACCAACATTTCACCAACATTCACCAGTCTCAGTGTTCAGAGGAGGCTGAATGTTGCTGTGTCGTCAGTGTGCAGAAATAGACTCTGATATATGAGGAGGGTCAGTCAGTGTCTCGGCGGTGGAGAACAGCACAGCTCGACCCGCAGACCCGCAGACGCGCTCCTGTCTCCGCTTTATAACTCATTCAGCCTCTCCGTGTGGCCGTCAGCAGCGTCTGTGTCCCCGCACAGCCCGCATCGGGATCTACTTCCCCGCGCGGAGGAGTCTGTCCCGCTCCCGGTGAGTGTGTTCGCGCGGGCCGCTGAAGAGCGACGCGGACACGGATCGCTCCGGGATATCCGCGCGTAACGGGGCCGCCGGAGCGCTTCATCAGTCCCGCAGAATGGCGCAGATTCTGCCCATCCGCTTTCAGCAGCATCTGCAGGTAAACCCGCAGACAGACACGCAAGAAGTGCGAGACCGTAAACACGCGAGACTGCGTGACGTTATAAGCGTTACACACACGCGTGAAGTCCTACAGTGTACAGCTGTGTGCTCTGTCATACACTACACACACACTATACACACTATATACACATTATACACACACTACACACACACTATACACTATACACACACTACACACACTATACACACACTATACACACACTACACACACTATACACACACTATACACACTATACACACACTACACACACGCGTGAAGTCCTACAGTGTACAGCTGTGTGCTCTGTCATACACTACACACACACTATAACAACTAACCATACACTATACACTACACACACACTATACACACACTACACACACACTATATACACACACACTACACACACTATACACTATACACTACACACACACTATACACACACTACACACACGCGTGAAGTCCTACAGTGTACAGCTGTGTGCTCTGTCATACACTATATACTATATACACACACTATACACACACTATACACACACTACACACACGCGTGAAGTCTTACAGTGTACAGCTGTGTGCTCTGTCATACACTATACACACACTATACACTACACACACACACACTATACACACACTACACACACACTATACACTATACACACACTACACACACACTACACACACGCGTGAAGTCTTACAGTGTACAGCTGTGTGCTCTGTCATACACTATACACACACTACACACACACTACACACACTATATACACACACACTACACACACACTATACACTACACACACACTACACACACGCGTGAAGTCTTACAGTGTACAGCTGTGTGCTCTGTCATACACTACACACACACTATACACACACTACACACACAACACACACACTATACACTACACACACACTACACACACGCTGAAGTCTTACAGTGTACAGCTGTGTGCTCTGTCATACACTATACACACACTATACACACACTATACACTATACACTATACACACACTACACACACGCGTGAAGTCCTACAGTGTACAGCTGTGTGCTCTGTCATACACTATACACTATACACACCTATATACACACATACAAATATACACTATACACTATACACACACTACACACACACTACACACACGTGAAGTCTTACAGTGTACAGCTGTGTGCTCTGTCATACACTATACACACACTATACACTATACACACACTACACACACGCGTGAAGTCCTACAGTGTACAGCTGTGTGCTCTGTCATACACTATACACTATACACACACTACACACACTATACACACACTATACACTACACACACACACTATACACACACTATACACTACACACACACTACACACACGCGTGAAGTCCTACAGTGTACAGCTGTGTGCTCTGTCATACACTACACATACACACACTATACACACACACACTACACACACTATATACACACACACTACACACACGCTGAAGTCCTACAGTGTACAGCTGTGTGCTCTGTCATACACTATACACACACATACACACTACACACACACACTACACACACGCGTGAAGTCCTACAGTGTACAGCTGTGTGCTCTGTCATACACTATACACTATACACACACTATATACACACACACTACACACACTATACACACATTATACACACACTATACACTATACACACACTACACACACACTACACACACGCGTGAAGTCTTACAGTGTACAGCTGTGTGCTCTGTCATACACTATACACTATACACACACTATATACACACACTATACACACACTATACACTACACACACACTACACACACACACTATACACTATACACACACTACACACACACACTATACACACACTACACACACACTACACACACTATACACTATACACACACTACACACACACACTATACACACACTATACACTACACACACACTACACACACACTATATACACACACTATACACACACTATACACTACACACACACTACACACACACTATATACACACACTATACACACACTATACACTACACACACACTACACACACGCGTGAAGTCTTACAGTGTACAGCTGTGTGCTCTGTCATACACTATACACTATACACACACTATATACACACACTACACACTATATACAAAATACACACACACTATACACTACACACACACTACACACAGGTGAAGTCTTACAGTGTACAGCTGTGTGCTCTGTCATACACTATACACTATACACACACTATATACACACACACTACACACACTATATACACACACACTACACACACACTATACACTACACACACACTACACACACGCGTGAAGTCTTACAGTGTACAGCTGTGTGCTCTGTCATACACTACACACACACTATACACACACTACACACACACTACACACACACTATACACTACACACACACTACACACACGCGTGAAGTCTTACAGTGTACAGCTGTGTGCTCTGTCATACACTATACACACACTATACACACACTATACACTATACACTATACACACACTACACACACGCGTGAAGTCCTACAGTGTACAGCTGTGTGCTCTGTCATACACTATACACTATACACACACTATATACACACACACTACACACACTATACACTATACACTATACACACACTACACACACACTACACACACGCGTGAAGTCTTACAGTGTACAGCTGTGTGCTCTGTCATACACTATACACACACTATACACTATACACACACTACACACACGCGTGAAGTCCTACAGTGTACAGCTGTGTGCTCTGTCATACACTATACACTATACACACACTACACACACTATACACACACTATACACTACACACACACACTATACACACACTATACACTACACACACACTACACACACGCGTGAAGTCCTACAGTGTACAGCTGTGTGCTCTGTCATACACTATACACTATACACACACTATATACACACACACTACACACACTATATACACACACACTACACACACGCGTGAAGTCCTACAGTGTACAGCTGTGTGCTCTGTCATACACTATACACACACTATACACACTACACACACACTACACACACGCGTGAAGTCCTACAGTGTACAGCTGTGTGCTCTGTCATACACTATACACACACTATACACACACTATACACACACTATACACTATACACACACTACACACACACTACACACACACTATACACTACACACACACTACACACACACTACACACACGCGTGAAGTCTTACAGTGTACAGCTGTGTGCTCTGTCATACACTATATACTATATACACACACTACACACACTATACACTATACACACACTACACACACACTACACACACACTATACACTATACACACACTACACACACACTACACACACACTACACATACACACACTACACACACACTACACACACGCGTGAAGTCTTACAGTGTACAGCTGTGTGCTCTGTCATACACTACACACACACTACACACACACTATACACACACTATACACTACACACACACTATACACTACACACTATACAGTCTTTTAATGACAGTAACATAAGGCCATAAACACCGCATATATAATTACAATAATTCATGTACATGAATTATAAAAATGTAGTTTAAATAGTTTTAGTACCCAGATGAACTATCCAGTTCTGTATATTTGCATGTTAAACTCGTTGCATGGCACGCTGTAAAGCTGGTAAACAGCTACATGCAAACGAATCCTGCCTGAAGAGCTGCAGAGCTGCATGAAGCAGTGACTCTTCCAGCACTGTTAGCTTACAGTCGTCTGTGTCCCTTCACACACATGCTGTAGATGAAGAGCTCTTACTCAGTGCTGAAGACTGGTGTTGTACAGACTCCTCTCAGCCTCTGACAGATCCTGTAGCCCTTTTCAATAAAACGTTATATTTGAACCTGTTTGTTGAGTGTCGGCACTTTCTGCTCATTGCTCAAACTGCAATGAGCTCAAACTGCTCATGTATCATGACATTTTAATCTGTTAATAGAGATTTTTTTGGTCTGTTTCTCCTCTGGACTGCATTAGTCAGATGAACGTGTGTTGTTACAGATAAAACAGGCAGCACAAAGCTGCTGTCGTGTGCTTTAAAAACACGCTGAGCTGGACATCAGTAGTCACGTCTTTAATATGACAAAGTGGTGTTTAAAGAGGGCTGTGAAAGGTTGTCAGAGCGTTGCTGCGGGGTTGATCAGGTGTTCTTAGTGTCACTGCTGTGGTGGATGGTTTCTCGGGTGTTGCTGCAGCAGCAGTGTACAGTGGGCTGACTAAGCTTCAGAATGAGCAGTAATGGACACATAATAATCATAGTGACTGTTAGCAGTAGAGATAATATGAAGCGTTTTTATTGGTTCACATGATTGTTGTGTTTTCTTTCCAGGTCAGGATTCTCACAGCAGTCCAGCATAACTGTAAAGAAAGCTTCATTACTTTAAGCATGTCTGGACTACACACATCTTCTCCATCACTGTTGGTTCTTCTGCATTAAAATGTTGTGTGTGGTGGGTCTGTTGGGAACAATGGGCCAGTGTTGTGTTCAGAGGGCTGAGGGCCTCAGCTCAGTTCCAGACTAATGAAGTTTCATTCTACACCTCTATAACACAGGCAGACACTTGATTTATTTTGTTGTTGTTGGTATTCAGAGATTCAGAGCTGGAAACCTCCCGTCTGTCTCTTCTGTCTCATTCCGGTCTCAGACAGGCAGTTGCTGAAGTTAGGTGAAGAATGCTAAGAATCTGAAGCATGCAGGACTTTGGGCCTCGAGGAGCTCAGTGTTTTTCTTTAGCATGTGTTTCAGTGTCCATTCAGTGCTGGATTATATTATTATATTGATACAGTTGTGTTCTAAATTGTGTGTTTATTCATGTCACATCAATAATTTGTGAAACCAACAGAGGAAAAGTTCTTTCAGTGTTGGAAAGTAAAGAGTTCATATGGGCAGCATTGAAGTTTTATTGATCCAGTGTTGCTGACAGCATTAGTAATGATAATTAAAATAGAATTAGTAAGTAACAAAACTTTAATGCTTTTTATTTGTATTTTTACCAGCTTTTACATTAATATCCTATTTTATTTATTGATAGGTCATAAATTGATTATATTACGTACTATAAATGTGATATAATTATTATTCTGCTCTCATTGGTTTTGTTTTCCTTTTGCATGAGCTTATGGACAGTTATTTTTACAGTATAATTCTTCTCTGTCCTATGATTGGCTGGGGATGTAGAGCTGTAACCCAATAGAAACTCACGTAATGAAGTTATGAGCAGGAAGAGGAAACATGTTTATCAGCAAATCACATCACAGATATAATGAGCAACAGACACGGGTCACATTTACTGACACTCACCTCTCTCAGACGTGACCTGCTGTCTCCACTCTCTCTCTCTCTCTTTGTTTAGGTGAGAAACATTTTACGTCTTTCAGTTTTACTCTCTCTCCCAAAGTTAATAACATGAGACAGGTAAGGGAAGAATTTCAGCCTCTGTCTGTTTCTATGTGTCTGTCTCTATGAGTCTTTCTGTTATTAATGTGATTGGATCCATCTTACAGTAATGAATCCCTGCAGATCAGAGAGAGAGAGAGACTCATCAGTCTTGTCAGTTTCTTGTCGTCCATCAGTCGCTGTCTCTGATTGGATGCTGTCAATACCATCAGCAGAGTTGAGAACCATCAGGAAATGAGTTCAGCTTGTCATTAAGACCCCCTGTGTGTGTGTGTGTGTGTATGTCAGACAGACAGCAGGTTTGTGTGTGTGTGTGTGTGTGTGTGCAGACAGACAGCAGCTTTGTGTGTGTGTGTGTGTGTGTGTGTGTCAGACAGACAGCAGCTTTGTGTGTGTGTGTGTGTGTGTCAGACAGACAGCAGGTTTGTGTGTGTGTGTGTGTGTGTCAGACAGACAGCAGCTTTGTGTGTGTGTGTGTGTGTGTCAGACAGACAGCAGCTTTGTGTGTGTGTGTGTGTGTGTGTGTCAGACAGACAGCAGCTTTGTGTGTGTGTGTGTGTGTGTCAGACAGACAGCAGCTTTGTGTGTGTGTGTGTCAGACAGACAGCAGCTTTGTGTGTGTGTGTGTGTGTGTATGTGTGTCAGACAGACAGCAGGTTTGTGTGTGTGTGTGTGTGTGATATGTGTGTCAGACAGACAGCAGCTTTGTGTGTGTGTGTGTGTGTGTGTGTCAGACAGACAGCAGCTTTGTGTGTGTGTGTGTCAGACAGACAGCAGCTTTGTGTGTGTGTGTGTGTGTCAGACAGACAGCAGCTTTGTGTGTGTGTGTGTGTGTGTGTGTCAGACAGACAGCAGCTTTGTGTGTGTGTGTGTGTGTGTCAGACAGACAGCAGCTTTGTGTGTGTGTGTGTGTGTGTGTCAGACAGACAGCAGCTTTGTGTGTGTGTGTGTCAGACAGACAGCAGGTTTGTGTGTGTGTGTGTGTGTGTCAGACAGACAGCAGATTTGTGTGTGTGTATGTGTGTCAGACAGACAGCAGGTTTGTGTGTGTGTGTGTGTGTGTCAGACAGACACACACATCTAAAACAAGAAGCTTTTGATTGGTTTTCTTGTTTTATTTTTACAAACACTGTTCAGTGTGTGATCAGAGGTGCCAAGACTTTAGGCATGTCAAATGTCAAGAATTTTCGGTGTCTTTATCGCCCTCTAGCTGCAGTCGCTGGGAGTGAGTCCCGCCAGCATCAGCTTCAGCTGTCTGACTATGGAGTCAGACAGCTTCATTTGCATCAGAGAGAAGGTGGGTGAGCAGAACCAGGTGGTCATCATCGACCTGAGCGAGCCCACCAACCCCATCCGGCGGCCGATCACAGCGGACAGCGCCATCATGAACCCAGCTAGCAAAGTCATCGCTCTGAAAGGTACAGATGTTGTGTGAAACAGTTACTGCTAATGTCTCTAACAGCACATTTCAATAAAGGGTCTCAGTTAGTCTGTATTTTCTGTACCAAAAGCATCATCAAATGAAATTGTGAATTTATAGACACACCTCTGGCAAGCAGATAGCCAGTGTGGTTATATTCAGCTGCTCAGACACAGATTACAGTTTGTTTGGTGCAGAAATGACACTGATCTCATGTGAAGTCTCTGGCTATGAACTGTTTTCTGCTCTCTGCTCTTGTTGAAGATGGTATTTCACTTCCTGTTCCAGAGTGACGTCTGTCAATCATTGTGTTGTTATCATTGTGCGAGAGTGTACAGGTCACCTAACTAAAGGTTTTTCCAGGTCTCTCCAGCTACAGTGCATGTGCAGAGCATCTCCCCCAGAGAATCATTAGTGTTTGGTGATTGACAATTGGGTGTTTCTACTAAAAGGCAGGTCTTTATTCGCTCAAGCAGCCATATTGAGCATTACACTGTCCCCCATTCATTTACATTTACAGTTACTTTTTCATTCAGCAGACTTACAGGAGACTGGAAGATTCAAAGTATCGTGTTAATATATAATCTATGACTCAGCAGCATTTGATTTCAAGCAGAGACATTCTGTCAATCATGATCACAGTTTAGAATGACTCGCTCTAACCCTAACCCTATAGGTCAATATCATAGTGTCACATGTCAAAGGTCAAATGTCAGTCAAGAGTGACCTCTGTCTCTCTGCTCACAGCGGGTCGGACGCTGCAGATCTTTAATATTGAGATGAAGAGTAAAGTGAAGTCTCACAGCATGACGGAGGATGTTCTGTTCTGGAAGTGGATCTCTCTCAACACCATGGCTTTGATTACGGACACGGCTGTCTATCATTGGAGCATAGAGGGAGAATCTCAGCCAGTCAAAATGTTTGATCGTCATGCCAGCCTCGCAGGATGTCAGATTATCAACTACAGATCAGACGAGCAGCAAAAATGGTTTCTGCTCATCGGTATATCAGCACAGGTGTGTGTATGTTTGGTTGTGTGTGTGAGTGTGTATGCAGGTAAGTCTAGGTCATCAGTTGCAGGTTCTGTGCAGGTTTAAATATCTGTGGCCAGACTGATCAATATTAATGAGTTATTAGTAAATTATATGAAGCCCTAATTTTTTTCTAATAAGACCATTTCTGTAGCAGTGTGCAGTATGTCTGAATTTGTGTAACTGTTTTGGGGCCCTGCAGCAAAATCGAGTGGTAGGTGCCATGCAGCTGTTCTCTGTGGAGCGCAAAGTGTCTCAGCCCATTGAGGGGCATGCTGCAGCGTTTGGACTCTACAAACTGGAGGGAAACCCAAATCCATCAACAGTCTTCTGCTTTGCTGTCAGGGGTCAAGCTGGAGGCAAGGTGAGAAGATCTTCTGCTCTGATACAGAGATAGTGTTTGTGATGTTCTTCTGAAAACATCTGTCACTCTGAACACCAGCACACTGTTGATCTGTAGGACTGGAGGTCTGCACTAGTCAATTAATTACATGATTGTGTGGACCTATCTGGATCTGCACAGCTGATGTGGATTCTTGTGGTTCTGTTTGTTTGTGTTCTGTTCTAGCTGCACATCATTGAGGTGGGTCAACCTCAGGCTGGTAATCAACCCTTTACTAAGAAAGCTGTGGACATGTTTTTTCCCCCTGAAGCGCAAACAGACTTTCCTGTGGCCATGCAGGTTAAAACTTTACCTCACTGTTACCTCACTTCACCTAATAAGCAGCTCTAGAAGTTACTGTAGATTTTAGTTTAAAGAGTCACACCAGCTCTCTCTCTCTCTCTCTCTCTCTCTCTCTATCTCAGATCGGCAGTAAGCATGGTGTTATCTACCTCATCACTAAATATGGTTATTTCCACATGTATGATCTGGAGTCAGGTGCATGTATATACATGAACCGCATCAGTTCTGAAACCATATTTGTCACGGCTCCACACAACAGCACGTCTGGAATTATCGGGGTCAATAAGAAGGGTCAGGTACACACACACTGTACTTGTACTGTACTCACACTATAGTCATGCTGTACTTATGCCTTACACACTGTACACGTACTGTACTCATATTGTAACCACAGTACACACTGTACTCATACTGTACACATTGTACTCATACTGTACACACACATGATATTCAAACTGTACACACTGTATTTTTTTAAATGCATTACTAATTATTGATTGCTATTATTAATCTCATTAATGTGTGTGTGCGCGCAGGTGCTGTCGGTGTGTGTTGAAGAGGAGAACATTGTGAACTATGTGGCCAGTGTGCTACAGAACCCAGATCTTGCTCTGCGGATGGCGTTACGCAGTGATCTTACTGGAGCTGAAGAGCTCCTCACACACAAGTTCAACACCCTCTTCTCTCAGGGAAACTACACTGAGGCGGCCAAAGTCGCCGCGTCAGCTCCCAGGGTAATCAACCAACTCGCCCAAGCCGGTGTCAGTCTGTCTGTCAGAAGAAATGTTTGTCCTGGTCACTGAATTCACTCTTCATGTTTATGACCAACAGGGCGTCCTGCGAACGGCTGAGACCATCCACAGGTTCCAGTGTGCTCCTGCTCAGGGTGGGAGGGCATCTCCGTTGCTGCAGTATTTCGGGGTTCTTTTGGACCGCGGACAGCTGAATAAACTGGAGTCAGTGGAGCTCTGCAGACCCGTGCTGGGACAGGGCAAAACACAGCTGCTGGAAAAATGGCTGAAGGAAGAGAAGGTTCACAAACATCTTTCTTCACTCTCATTAAGAGTTAGAGTATTCAGAGCCGTCTTATAAATAAACATTTGAAAGAAGCAGCATTGTTGGATAGTTACATTTCCCTTAATTCCTTGCAGCTGGAGTGTTCAGAGGAGTTGGGTGATTTGGTGAAGTCTGCTGACGTCACACTCGCGCTCAGCGTTTATCTTAGAGCCAATGTTCCTGCTAAAGTCATTCAGTGCTTTGCAGAAACTGGACAGTTCCAGAAGATCCTTCTCTATGCTAAAAAGGTAAAAAGGTTGTTTCCCGGCATGATCTCCTCATCAGTTGCATGTGCTTCATGTGACTGGTGTGTGCTGGTGTTTTGGGGCAGGTGGGTTATTCTCCTGACTGGATTATGCTGTTGAGGAGTGTGGTGAGATCTGGACCTGATCAGGGGCATCAGTTTGCGCAGATGCTGCTTCAGGATGAGGAACAGCTGGTCAACATTGGTCAGGTAACAAACTCCCTCCCTCAACACTCCTCAATTTCTTCTAGAATTATTATACATTTAGTTCTTTTAAGTTCATGGAAATTGCAAAAAATACATGAAGTTAAAACTTCATTTGTTACACTACAGGACTATTCACATGAACATCGAAATGGTGACCAAGATATCAGTGTGCTAAGATTGTGTGTGTGTGTTTGTAAGGTGGTGGACGTCTTTATGGAGGGTAATCTAGTACAGCAGTGTACTTCATTCCTATTGGACGCTCTGAAGAACAACAGGCCGGAGGAGGGGCCTCTACAGACACGCCTCCTGGAAATGAACCTCATTCACGCACCTCAGGTGAGCAATATGATTCCTTCAGATCATGTTGGAATGCTTTAGAACTCTTCCAAGATAAACACACTGTAAACTGTAATTCTATAGCTTTATACTCTGTATGTATGTATGTCAACATTCATTTGTCTGTTTTTATTTCCCTTAAAAATATTGAGAGAAACAGCTGAGACAAGGTTGTCACTTAAAAAAAACAACTTAAAACATCCAAGTTAATAAAATGTTGAGTTGGAAACATGTCATAAAATCATACAGTACACAAATCATGAGACTGTACGTTTCAGTTTTTATAACTGTGGGTTTTGAAAATGAGTTAAAGAAACAGAATTGCACAATATTTTCATCATGTCAGAATTAATCATATGAGCTCATATGAATCAGGAACTTCTCAACCCACTCAGATGAAAACCAGAAAGTACACTCACCTCATTGAAATGTCACAGTAAGATGTGGAGCTGTGGTAACTCTTGTGTTCACTGCAGTATGTGTGTTTATGTTTACAGGTGGCAGATGCAATTCTGGGTAATCAGATGTTTACACACTATGATCGTGTGCACATCGCTGAGCTGTGTGAGAAAGCTGGTTTACTACAGAGGGCACTGGAGCACTACACAGACCTGTACGACATCAAACGTGTCATCGTACACACACAGCTGCTTAACCCAGAGGTGTGTGTGTCTGTGTGTGTTTGTATGTGTCTGTGTGTATGTGTCTGTGTCCATGTGTGTGTGTGTGTGCAGTCACTTTGACTTTATGATGGGATCCACATGATATGAGAATTCTGCCATGATAGTATTGAACAGAAATTTCTCTCACTCTCTCTCAGTGGTTGGTGAATTTCTTCGGCTCTCTGTCTGTCAATGACTCTGTTGAGTGTTTAAGGGCCATCTTGGCTGTGAACCTCAGACAGAACCTGCAGCTGAGTGTTCAGGTTGCCACCAGATACCACGAACAGCTGGGAACTCAAACTCTGGTGGAGCTTTTTGAGTCCTTCAAGAGCAACGAAGGTAAGCACCCTGTCAACTCAATGACTGCGAGCTTCTGAAGGTTTGTCTTTCATAAAATGCTCTTGGAGGAATTTACTAGTGAGTTTTGTTGTTCTTTCTGTGTTTCTGTGTTGTTATAGCAGCTGATTGTCTTTAGGAATATGTAAGTCAGGTAATGGGGCAAATATGTCCTCAGAATTATGTCTGATGGCAATTTGCACCTCAGTCTCCCATCCTGCAGGTCAGGTGATTAAAAGTGGGCTTTGGGGTGTTTTAGTCCTTCTGTCTCTCTCTCTGTATTTGTCAATCAGGTCTGTTTTATTTTCTGGGCTCCATTGTGAACTTCAGTCAGGATCCTGATGTTCACCTGAAGTACATCCAGGCTGCGTGTAAGACCGGTCAGATTAAAGAGGTGGAGCGGATCTGCAGAGAGAGCAGCTGCTACAACCCTGAACATGTCAAGAACTTCCTTAAGGTCAAAGAGATTCAAAACCTCACAGTCAAATCTACACTCAACGAACAAACCACAAATTCCTACCATCTTTATTTAGCTTATCTTTGAATGAAATACTTGTTTTTGAAATGAATTATATACATGTTTGCTTTATTTATTATTATTGTGTCACACCTGCACTAGGTTCACATTAGAACTGCAGTGTTTGTAATGGAAAGTAGATTGATTGTTTTGGGTTTGTGCACAGGAAGCCAAACTCACAGACCAGCTGCCTCTCATCATTGTGTGCGATCGCTTCCATTTCGTCCACGATCTCGTCTTGTACCTGTACCGCAACAATCTGCAGAAATACATTGAGATCTACGTTCAGAAGGTTTAGTACTGAAGTACTGTTTTTCAGAACATTCACTGATAGAACAGTGGAAGGTGTGATGTCTCTTTCTCTGTGTGTATTTGTGTAGGTGAACCCCAGTCGGCTGCCTGTGGTGGTTGGAGGTCTGCTGGATGTGGACTGCTCAGAAGACATGATAAAGAACCTGATTCAGGCTGTTCATGGTGATTTCAGCAGCGATCAGCTGGTTGAGGAAGTGGAGAAAAGAAACAGGTAAAACTGAACCTGTCTTGTGTTTCACATGACACTCTATTCTCCAGAAGTGTGCTCAACTTCACTGTTAAAGTTGAACATTTATTTTATGTTTTCCAGACTGAAGTTGCTCTTGTCCTGGCTGGAATCTCGTGTGCAGGACGGATGTGAAGAGCCTGCGACTCACAATGCCCTCGCAAAGATCTATATAGACAGTAACAACAGCCCAGAGCACTTTCTCAGAGAAAACCCGCACTATAACAGCGCCACAGTGGGACGGTACTGTGAGAAGAGAGACCCTCATCTTGCATTTGTGGCCTATGAGAGAGGCCAGTGTGACATGGACCTCATACAGGTGGATCAATGTCATATTTTATCTGCCAGTGCAGGATTATGACTCATGTATACAAAGATAAATATTCACTTAATACACATTAAATATAAAAATACTTTAAATACTTTATAACTCAAGTGTATTCTACTCACATGTAGGTCTGCAATGAAAACTCTTTGTTTAAAAGCGAGTCTCGTTATCTGGTGCGACGGAAAGATCCAGATCTTTGGGCCAGAGTTTTACAGGAGATGAACCCTTACAGACGGCCCCTGATAGACCAGGTTTTTCATGAAAAATCAATAAACATCATGCAATATGTTATTGCATTCATTGTATATTTTCACGGTAAGGGTTGTGTGTGTGTATATGTAGGTGGTACAGACAGCTCTACCTGAAACGCAGGATCCAGAGGAATTATCTGTGACCGTGAAAGCATTTATGACAGCTGATCTGCCCAATGAACTCATAGAACTTCTGGAGAAAATAGTGCTGGACAACTCCATATTCAGTGAGCACAGGTCAGTGGACTCCAGATTCAGTGAGGACAAGGCAGCGGACTAGACTCTGGAGTTAAACAACAATAGCAAAATAAGTTGACACGCTATGTTAGCATTGCTACAGCTGTGTACAGGTGTGGTTAGAAACCAGTGCTGATCCTTATTCCAGCAGGCAAGTATCTGCTGTAGAAACTGTCATTTTATGCTGTGAAGCTCCTGATGTTGGATGTATCTGGTGTTAATGAAATGCTTCTTTCTGCATCAGAAACCTGCAGAACCTGCTGATCCTGACAGCGATAAAAGCTGACCGCACACGAGTGATGGAATATATTAACCGCCTGGACAATTACGATGCTCCTGACATTGCCAGCATCGCCATTAGCAACCAGCTGTATGAAGAAGCCTTCTCCATCTTCAAGAAGTTTGATGTCAACACCTCAGCGATACAGGTACACACACATCATAAATGTTAGTTACTCATATTTAAAGACAGACGCTGTGAATTCACGCAAGTGTTCCGTGTTCCCTGGAGGTTCTGATTGAGCACATTGGGAATGTGGACCGTGCATATGAGTTTGCGGAGTGCTGTGGAGAGGGGGCAGTGTGGAGTCAACTTGCTCAAGCTCAGCTACACAGAGGGCTTGTGAAGGAGGCCATTGACTCCTACATCAAAGCAGGAGAACCTTCTGCATACATGGAGGTGGTTGATGCAGCCAGTAGAAGCGGTGAGAGTCAGTCTGTGTCAGTCTGTGCTCTCCTTGTTTCTTCAGAAGTGTTTCTGAGTGCGTCTCTGCTTTAACAGGGAACTGGGAGGATCTGGTGAGGTTTCTTCAAATGGCGAGAAAGAAAGCGAGAGAGTCTTACATTGAGACAGAACTCATCTTTGCTCTGGCCAAAACCAATCGTCTCACGGAGCTGGAAGATTTTATCAATGGCCCTAATAATGCTCACTTACAGCAGGTCCGCAGCTTTACACACACCAAATAAACTAAAAGTTTCAGGATAGCAGAGTGTTAAAAATGCATGTTAACTTTAAATTATTTTTTCTTAGAGTGACAAAAAATTGCTTTACATTGTATATTTCACGTAATCAGCTCTATTAACAACTGATCTTTTAAAAACGATTACATTTTTTAACCAACAATCTTTTCTTTGAGTTACTGGATGTGTCTTTATTGCAAACTGTAATAAATGGAACACGTTTTTAACACCTCATTCCTGTGCACATGATCTCAGTGGCAGAATGTGGTTTTGAGTCCATCAGATGTGACCAGGAGGAGCTGGTGTCACTGTGTCAGCCTCATGTTCAGTGTGTGCAGTACAGTGAGGGTTTGTCTCTGTAGGCTGGAGAGAGGTGTTATGAGGAGCAGAAGTTTGAAGCTGCCCGACTGCTCTTTAATAACGTGTCTAATTTTGCTCGTCTGGCATCGACGCTCGTTCACCTTGGAGAGTTTCAGGCGGCCGTGGATTGTGCCCGTAAGGCCAGCTGTACACGCACATGGAAAGAGGTGAATAATCCAACATTTAAACCTGCTTCAGGCTGTCACACGATGCTGCTGACGGCTGTAACTGGTGTTACAGAAAAACTGATGTACATGTAAGAGATGTGATTTTGTGATGTTGCACCCGATAATGACACGATGTTAAACTGCACTTCTGCACTGTGTATGTGTGTTATGGGTGTGTTGTGTGTTATGTGTGTGTGTTGTATGTGTTGTATGTTTGTGTGTGGTGTGTGTTGTGTTGTATGTGTGTGTTTGTGTGTGTTATGTGTTGTATGTGTCTGGGTTGTGTGTTATGTGTGTGTTTGTATGTGTGTGTCTGTGTTTGTGTGTGTTTGTTAGGTGTGTTTTGCGTGTGTGGACAGAGAGGAGTTTCGGTTGGCGCAGATCTCTGGTCTCCACATAGTGACTCATGCTGATGAACTAGAAGAACTCATCACATACTTTCAGGTGAAGAACCTTCATCATTTCCTTCATCATCATCATCATCTCACACTCAGTCTGTAGAGTATAATTACAGTTGCTTGTTCCCCCTTATTAAAGTTAACCATGCTTTTACTACAAATTAAACACGATTACCAACTTTTACTATAATAAGACCACAGTGAGGAGTTTTATAATGGGTTTGTTGAGGAGATGAAGGTGAGATATTACTTTCTCAAATCATTTCACAGTTCATCACCTGATGTGAAAAGTTTCCTACTGACTTCAGTTAAAGGAGAACCCATTACACCATATAGCAACCAACCAGTGCAACTACAGAGCAGTGTGCTGACATTCATTCATAACACCTTGGCAACCGTATTATGCCCCAACAACCAACCAGAGCAACTTACTATCATGGTGGCAAGTAAACAATTTAGTCATGTTTCTTACTGGTTTGCCCTCTCTCTTTCTTTTTCTCTCTCCCTTTCTCTCTGTCTCTCTTTTTTTCAATTTCTCTCCCCATCTCTCCCTCTCTCTCTGTCTCTCTCCCTCTCTCTGTCTGTCTCTCTCTCTCCCTCTCTCTCTCTCTCCCTCTCTCTCTCTCTGTCTGTCTGTCTGTCTCTCTCTCTCTCTGTCTGTCTCTCTCTCTGTCTCTCTCTCTCTCCCTCTCTCTCTGTCTGTCTCTCTCTCTGTCTCTCTCTCTCTCTGTCTGTCTCTCTCTCTCCCTCTGTCTGTCTGTCAGGATCGGGGGTATTTCGAGGAGTTAATCGTGCTGTTAGAGGCAGCATTAGGGTTGGAGCGAGCTCACATGGGCATGTTCACTGAGTTGGCGATCCTCTACTCTAAATACAAACCCCAGAGAATGCGAGAACATCTGGAGCTATTCTGGTCCAGAGTCAACATCCCCAAGGTCCAGCATTCTCCCAGAATAACACCACACTGAAATCCAAAAATCATTTCATCTAGTAATTTGCCTTTAATGCTGCCAGCATCTAAAGATGAACAGCTGAACTGTGTAGAGAAATAAGAGTGTTTCAGGCAGATAGTGTTTACACTTTAAATGTAACAGTTGGTGTCTCATGATTGGTCAGGTGTTACGAGCTGCAGAACAGGCCCATCTGTGGGCGGAGCTTGTGTTCCTGTATGATAAATATGAAGAGTACGACAACGCCATCGTGATGATGATCAGCCACCCCGCAGATGCCTGGAGTGACGCGTCCTTTAAAGAACTCATCAGCAAGGTGACCAACCCTGAACCTTCACAGACAGACTTAGAGCTCAGCAGAACTGTCTGAAAAGAGAGCTATAAAGTTGACTCAAATAAGATGATGAGTGTAAAGCTACAAGATAAATGTGGATAACAGAGCACAAATTATTGAGTTCATATTGAGATCTCCAACTTTTAATTTACTTTAATTTACAACTTTTAATAATCTGACAAATGACAAATCTGAGCACAGTCTCAGGAAAAACATTTGAAATATATAAGAGCTCATCTGCTCATTTTTCATCTGTGGTTTGTCATGAAGGTGGCGAATGTGGAGCTTTATTACAAATCTCTTCAGTTTTATCTGGAGTATAAACCTCTACTGATCAACGATCTGCTGTCTGTCCTCACACCTCGACTGGACCACACCAGAGCTGTCAGCTACTTCACCAGAGTAAACACGCACAAACACACACCAGAGCTGTCAGCTACTTCACCAGAGTAAACACACACAAACACACACCAGAGCTGTCAGCTACTTCACCAGAGTAAACACACACAAACACACACCAGAGCTGTCAGCTACTTCACCAGAGTAAACACACACAAACACACACCAGAGCTGTCAGCTACTTCACCAGAGTAAACACACACAAACACACACCAGAGCTGTCAGCTACTTCACCAGAGTAAACACACACAAACACACACCAGAGCTGTCAGCTACTTCACCAGAGTAAACACACACAAACACACACCAGAGCTGTCAGCTACTTCACCAGAGTAAACACGCACAAACACACACCAGAGCTGTCAGCTACTTCACCAGAGTAAACACACACAAACACACACCAGAGCTGTCAGCTACTTCACCAGAGTAAACACACACAAACACACACCAGAGCTGTCAGCTACTTCACCAGAGTAAACACGCACAAACACACACCAGAGCTGTCAGCTACTTCACCAGAGTAAACACGCACAAACACACACCAGAGCTGTCAGCTACTTCACCAGAGTAAACACACACAAACACACACCAGAGCTGTCAGCTACTTCACCAGAGTAAACACGCACAAACACACACCAGAGCTGTCAGCTACTTCACCAGAGTAAACACACACAAACACACACCAGAGCTGTCAGCTACTTCACCAGAGTAAACACACACAAACACACACCAGAGCTGTCAGCTACTTCACCAGAGTAAACACACACAAACACACACCAGAGCTGTCAGCTACTTCACCAGAGTAAACACACACAAACACACACAGAGCTGTCAGCTACTTCACCAGAGTAAACACACAAACACACACCAGAGCTGTCAGCTACTTCACCAGAGTAAACACACACAAACACACACCAGAGCTGTCAGCTACTTCACCAGAGTAAACACACACAGACACACACCAGAGCTGTCAGCTACTTCACCAGAGTAAACACACACAAACACACACCAGAGCTGTCAGCTACTTCACCAGAGTAAACACGCACAAACACACACCAGAGCTGTCAGCTACTTCACCAGAGTAAACACACACAAACACACACCAGAGCTGTCAGCTACTTCACCAGAGTAAACACGCACAAACACACACCAGAGCTGTCAGCTACTTCACCAGAGTAAACACACACCAGAGCTGTCAGTACTTCACCAGAGTAAACACGCACAAACACACACCAGAGCTGTCAGCTACTTCACCAGAGTAAACAACACACAAACACACACAGAGCTGTCAGCTACTTCACCAGAGTAAACACACACAAACACACACCAGAGCTGTCAGCTACTTCACCAGAGAGAACACACACAAACACACACCAGAGCTGTCAGCTACTTCACCAGAGTAAACACACACAAACACACACCAGAGCTGTCAGCTACTTCACCAGAGTAAACACACAAAACACACACCAGAGCTGTCAGCTACTTCACCAGAGTAAACACACAAACACACACCAGAGCTGTCAGCTACTTCACCAGAGTAAACACACACAACACACACCAGAGCTGTCAGCTACTTCACCAGAGTAAACATGCACAAACACACACCAGAGCTGTCAGCTACTTCACCAGAGTAAACACGCACAAACACACACCAGAGCTGTCAGCTACTTCACCAGAGTAAACACGCACAAACACACACCAGAGCTGTCAGCTACTTCACCAGAGTAAACACACACAAACACACACCAGAGCTGTCAGCTACTTCACCAGAGTAAACACACACAAACACACACCAGAGCTGTCAGCTACTTCACCAGAGTAAACACACACAAACACACACCAGAGCTGTCAGCTACTTCACCAGAGTAAACACACACAAACACACACCAGAGCTGTCAGCTACTTCACCAGAGTAAACACGCACAAACACACACCAGAGCTGTCAGCTACTTCACCAGAGTAAACACACACCAGAGCTGTCAGCTACTTCACCAGAGTAAACACGCACAAACACACACCAGAGCTGTCAGCTACTTCACCAGAGTAAACACACACAAACACACACCAGAGCTGTCAGCTACTTCACCAGAGTAAACACACACAAACACACACCAGAGCTGTCAGCTACTTCACCAGAGTAAACACACACAAACACACACCAGAGCTGTCAGCTACTTCACCAGAGTAAACACACACAAACACACACCAGAGCTGTCAGCTACTTCACCAGAGTAAACACACACAAACACACACTCTGGTGATGGTAATTTGTGTGTCTGCAGGTGAATCAGTTGCGGCTGGTTAAACAGTATCTCAGATCAGTACAGAGTCACAACAACAGAGCTGTGAATGAAGCACTCAACAACCTGCTGACAGAGGAAGAGGATTATCAGGTACACACCTAACACACACACTTCACCTGTAACACACACTGACATTAACACAAACACACACTTCAGTTATAACACACACACTTCAACTTGAACACACACATTTAACACACACACAGTGATGACAATAAGATCAAGTGATGTGCTGTGTTTTTCAGGGTCTGCGCGCATCCATAGACGCCTATGATAACTTTGATTCTGTTGGTCTGGCTCAGCAGCTGGAGTCACATGAGCTGCTGGAGTTCAGACGCATCGCTGCATATCTGTACAAGATCAACCAGCGCTGGCCTCAGAGCATCCAGCTCTGTAAGAGAGACAAACTCTACAAGGTACAAACACACAACAATATAATGACACTGCAGATGTTTGTGAGTTATGAATCAGTGAAATACTGTACTCACACAAATCAGCCAATCAGCATGATTGTGTTTCATGATATCAGGATGGCTGTGATGTGTTTTGGTGGTGGGGTTTCAGAGACAGGGCATGTGGATTTATCTGCGTGTGTAAGAGGCGCTGTATGACTGTAATTTTCAGATTTCAGAAGAGCTGTGAAGTTCCATGTTATTTAGATGTATTATTAAAGTTACTATTGGTCATCTCTCTCTCTGTTTCTCTCACTGTCTGTCTGTTCATTTGTCTGTCTGTCTTTCTCTCTATCTCTTTATTTCTTTGTTTGTCTGTCTGTCAGGATGCGATGCAGTATGCTGCAGAGTCTCAGGATGGTGCTCTGGCTCAGGAACTCTTGTGCTGGTTTGTTGAAGAGGGAAAGCAGGAGTGTTTTGCAGCTTGTCTCTTCAGCTCGTATGATCTTCTAGCACCAGATGTAGTGTTTGAGCTGGCCTGGAGACATGGACTCCTGGATTTTGCTATGCCTTACTTCATACAGGTGATGAGGGAGTACCTGAGGAAGGTGTGTATGACACATGACATAGAACATATGTAAACATGCTAGACAGGCCTCATAGCAGACTGTTACTGTCTGCTTTAGATTTTAATTCACATTTATTTGTGTAGCACTTCATACATGTGGTTTCAAAGCCACTTTATTCTGGTGTTTAGTATCTGTACAACTTCCTTTGTCTTACCTCATTGTGACTGGATGGTCAAGTTTGTGTATTACCCAATAGTGTCATGCATCACAACCAGTTTCAGAATGAGCCATTTTTCTTTGATAATTAAAATAAAATTAATAAATTGATAATATTTCAGGTTTTATGTTGTAAAAGTTTTATGCACATCACAGTTTTGTTTACATTATAAAGGACAATTCTGTTTTATGAGATATGATCCCTTTAAACGATTGAATATACATTCTAATTTCCTGCTGCTGTCTCACATGAGTTTCCCTCATCTACAGGTGGATGAGTTAGCCAGACAGCTGAAGGTCTCTGACTCCTTTATCTCTCTCTCTGTCTCTCTCTTTGTCTTTCTCTCTGTCTCTTTCGCTCTCTCTTTGATTAGCTGTAGTGCTTTGGTAGTGCATGTGAACTATGCAAGTTTCCTCAGTAGTTCGCTTGATGCCCATAATGCACTGCTCTATAGCTATAACAGGCCTTTCTGTTGTTTGTTGTGTGTGTTAGTGAGAATGTGAACACATAACAGGAGGAAACAAAGAGCACCTGACGTTCATATTCACTTCAGTGGAGTTGTCCACACATAAACTATAAAATCACCACAGCCGTTACCATGACAACATGCCCAACCTGACATGAGAATTTCCAGTAAAACGTCCTGTTATGCCTGGAAACTATTTTCCTGGCATCTCTGTGAGGTTTTTTACACACTGATGTTGAGCTGCCTGTAGGGGATATATTGTGTTTAAAGATGCAGTGTCTTAATTTAAGCTGCAGGTGGCAGCTGCGTGCAAGCATAAAACTACAGTAACATGATAAAATACAGCAGTGATCAATAAACAACTACATTTATTTAAAGCAATGATCACAATAAAGAATTTTTCCACCAGTCAATAGAATTCAAGTGTGTGTATGTGTGTGGGGGGGTGTTAACATGACAATAACATCGGTTTCCTGCATCATCCAAAACTGTTTCAGCGGTATTTAATACTTTACAGTTCTGTATTATGATCCCATTTTAAATGAAATATTTGTAGGTATGAATTTGAAAATAACTATGAAAAATTTTGTCTCTCCACAAGGATTGAACTGCAGACAGACAACATATATTTAAAATGTCATATGTACATTTACACTTTAAATCTTGACATTGGAAAACATGAATGTCCTTGTATTGCAGTATTTTGGCATGTATTGTGTGTGTGCCGGATGTTTGCATGGAGAGAAAATCTGCATCAAAAAGCTTGTTGATTCGATTTCTGAGCGTCTCCTCCAGTGAATCAATCAGTGTGTGTGTGAGGTCATGAATCTATATTAAACACACCGTCTGACGGTGACGTTTCTCTCCTGCAGGTGGATGAACTTAAGGAAGCAGAAACCAAGAGAGTTTCAGAAGATGAAGTCTCTGAAGCCTCATCTGAAGTGTTGGGTAGGGCTGTGATCAAATCTGTCCTGTTGTTTCTAGAATGTTCTTCACGCATCAGTGAGCTCTTGAAGATGTCATGACCCCTTCAGTGTGACATACTGACATCAGTAATGCAGTGTAGCAGTTATTCCTCTTCTATGCATTGTCAGCTTAAGTAAAACATTTAGATTCGGTTTTCCTCCCCACAGTGAAATCTGTGCTGTGATTCAGTGAATCAACATCAGAAACTTCTGGGACAACCTGCCCCGATACATCTGCCCGTTATTCAGAGTCAATCCCAGATTATTCTCTCACTGTGTGTGTGTGGTGTGTGTGTGTCTGTGCGTACTTGTGAGGCCAAAAATGTTTGTCCATTGTCTCACAAATATAGTGAAACGTGAGGTGGTGAAAAAGGCACATCAATTGGCTAAATTATGTTTTATCTTAAATTTAATAAGGTTTGTTTGAGGATTAGGTGAACTATCATTAGCATTGTATGAAAACAATGGAAGTCTGAGATGTCGTAACTTATATAGCGAAACAAACCTGTGTGTGTGTGTTTGTGTATGTGTGTGTGTTTGTGTGTGTGTGTGTTTGTGTACAGGGCAACAGTTCATGTTGACTGGCAATCAAACACCTGTCGCACCTCAGCCTGGTTTCCAGGGTTACGGATATGCTGCTCCTGGATTCACTGGTCCAGCATACGGCTTCAACCTTCAGCCTTAATTCCCTCACAACGTTCCTGCTAGGAATTCTGGGAAATGTGTGCCTGCAGAAGCCTGAGAGCTGCATTCAGAACACCTGATAAATGACAATAAATGCTGCTCATGAACTTGTGTTTTAATTTGAATTTGATCAGAACTGTGTAGCACTGAGCTAATAAGAGATAAGAGAGAGCACATGAAACAACACTAAACAGACACTAAAACACTAAACAAACACTAAAACACATGCTGAAGAATAAACTTTAGACTCACATTTTAACATGAACACAACTGAGAGTTAATGGTGCAGTGCTTTCTGTTTCTATGTCCCGTCTCATCCACGTGGAGTTGTTTTATTCTGCAGAAATGATTTGTTTGCATTTAAAGCAGTACTACATTTCAGTGGTACTAAGTGATCGCCATGCTGTTATTAAGAATGCAGTGACATCATGTATGCATGTAGAGTCCGGCAGTGAGGAGCACAAACGTTTAACAGTACACACATCAGTACGGTTACTAACTCAGTTTAGTTTCTGCTTGTGAATGATTTCTGTTGTGGTTCTCAGCACTACTGCAAGCCATAAGCACTGTCTGTAGTCATGGAGTAAAACCAGGGTTTGTTAGGAACATGTTAAGCAAAAAATACAAAAAGTAAGTTTATTTTGAATGGTAGGACACACAAGTGGGATGACGTGAGTTTAAGAAAGTCTTTGTGTCACAGCCTGTCAGTTTGAAGAGTCAAATACTCAGAAGAATAAAGTTTACATGTGTTAAATCTGCTGTTTGCCTGATGTTTTGAATTTCTCTGTTTGCATCTTTATCTGCTCTGGTGTCTGTCTGCCTCTCTCACTCAAACCTGGATAAATAGTTTAAAAAAGAAGAGAAAGTTACTGTCACTGTTTCCTCAGTGTTTGTTGTTCCAAACCTGTGTGTAACACAAAACAACTGCACGTGTGTGTGTGAGTGAGTGTGTGTGTGAGTGAGTGTGAGTATGAGTGTGTGTGTGTATGAGAGTGAGTGTGTGTGAGTATGTAGAGTGTGTGTGTGAGAGATAGTGTGTGTGAGTGAGTATGTGAGTGTGTGTGTGAGAGACAGTGTGTGTGAGAGAGAGTGTGTGAGAGAGTGTGTGTGCGAGAGTGTGTGTGTGTGAGAGAGTGTGAGTGTGTGTGTGAGAGTGTGTGTGAGAGTGTGTGAGTGTGTGTGTGAGAGTGTGTGTGTATGAGTGTGTGTGTGTATGAGTGTGTGTGTGTGTGAGTGTGTATGAGTGTGTGTGTGTGTGAGTGTGTATGAGTGTGAGTGTGTGTATGAGTGTGTGTGTGTGTATGAGTGTGTGTGTGTGTGAGTGTGTGTGAGTGTATGAGTGTGTGTGTGAGTGTGTGTGTGGTGTGTGTGTGTGTGAGTGTATGAGTGTGTGTGTGTGTGTGTGTGTGTGAGTGTGTGAGTGTGTGTGTGAGTGTATGAGTGTGTGTGTGTGAGTGTGTGTGAGTGTGTGGTTTCTCAGTCTTGGTGAAATGCGGTGATGACAGAAGCGGTGATGACAGAAGCGGTGATGACAGAAGCGGTGATGACAGATGCGGTGATGACAGAAGCGGTGATGACAGAAGCGGTGATGACAGAAGCGGTGATGTGCTGATCGTGTTTCGGACATTTTGTGTTACTGTGACGAATTGTTAGTAAATGACAAACTGAGACACGTGAGCTGTCGTTACTTTGTGCTACAGTTTTGTTTGCGTAGTTTAAAGCTGCTCTTGTATTGTGATCATGATTTTCTGACACTTTTTACAGTGTGTAACTTACAACTGTTGGTACTTCTGCAGTATTTCACTTTCACATAAACCCACCTTTTCATCAGTCCGATACTGTGATGGAGCTTTAAGGTGGAGAAGTTCCGGTCCACCTTAAACCGATGTTCGCCCCGCTCTGTGATCGGACACTGCGCGCTGATTGGCTGAGGTCGGTGACGTCACGAGGGATCTGAGGTCTGAGGATCGAGCGCCGCTCTCAGATGAAACTGTTGCGCGTCTGAGAGGAGATGACGCGTCAGCGCGGAGCGTTGAGCGCCGCGGCGCCCGCGGGCAACGCCAGACTCACCCATCCAGGAAAAGCGATTCTGGCAGGTCAGATACACACAAACCCGAACAAAAGTGCTGGATGAGCGGCTGAGAAGATCGAGAAGAAAGAAAAGATTTAGTGCGAGTTAGCAGAGGACTGAATGAAGGGATGATTTGTTGAGATCATTGACTATAATAGACACTAACAAGTGAGTTGAAGTGATACCACTAACTTCATTAAGTAGTGCACGACTAGTTATGAGAGATGAGTTGTTATGAGAGATTAGTTGTCAAACATTAGTTATGAGAGATGAGTTGTTATGAGACATTAGTTATGAGAGATTAGTTGTTATGAGAGATGAGTTGTTATGAGAGATGAGTTGTTATGAGACATTAGTTATGAGAGATTAGTTGTGAGACATTAGTTATGAGAGATTAGTTGTTATGAGACATTAGTTATGAGAGATGAGTTGTTATGAGAGATGAGTTGTTATGAGAGATGAGTTGTTATGAGAGATGAGTTGTTATGAGACATTAGTTATGAGACATTAGTTATGAGACATTAGTTATGAGAGATGAGTTGTTATGAGAGATGAGTTGTTATGAGAGATGAGTTGTTATGAGACATTAGTTATGAGACATTAGTTATGAGAGATTAGTTGTGAGACATTAGTTATGAGAGATGAGTTGTTATGAGACATTAGTTATGAGACATTAGTTATGAGAGATTAGTTGTGAGACATTAGTTATGAGAGATTAGTTATGAGACATTAGTTATGAGACATTAGTTATGAGAGATTAGTTGTTATGAGACATTAGTTATGAGACATTAGTTATGAGACATTAGTTATGAGAGATTAGTTGTGAGACATTAGTTGTGAGACATTAGTTGTGAGACATTAGTTGTGAGAGATTAGTTGTGAGAGATTAGTTGTTATGAGAAATTAGTTGTTATGAGACATTAGTTATGAGAAATTAGTTGTTATGAGAGATTAGTTGTTATGAGACATTAGTTATGAGAAATTAGTTGTTATGAGAGATTAGTTGTTATGAGACATTAGTTATGAGAGATTAGTTGTCTGGATTGAGATCTGATGTCGTGTCTGAGTGTGAGACAGCAGAGTGAGGTGCAGTGTGAATGATCAGTGCACTCTCACTGATGGAGGTCTGATGTTCGTGATTCAGCTGCAGGTTTAACTCGGTTCTTCTCATCAGCTGCAGATGAATGCTGAGGGTTGTTTGGGTTCCTCTGCTTACTGTAGATCTGGATGTTTGGGTTCAGACTGAAGATTTATCAGTTCTGTAAAGGTCAGAGCAGTCGCTCTCCTCTACACCACAATGTTCAGAGATCTGTGTCATTAGAGCTGGTTTTACTGTCCAGATGTACACACCATAGAATCAATACTCAAAGCTATGAAACAGTATTGCATTTTTACAATGAATCCGTTATTGATTAAGTGTTGGATGTTTTCAGACAGATGGAGCAGATATTGAGATTTCTCTCTCTGTTATGGCTGTGGTGTTCTCAGGATAAGATCTGACTTCTGCTCTCCAGCTCAGATGAAGTGACCGGTTTCTCTGTCTGTGCTGTTTTTGCTCTATCAAAGGCTTTTCTCTTTTTATATATTTTCACACACTGTTGTGCTCCATCTGTCTGTAATTACACACACTGGCCTTCAGATGGAAAATCCACATCAGTCATTATTCACTAGAAGACAATGACAGCAGTGTTTACAGGAATGTTTCTTCATTATTCAGCTGATTGTACAGGAGCTTCAGCTGTAAACTGTCATTACTGAGGACTGCTGTGATATCACAGTGTGATTCTGGGATGGTTTCAGTATGACATGTTTGGGACTTCTGTAGTGTTACATGACTGGTATATTTGAGGACATGTGAGGAGTTTCTGACTCTGATGAGCACAGACTTACAGTTATACAGTCGCTTTGCTTGATGTTGGTTTTTTATTCTGAATTTAGAAGCTGTTTGTGAGGGGGGTGTTTCAGGTCGTGTGTCTGACAGTCCACCCCCCCAACTCACATCTCATTACTGTAATTCATCTTCATTTTACTTACACTGTTACGGTAAAACCAGAATAAATGCAGTGAAAAAATCCCGCTAATAAATACCTTAGTAATAATATCTTGTTTGAACATTACAGTAATGACAGTATAAGAGCTGCCACCCTGTCAGCCTGTGTGTGTGATGACATCACCTCTTTCCTTTCAGACTTACAGAGTTTCTCCAGGGTTTCCTGTTCACATACACTAACTGACACTAACTGACTAACTGGTTTAGATCAGCCAGACTAACCAGCTCTGACCTGTTTTACTAGTTCTGAAGGGCAGGTATTTTCCTGAAGAGCGAGTCCTTTTACAATCCTACCTATGAGAGTGTTGAACTGAAATGATTTTATAGTCTCTGATTTCAACTTCAGTAACAAAAATCACTCAAAAACAAACTTGTCATTTTCATATTAAAGGTAGAAATACATAATTATGAGGAAATACAGAAGTCCATCATTAAAAATTGGAAATAATGTATTTTTCTACCAATATTCCTTGAATATTTCAAATATAAAAGCTTTCATTCATTTTCTTTCACTTCACAATGATATTGGCAGCACAAGAATTAGAGTGAAAGCTGATATGAATCAGATTCTTATAGATTGATGTGAATTTAAGAATTCTCATATATTTTCTGACTGGAGCTGCATGATGAAAACCTGCCGATCCGTCTCAAATCTCACCTTCTGTGTACAGATCAGACTCACTGACACACGTGTTGAGGGATCTAAAAGACTGTTAAATATTTCTTCTATCTTTGATGTTATAATTGTTCTTTGCTGTAAAGTTCTTCATGTTTACAGAGGAAATGATAATACTAGGACATACTTAACATTTGAACTCCACTGTACAATGAAAATTGTTTAAAGGCTTAAAAATATGATGATATGTACAAGTCTCCAGAGTCAGACACGACAGTACAACAGAGCAACTGGCTCATGAAAAGTAACATTTAAAAAACAAATGATTTCTTATTTATCAAAATACACAATAATTAAGAATCATTTTTTGCTGTCTAAAGCTATGAATCTGGTCTCTGTATCAGCCGTCCTGTAGCTCAGTCGCCTGCAGGCATTTCTGTCTAATGGAAAAGCACCATTGAGTTTCCTTCATCGCTCAAACCTTTTATTGCTTCATAACTGTGTGTGTGTGTGAGAGAGAGAGAGAGAAAGAGTGTGTGTGTGTGTGTGTGAGAGAGAGAGAGAGAGAAAGAGTGTGTGTGTGTGAGAGGGAGAGAGAGAGAAAGAGTGTGTGTGTGAGAGGGAGAGAGAGAGAAAGAGTGTGTGTGTGTGTGAGAGTGTGTGTGTCTGGTTTGCCAGGAGGCTGCAGTTAGTCTTGGTGTGTGCTCATCTCATCTCTGAGGCTGAGGGCTTGTAACCGTGTGTCTCCTCTTCACTCCCTTCACTCCCCTGAGCACCTCCTCCCTTCGCAATCACCTCCTCCCTGCCCTTCTGAGGTCCTTGTGTGTCTCTTCACCTGAGAGTTTGTCACAACGACTTCAGATGAAACATCAGGTATTAGTTGAGCTTGTACTGCTGCTGTTTGCTTCTTCAAAGGAATCATTCATCTGTTCTTTAATGATTCTGTCCTGAATCCTCCACCAAACCTCCGAATCCATTCCAGCCACTGAGGACATCATGTGTCTCGCTGCTTTATGGGGACCAAATGTTCTGAGGTCTGAGGTGTGGCGCTGGTCTGAACACACACACACACACAGCTGACAGTGTGTCAGAGAGCGTGTAAAGGTCTTTACGTTGATTTATGATGTTCTGGGTGAAGCGACCAGCAGTTGCTCACAGCATTATGGATTAGTTGTCCTATCAGCTGTGTGTGTGTGTGTGTGTGTACTTTTAAAACACCCACATGTCAAACTGCTCCAAATGTGTCATAATAAAACATCTATTGATCTAAGCAGAAAATAGAAAGAAAAATGGAAAAGGGAGTGAGTGTGTGTGAGTGTGTGTACACTGTCAGTAACATCATGTACAAATAAGAGAAAACAGTAACATTGAGTACAGTCAGATCAGGTACAGTCAGATCCGGTGTTTGAGGTTTTATCTTTTCATTTTGATGTTATGAATTACATCAAAAGAGCTGACTGATTGTATCTGATCATGTCTGATTGTGTCTGATGTCTGATCGTGTCTGATCATGTTTGTTTGTTTTTTCTCTGTAGGTGGCATCGCAGGTGGAATTGAAATCTGCATCACATTTCCTACCGAGTATGTAAAAACTACACTGCAGTTAGACGAGAAATCAAATCCTCCTCGATACAGAGGCATCAGTGAGTGCACACACACATACACACACACACACACACACACACACACACACACACACACACACACACACACACACACATACACACACACACACACACACACACATACACACACACACATACACACACACACACACACACACACACACGTCCTCTTTGGAGTTAATTAGGGAAGTCTCTGGGCCAGAACTGATTTCAACCTGCTGCTGTGCTCAGAAAGTAAACAAACTCATCTTCTCTCTCTGTCTCTGTCTCTGTCTCTCTCTCTCTCTGGCTGAAGTTCAGAGAACATTTTAACGAGTCTTATGTTGATTTATCAGACAGCTGCTCTTTCATTTAATAAAACCATGTTACACATCTGTGTTAATAATATCAGTGATGATAATTGTTGTCATACAGGAGTGTGTGTAACATGCTGTCTGTGTGCAGTTATGATGTCATGTTTGCTTTGCAGTGGACTGTGTGTCTCAGACGGTCCGTCATCATGGTGTGACAGGTTTATATAGAGGCCTGAGTTCATTACTGTACGGATCCATCCCCAAATCTGCAGTCAGGTACACGTACACACAGAAATATACACACACACACACAGATGTTTTAATACATAAAGCTGAGCAGCCAGTTGCGACTGCCTTATTGCTGCGTCTGTTTCAGACAGCTGACATTTATTATACTGATTGTTTTTCTTCAACCCTGAAAAGCACACTCACACACACCCAGCAGAAAGGTCTTCACATTCACAGGCAAATTAAGTGTTTACTGATTCCCTGAGCTTGTGTGGGTGTGTGTGTTTGTTTCTGTATGTGTCTTCATGTGTGTGTTAGTATGTATGTGTATGTGTATTTAGAGTGACAGGTCCAGCCGTGTGTGTCCAGCTCTGTCAGACTCTGTGCTGTTCAGGGGTTTTATGGTCACTGAGGAAGACAGCAGAACTGACTTCATCACTCATCACACACACATCCCTGACAGACAGGACTGTGTGTGTGTGAATAATATTCTGTTATTTACTAACCTTGTGACAAAAACCCCCAGATCAAAACATCATAAAGTAATCTGTAGGTCCAGTACTGTATTCCACAAGAAAAACATCTTTAATGTGGTTTAGGTCGAGCACACAGTCTGATGAAATGATGGTTTTTAAACGGTTGTTTCGTTCTTTATTGGAGCAGCTGGTGAAATTGATCCATGTTTAAAGAGCAGCGGCAACATTCTGCTAAACTTGTGTAGTTTACACAACAATCACTCAGGTTTGAAATGAATGTGAATCTTTTACACACATCACTGTGATGTGAGCAGGTCTGTTTCAATCCACAGACGTTCTGACTGATTCTGGATCAGTTTGAGCATTAAAGGGACAGTTCACCCAGAAGTAAATTTTTTCCATCATTTACTCACCCTTATGTCTTTACAAACCTGTATGACTTTTTGGCTTCTGTGAAACACAAAAGAAGATATTTTGAGAAATATTCTGTGTTTTTGTGTCCATACAATAGAAGTCAAAAAGTGCCACTGTTGTTTAATTACCAACATACTTTAAAGTCACACAGGTTTGGAATGACATGAGGGTGAGTAAATGATGGAAGAGTTTTTATTTTTGAGTGAACTGTCCCTTTAAAGGGTTTCTTTGTCCCTCCTCAGGCTGCAGCACTCTGACTGATCGTCTCCTGCGTCTGTTTCATTAGCTGATTGAACTGATGGGGGGTGACCTTGTGTTTGCCCCTCTAATGGAGTGTGTTCCTCCCGTCTCACACAGGCTCTTCTGAGACTGCTGGACTCCAGCCCAGATTATATTCAATTATGTGTCTCTGTCTTATTTAATTCAGCTGTGTTCTTCAGAGCACCTCACCCAGTCTCCTCCTACAGGAGACACGGCAGTTCTCAACTGACCAATAGAGTCACACCGGCATAAATCATACAGCAAAAGAGAAAAACATGCTGTGCATTTATTTAGAGGAGAGAGAGTGCAAAATCTTTCTGGATTTATCATTAGATCACACTGCCAAATGACATGAAAAATGCACAATAAAGAATTGTATTCTTATTCATTCTATTTTTATTTTTAATGTTTTTCAGAGATAATGTTTTCCACTTACTGAAGTAAACATACAGTTCATTGAGGCCATGATAACAGTGTTACATACTGTTACAATAAGTGTTTATTGTTACATAATCTGAACTGTTTTAAATGCATGTAAATATATATTTCCAAAACGTAGTGTGCACTATTCAGTGTATACTGCACAGTGTGCAGTAAGTGACATGTTACATCCTGCCATGCTGAATAAACAGGTGAGGATGGATCGTAAATTGAATTTGAGTCTGTACATATGAATACTACAGAGAGAGAGAGAGAGAGTGTATAATGGCATGGAGTGTAGAATGACAGTTCAGGAGTTTGTGTTTATCGCTTAATTCAGTTCAGTTGTATAAATAGCTCTCTGTCTCTGCTGGACTTCCTGTTGCTGCATCTCTTGAGCAGTTAAAACATGAAGCAGGAAGTAAAGACGCTCTGCTGGTTCCTACTGCTAATGGACACCCGTGGCCGCCCTGCCTGTGGTTGCCCGGGTTACTGCTGATGCTGCTGAGTAAAGAGGAATCAGACTGTCTGGGAGGATTGTTGATAGAGGTTCTTCAGTGACTGTGTAACTGTATGGCTGTAGTTTCCTGTAACTGTGTTTGCTGAGATTCAGGATGTAATTATCTGATGACCTGAAGCTGCTGCTCTGGGTCTGATGATGTTTCTTCATGTCATCATGTTTCTGTTTAAATGTCAGTGTGTGATGCAGCTGCAAACACATAAACAATAATGACACTGAGTATGACTGCAAAACTAACACTCAAGACAAACCTAATGAGTAAACAGTTCACACATATACAAACTGTTCTCAGAACAGGTGGTTAGTTGCTTCACTATAATGTCTGTCTCTGTCTGTCTTTCTGTCTGTCTCTGCAGGTTTGGTGTGTTTGAGATACTGAGTAATCAGATGAAAGATGAGACTGGTAAACTGGACAGCTCTCGGGGTTTAGTGTGTGGTTTAGGTGCAGGTGTCATGGAGGCAGTTCTAGTCGTGTGTCCCATGGAGACAATAAAGGTAAAGTCTAAGCCTAAATGTTGAATGTTACGTTCATGTCACACCGTATGTTTACTGTATGCATCTTTTACATTTCCAGGTGAAGTTCATCCATGATCAAACATCAGCAAATCCTAAATACAGAGGCTTTTTCCACGGTGTGCGTGAGATCGTCAGAACTCAAGGTGAAGAACCGCAATTTCCCACAGTGACCCGATCTGACAGTCAACACAAACTCAACACTGACTCGTATACAACATCCCGTTCATGAGTCCACCGTCAGCATTACTCTAAAGAAATGCTTGTTTCTGTCACTCAGGGATCAGAGGGACGTATCAGGGCCTCACCGCGACTGTCCTCAAACAGGGATCCAATCAAGCCATTCGATTCTTTGTCATGACATCACTCAGGAACTGGTACAAAGGTGAGTGAGCGTGTGCTGTTTGTGCGGCGGTACTGCTCTCTGCTGGTCACTGGGATTTAAATTGATATTGACAAACATCTGTTGATTGTCATACTTTGTGTTTTTTAGGTGATAACCCCAACAAGTCCATTAACCCCGTCCTGACAGGTGCGTTTGGTGCGATCGCTGGAGCAGCCAGTGTGTTTGGAAACACACCTCTGGATGTGATCAAGACAAGAATGCAGGTGCTGTACACGTGTGTGTGTGTGTGGTTTTAAAGGGTTTTGTGTTTATTTATTGGGTCTGTTTGTGCTGTACGTATAAATTGTGTTTTTATTTGTTTAGGGTTTGGAAGCTCATAAGTATAAAAACACAATGGATTGTGCTGTTAAGATCATGAGGCACGAGGGGCCCACAGCGTAAGTGTCTGTTTGTATGTGTGTCTGTCTGTTTTCTTCACTGTAACTGTATGTTGACATCTCCTGCAGGTTCTACAAGGGTACAGTTCCACGGCTGGGTCGAGTGTGTCTGGATGTGGCCATTGTCTTTATCATCTATGAGGAGGTTGTGAAGGTCCTAAACAAAGTCTGGAAAACAGAGTAAATCAGAAAAATATCACTTCACTGTACGCAGGTTTTAGCACACATCATATCTGTGCTGATATGACATGTGGAATGTCTTAAAAGCATTCATGAAAATGCAAACAAATCTCAATGTTCTAAATTGGCTTGATTTTCTTGTAACTGTAATTCTTTATTTTTCATTTGGATTCTGCTGAAATCCAGAAGTGACTCCAGCAGCTTCCATGTTTACAACTGAACACTTTAAGTTTGCCATATTTAACAGCTACAGTGCTCAGAAATACATTTAACAAAACACAACCTCAACCATTCCACACACACAGATACACACACAACCACCCCCACACACGCACACACAACCCCCTAACCCACACACACACAAACACAACACGTGCATTTGCAAACACATATACAAACACAAAACAAGAAATATCAGTGAAACAGTGGAAAAACTAAAAAAGAAGACTGTGACCATATTCATGTATTTAATATTAGAATTAAAATGTTTTAACAGACAAACAAAACCTTAATAGTAAATAGAAATTATGTGAGATAAACATTCATAATTTGCTTGACTTTGAATGTGAAGATCATTCCTGACAGTAATGTTCATATTATATGACTCTCTGAGCTGCAGTAGATTTAGTTTTAATCACATTTAGTGTAAATCACATTTAAAGCCTGTGATATTCAAAATCCTTTTGTTTTATCTAATTTCATTATTTGACAACTTTTTATTAAACTAAATATAGTTGATAATTTATTTTCTTATGTTGCCCATGTGCCTTTAACCATTAAACATACAGATTTGTTTTTATTTAAAAAAAACATTAGCTTACATTTATAATGATTTTTTGTCAGTACTTGTTTTAAAGCCTTTTCCTCATTATATCGGTCTGTATAGACTGATCTCAGAGCTGCTTTATCTGTCCATGTGCAATATCACATTTATTGTCCATCAGTGTAATATGGATCTAGTGCATGTAGCTGCTGTCTGATCAGAGTTCAGTGTAACAAATTAAATGTGATTCTGTGAACAAACGTTTCAGCACTGTGAGGCTGTAAACATGCAGATTACAGTCTGATGTTGCTTTCAACATCAGACTGTAAAGACACTGTTGATTGACACTCTGTACAGTGAGAGTATTCATCTTCATTCTTCTGAGCTGTACACAGCGTTCATCTCTACAGTCTCTACAGTGAATCAGCTGATGTTT
>JAZGTH010000004.1:662500-702500 GCA_036877525.1 Chromobotia macracanthus | reverse complement strand
ACTTCACTCACTCACTTCACTTCACTCACTTCACTTCACTCACTTCACTCACTCACTCACTCACTTCACTCACTCACTCACTCACTCACTCACTCACTTCACTTCACTTCACTCACTCACTTCACTCACTTCACTCACTCACTCACTCACTCACTTCACTCACTCACTTCACTCACTCACTCACTCACTCACTTCACTCACTCACTCACTTCACTCACTCACTTCACTCACTTCACTCACTCACTTCACTCACTCACTTCACTCACTCACTCACTCACCACTCACTTCACTCACTCACTCACTCACTCACTCACTCACTCACTCACTCACTCACTCACTCACTCACTCACTCCACTTCACTCACTCACTCACTCACTCACTCACTTCACTCACTCCACTTCACTCACTCACTTCACTCACTCACTTCACTCACTCCACTTCACTCACTTCACTCACTCACTCCACTTCACTCACTCAACTTCACTCACTCAACTTCACTCACTCCACTTCACTCACTCACTTCACTCACTTCACTCACTTCACTTCACTCACTCACTCACTCACTCACTCACTTCACTCACTTCACTTCACTCACTTCACTCACTTCACTCACTCACTCACTCACTCACTTCACTTCACTTCACTCACTCACTTCACTCACTTCACTTCACTCACTCACTCACTCACTCACTTCACTTCACTTCACTCACTTCACAACCGGATTAACGAGTAGCGACAGTGACGTCACGCCCGTGAGCCGCAGCAGTTCAGGAGTGTGGCATTTTAACGATTATTTTTAGCTTCAGGTTGTTTGTTATGTATTATCTGCAGCTCATTAGAGAGGTGATCTTAGTGCATGCTGCATGCTGCACTCACCCAAATGTTCAGATGTTGTTTTGCTGTTGTTTTGGACATAGCCAGCAGAAACATGGCTATGTCCAAAGTCGGAGCGTGATGGATGCACTATTGACAGAGTTCAGCGGCTGGCAGACAGCTGGTTTTCACTCTGCCGGCTGGTTTCTGCTGTACCTGCTCGTCTCTCATGATGGGATGTGCTGAGAGACGAGTGTGTGTTGTAACCTGCTGTCTGCTGGAGTGATTGTCACAGCCAGTAATTATCACTGCATGTGTGTCTGTCTCTCACCTGCGTCAACTGCAGCCACATAGTTCAGAAATGACTTCAGATAAACTGTGTGTGAACAGTTAAGAATGTGTGTAAACACCACATCCCATCAGAGAATGAGAGAGGTGAGTGTACTGTAATGAAATATACGGTACAACACTGCAGCTGCAGGCCGTCTGCTCTGTATAAGGCAAAGGGAAGCCATGCGTCTGCAGAGATGTAGAAGACAAAGCATCTGGACTGTAGTGACAGCTTTCATCTGTCTGTGTTTGGACCTGCGGGAGGTTTTGAGTTTCTTCAGGTTTGTTGGGAGTTTCGACAGTTTAAATTCCTCATTCATCTGTTTACACTCATGCAGCTCCACAAACGTCAAACGCGATGAGACTGAGACTTTATAACCCCAGAGTAGAGAAATCAGTTCCTGGTACCCACTGCATCATCCTGCACGTCATTTTTAAATCATGCAGCACTTTTCATTGCAGTCTTAGTGTGTGAGGAAACTGCAGTTCCTTCAAAACCCTGAACTCTGATTGTATCTCTGGCAGTGTATTTGTAGTGTAAGAACTGTTAGTACCCACAAACAGTTCTTCAGAGTTCATTCATCATTGAGATCCTGTAGCCGGGCGATGCTGGCAGGTGTGCAGTTGTGTTTGTGATGTCACAGTCAGATGCAGTGAGGACTGTTGTTGTGTGTCTCATAAATAATTGCTGTGTCAAATAACAGTTTGACTGAGTCTGAATCAATACACTCTCTCCCTTAAGTACTGCAGTATGACACTTGATATACATAGCTGAGGAGAAACAAAAATGCTACATATTTTCTAACAAAATCAGACCCGACTTTTGTTGTGAAGTGTGTGTGTGTGAGAGAGAGACCACAGAAGAGGGTGTGTAGCAGTAGCCCCTCTGCTCTGGATCTCTTTAATCTAATACAGAGCTCTTGATGTCCCCAGTAATTGTGTCCAGATTCTGACTTCAGATGGCTGTTGGAATTCAGGGTTGTGGGTCAAAACAGTTACAGCATGAGTTACAGTTACAGGATGATAAAAGATGTAAAAAATATAGAAACCTAAACAGTTTATATTATTTAATACCTGTGGTTTGTTCCATTATGGAGAAGACGGCTTTAGTTTTGAGCAGCAGTGTGTTGAACAATCTGACAAGAGCCTTACTGTCTGTGTGACATTCCTGAAACTGGAGGAATTCTGAGAAGAATATCTGTCATGTTTGTGGTGGCCTTCATAAATACCAGAATACTGCGAGAGAGAGAGAGAGAGAGAGAGAGAGAGATGGAAAGATGGGTGGAACAGAGAGAGGGAAAGAGAGAGAGAGAGGGAGAGAGAGAACAGAGCGAGATGGAAAGATGGGTGGAACAGAGAGAGGGAGAGAGACACAGGGGAGAGAGAGAGAGAGAGAACAGAGCGAGATGGAAAGATGGGTGGAACAGAAGAGGGAGAGAGAGAAGAGAGAGAGAGAGACAGAGCGAGATGGAAAGATGGGTGGAACAGAGAGGGGAGAGACACAGGGGAGAGAGAGAGAGAGAACAGAGCGAGATGGAAAGATGGGTGGAACAGAGAGAGGGAGAGAAACACAGGGGAGAGAGAGAGAGAGAGAGAGAGAGAACAGAGCGAGATGGAAAGATGGGTGGAACAGAGAGAGGGAGAGAGACACAGGGGAGAGAGAGAGAGAGAGAGAGAGATGGAAAGATGGGTGGAACAGAGAGAGGAGAGAGAGAGAGAGAGAGAGAGAGAGAGAGAACAGAGCGAGATGGAAAGATGGGTGGAACAGAGAGAGGGAGAGAGACACAGGGGAGAGAGAAGAAGGAAACAGAGCGAGATGGAAAGATGGGTGGAACAGAGAGAGGGAGAGAGACACAGGGGAGAGGGAGAGAGAGAGAGAGAGAGAGAGAGAGATGGAAAGATGGGTGGAACAGAGAGAGGGAGAGAGAGACAGAGAGAGAGAGAGAGAGAGAGAGAGAACAGAGCGAGATGGAAAGATGGGTGGAACAGAGAGAGGGAGGAAGACAGGGGAGAGAGAAAGAGAGAGAGAGAACAGAGCGAGATGGAAAGATGGGTGGAACAGAGAGAGGGAGAGAGACACTTGCACTGAACACTAGAGAGGAACAGGATATGGTTCTTCATCTGGAGCTGCTCATGTTTGTATGTTATGTGAGTGACCTGCACCTGCTCATTCTCACTGTTGAGGACGTGTAGGTGGGTTTTAGGTTCTCTCTCTGATAAGTTGATGGCATAAAGCACATACTTCTGACTGCTGTGTGAATTTGTTCAGTAGACGTCCTATCAAAACAATTAGAGAAGATGAGAACTCTTGTGCTGATAAACATATTAAACACAAATACCTGTTTCATGTGACTTGCTCAATTTAGGGGGACATGTAGCCACACCCACGACAGGTGCTTCCCTTACATTACAGTGTGAAGTGTCTGTGTTTAATTCATCAATGTTTCTGACTGTGTTTTTCTTGTGATGCCCACCACGACCTGAAAGAGAAAACTCTAGATTGTTTATGCTAATGCAGTGCATGCTTGTGTCAGACTACAGTTCACATAGCACACTTGTGTACAGTATTTTTAATGACACCCGCAGTGGTTTGTAAATTATATTCAGCACTGTACGTGACTGCATTACCTGATCACAACAGCAGTGACCTCTACTGACCCCAGAGTGTGTGAGTGACAAAAAGTGCTGTCGGGCCCAGTGGACCTGAATCTGAGAGAGGAGCTATGTGAGTTATATGTGCAGAAGTAATACAGCAGAATGTGGGGAATGTGACGGGCTTTATACGGAGGTGTGTGTTTGTGTACAATGTGTTGAAATGTGTGTTTCACTGATGTGGAAACAGAAGAAGGAGAATCAAATAAAGCATGCAGTTCTACACTCAGTTACAGTAGTTATAGATTTTAGGCAGTGCACATATGCAATGGTAATTTCATACACATTTGATGTGATGAAAGATGGGATGGTTGGCCTGATGTCTTATAGCCTCAAATGTGCTTGTTTGTTTCTCATTAAATCCATGTATATACTTTAAAGCAGCTGTACAGAACACAGAATTCATTTCTCAGAGGGTTTCATTACAGTTTAGTAGCTTTTTGACTCACACATGCAGATTTACAGGTTTAAAGGCCTTTAATTCTGCAGTGTTTGTGTTTTCACAGCATTGAGACTTCGAGCTGTTTTGAGTTTGTTCGATTTTATTGCGATTTTAAGTGTCATCATGGTTTCAAGAGACAGATATTCTCCCGTACTTTGAGTTGTTGTTGTTTTTGTATCTTTGCTTCATGCTGGTTGCAGCAGTGGTGTTTGTGTGTGTGTGTGTGCATGTAATCACAGCAGATGTGTTCGTGTGCTGTGGCTGTCCTGGTGAATAATGTGAGCATATGTTATATGTACAGTGATGTAGCTGTTGACAGTGCAGGTGTGGATCAGGAGGCCATGACAGCTTAAACGTTCCTCTTTATCTGTGAATACACACTCTTTAATGAGTGCAAACACACGCTGCACTGCTCTAAACTGCTTTGTATTTTTAGCTCTCACACTACACACCTCATCAGTAGTGGCAAATTGTATTTTTTTAAACTCTGAAATTAACTTCTGCAATAAATGTGCTACAAACAAATCTATGAAAGAGTCTCACCTGTTCAAACACACACAGAGATGATCAGGATGCTCACATGTTTCTCTGAAGCCCACAAGAAACAGCAGCTGTGTTATTGAAATCTTTGTGTGTGTGTGTGTGTGTGTGTGTGTGCGCGAGCTGGAGTTCGTGTTAATACATGAATAACAGATTTAGTTTTGTTTGAACCCTTATTGTACTTGCATCATAACTGCATAAAAACAAATGATCTGCTTGAATATCTGTAGTAAAGAGAACATGCATGTCTCTCTCTCAGCAGCTATAGACTGTGAGGTCAGACAGTGGGGTCGCTGGTCTGCATGCTCATCTGTCTGTGGGGAGGGAACTACAGAGAGAAGCAGACAGGTAGCCACACCCCCACGCAACGGAGGCAAGCCCTGCCCTGATCTCAAACAGCGGAGAGGCTGTCTCGCACACTCTGAGACCTGCAGTGCTGCTAAAGGTAACACACACCTGAGCTCTGTTTAAAACAATAGTGAGTTGCCTAGGTGTCTACTGCCTACATGCTGCTGCCTTCTAAGGGAGCCTTAGTAAGTGACTTATTTGTACAGCAGGTCCACACGCACATACAAATTGATTTCAGAACAGATTCAGTGTGTGTGTGAGATCTAGGGTGAATTGAAAAGAGTTTTTGTAGTAAGATCATGTTTATATATAAATAAAGATTTTAGGTTAAAAGTTCAGTGTGTGTATGTATATATATATATATATATATATATATATATATATATATATATATATATATATATATATTATATACACTGAAGAACTGGAAACAAATACACATTTGTTTCCAGTTCTTCAGCGTTTTAGTAGAAGTTAAGAAACTCAGACTGCTTAAAGTGATGCTAACTTCCTGTGTTATTGTGGGGTTAGTGTGTGTGCACATTTTGTGCTGGTTACTCTCAGGAGGACACGGCCAATTTGCTCTCTTTCATTATCTTGATCTCTTCTTCCTCTTCAGAGGTGGCCAAAATCCTGCCTGACTCATTCAAGCGGAACTTTAAGGACCCCTGGAGACGGCCACACATGCTCATGAAGGAGGAGAAGAAGAGGTAGCAGCCATGAAACGTTGTAGAAAGCTTTAGAACTAATGTGAATGCAAACTGTTGAAGTGGAAGAACAAAATCATGTTATGGATCAATCCAGCACATTGTTAAGACTAAAGGTCTTCCAGCAGTAATCAGCACTAGAAGGTTGAGTTAAGAAACAGTGTTCTGTAGAGTGCTGCTGTGACTCTCAGATACACTGAACTAAAGATAAATATGAAGCAGTTTAAAGAAATGTGTTGGGTTTTAATACAATTAGAGCTGACACAGGGAGGGGGTCTGTCAGAGTTTGTCTGTGTTTAGAAGTGCTTTGATCAGTCAGATCTCTGCTGTCAGAATTTTCATTATTTGGTGAACTTTAAGCAGACTGTGGCCTAAATCTAAATATATATATAATATATAGTGATACGCCAGTTACAACCTGACTGTGGCACGAGCAGCAGGTGTGAATTAAATAGCGGGTTTAAATGAAAAACGATCAGTGGATATCTGCAGGAAATCCCAGAGCAGAGTCTCTCAGTAAACACAGTCTACAGTTACAGAACGGTGTTTGTGTGTGCACGCATGTAAGAAAGAAAAAGGCCAAGACACACACATGCCATAAAGCAAAAGTGTGGGAGCATACATCTTATACAGCTAACACACACACACACTTGTTTAAAAGTTCTAGCTACAATGAAACCAAACACTTTCTGTATTATTGCTGTGGAAATAAAATCTTTGAAGTGATAGTAAAGATCTGCCATCCACATAACCACATGTCACTGGAAAATGTGATATATAACATCTGATTTTAGCTCAAGGGCCAGCTGCCTTTTCCATACAATGAAAAGTGGATAAAAATGAGAGTTTAAAAGCCAGTCTTAATATTCCATATCCATCATAATAAACCATTTCACTTTCACTAATGACAGAATTAATGTTTTGACTGAACTGTACTTTGAATCTCTGTCTGCTGCAGTTACTGTGTGAATATGCGGTTGAAGCAGGTGAGTTTACCCTGTAAGATGAAGGTATGGAGCGCTAAGCTGGTCCATGAGCGCTCTGTATGCGTTGAGTGTCAGAGCGATGCCATGGCAACTGACAGCCGCTGCCGTGGAGACGGCCTGCAGAACATCAGGTACATGTCATACATGCACTTTTTCAGGGAAATAAACCTGATCTCTGCAGTAATGATGTGTGACGTGCACGTCTCCTCCACTAGAACTTTCTGGGCTGCTGCATCAGCACCGGGCTGCTCTGGGTCATGGGTTCGAGAATCATCCACTGAGAACTGTCAGTGCCCATCTCATTCTTTGCTTTTTGTCTGAAGCACTTTTCTTTTCAAAGTCTTTTTACGGGGGACCTGTTTGATCCAAACAGTATTGGAACTCTATCTACTTTTGAAGCCAGATTCTTTCCAATGAGAAACCTCAACGTCTGTCAATTCTGACTTCATTCTACTGTGTGTCTCTGCCCACCAAACCAAACACAATCATGGTTTTCTAAACTTTGCTGTCTACCTCCAGAACACACCTGCACCTGTTTGTGAGAATGTCTTATATCTGATATCACAGATGTTGTTCTATACTTTCCTTGATTCAAACGTACTGTATTTTTGTGTTTTAACGCAACTTCTAGTTTATGTAAGTTTGTGCTTTTATGTACTGTGTTGTACTATGCAAAATGTTTCTGTATGTTTTTGCATTTGTATTTCATTTATTAATACTGTTTTCACAGTAAAGCTTTTAACGCAAACTGAGCCCTTTTGAATTGGGAGTTTGGGTTTCTTGGTTGCCTTAAAAGTTGTATTCTGAACTTACTGGTACTTTTATTAGTAAAATTTCCCAATAATGCGTTTCTCGTTGCTGCTTGTCTCTGCATAAATACGAAAAGCTGCGAAAAGCTATTATACACATAATATGACAGGGACTGCGCCAAAAAAATTCTTTCTAGATTCTTATTTCATTGTTTTATTTTACTTTATAATATTTCAGCAGCTTGAGTTTTATAGATGCTGTATTGTGTAATTTAGTTTTTGTTATTTGTGGTTATTCATCTATTCATTAAACACTCATATCTCACATCTCTTAGAATCAGTTCATGTGCTTTTTCTTGTTATTTTAGTTCTTCTATCTCTGCTGAAGATCACCTACAACAGTCCTGCTCTAGTTTCAGTACCTCAGTTACTGCTGTCACACAGCAGGTATTTAGTGTGCATGTGGTCATTACAGATTAAAGGCTTGTCTTGTGTGTACATACACACCCCTGCACAAATGCTACACTCATTATATATATTTTGTGGCATTTTTTACATTCTTGTTTTCAGCAGCACACTGAATAGAGTGTAGATTTAGGTAATCATGGTTTTTCTCACTACAGCTGAGACCACACTATATGATTTTGGCCACGATTAGGCTGTCTGAGAGAAATTTGGAAAATCCTCAAAGATTTCTGGAGTCCCAGGCCAAAATCTGTAGTTACTGATCAACAGTTTAACATCTTCACTGACAGCAGATTCGTGACCGTTGCGATCAGATTTTTGCTGTGATCATATTCTGACAGTGTAAGAAATTTTGAGACAGTCCTGTAGTGTGGCTTCTATGACAAGTCAAGTCAAGTCAAGTAAAAACCAATAGGAGTGCAGATAAAAATCATCACTAAATATTGTATTTGCATGCTAGTCATTGTTTCAATTCTATGTGTAAATGTGGCTCATCATCACAGAACGTGTCCCGACTGAAATCATAAAACTCCAGACGAGTCTTCTTGCGTGGGTTTGTTTCTTCAGATCTTCACCGTCATACAGTCTGACATGAATAACAACAGCTTACAGCTGCGATCATGTTTGTGCATTCTGACACGCAACAGTGGAAAGGACTATTAAAAACTGGCTGTCTTTTTTCTGTCAATATACTATACTAATGGCAAAAGTAACACTAAAAACAGTGACATCATTTAAAAGACAACAGATGAGCTCATTGATTAGCTCACCATTGAGGTCACTGTTTATTTTAAGTGTTTGGTGACCCCTCTGTCACCCAGGATGTGTCTCCATAATATTGTTGAACTACACAACTCATTTCTATCTGGACGGGTTGCTGTGGTTTGTTGTGGGTGTGAGGGGTTTGGTAGAGTTGTTCTTTCAGAGGGAGGTCGTCTGATTTATGGGGTCTGACAGCAGGATTCTGGGATTAGATGTTGAAAGAGAGGCGTGCTGGCCAACACCAACCACTGATATCACTCACTAAACATGAGAGAGCTGTGAATACAGAAAGTGACCAAAGAAAACTGCAGATCTGATCTGCAGCTATAACGTCAGTGTTATAGCTGCCCGTGACTGCCTCAATAACAGTGAGAAATAAACTTATTTTCCTTCCTGGAAACATTCACAACACCAGGGCTGAGTCTGGAGGTAATAGCGTGACTTGACGAGTAAACTACCGGAGTGAAACCAGCCGTCGACCTGCTCACGCGAGCCGGAAGACAACAGCCGAGGCCGGCTGATGCATCAACACAACAGCTTCATTTACTTTTACATTTACTTTTATCCAGCATACCAACACATCGTTTACGATTATGAAATCTGAAAAGCTTCAGTGTAAGTATATGGCCATCTGCTGGTGTGATGTGAGTGCTGTACACAACACTGCTGTTGCCTCATGACACTGACATCAGATCATAATATTGATGATTTCTTTATCCATGGACTATGGTAAGTAAACCACAGTACTAACACAGCACGACCCTATTACTTTTTCTCAGAAACACTTCTTGGTTGCTCTCTGCTAATCATAGACAACTAGCTTTTTATCTGTTAGCTTTCAGTGCACTGTAGTGAAATGTTCTGTGACAGAACATGTTAAATAGGAGTGAACAAACAAAGTTTGTGAACAAACATCAGGTGATACCAGGGCTGTCCTTTTAGAGGTGCAATGGAACGCAATAGTAAATGGGCCCTGGGTGATACAGAACCCACAGCCATTTTTAAACATTGTTCAGAACGTAACACTGTAGGATGTGGTGAAATGCCATGACACAAACAAGTGAAAATGAGTTACAACAACAGAAAATGAAGGCTGACTGGTGTGTATCTGTCTGACACTCTATAGTGTTCTTGACTCATATTAACGGGGAAACACAAGGAAAATGCTAAAAGTGCATCATGATTAAAGTAACAGAAGACACACTCACATTTTCATCAGTTGCATTTATCAGGAAATAATGAAAGCAGAGGGCTGTGACTTCTGAACATGATTAAATGTTTGTTAACAAATGGCTATTGTAGTAGTAATGCTTTGGTGGCTAGTGGTAAATGTAATGATTCATTAAATGAAGGTGTATGAGTCTCTCCTCTTACTGGTAACATGTTCAACTCAAAGCTTATTAACATTTTATTCCTAACCTTTGTGACCCTGCACACAGAAGCATCCACTACTCCTGTACAATGAGTGCTGAACATCACACCAAGCCATCCTTGTATCAAAACTCTTTTTATATATTTTCTCTGTCAAACACATTCATTCATTTATATACACTGATTACACTTATGCATATTTATGTGCGTGTATATTATTCATGAACACACACTTTTTTCAAAAATTGAAAAGACTATGGATCACTGTTGGCAGCATCTTGATCAGGTCTTTAGGAAATGACATCACACTCTGAGTCTATTTGAGGTTTTTGAGTTGCCGGTTGGTGGAGCTGATTTTGCCATCCATGGTGTCAACTTTATTGAGCAAAGCATCCAAAGAAACATCCTGGTCATCGATCTCCATCTGCAGCCCCAGACTGAGGTTCTTCAGCCTGCTCAGACCTGATGACATTTCATCTGGAGAGAAGACACAAACAGACATCAGAACCTACAACCCGACCTGCCCATCCTCACAGCTGTGATGAAATCCAGGTACAAGCTGTGAAAGCTATATTTCTCACCAAGATTTTTGTCTAGTTGGTGATGGGCAGCTTGCAGTTGTTTGTTCTTGGGATATCCGTTCAGTTCGGACGGCTCATTGTCCAGGGAAGCAGAAGCTCCAAATCCTGTTCAAACAAACATTAGTGATTCTGGTGAAATAACAGTTGCTTTCATCTGAGATTCTGAGCTTTTCTTTCTCACATCTACATGCGCTTTAAACACACGCAGGTAAACTCAGTAAGTGTAAATTCATGTGTTTATTTTTACCAGATGTGTCCATTTTCCTGAGGTTCGGATGGCTGGCCTGATATTTGTCTTCCTGCTGTTTGCTCTCAGACAGTGCATTCTGTAATCTAATATCAAAGACGTGTAAAACATAACTTTTTGTCAGCCATGGGCCTTTGATTCTTTACAGCCTCATTCTGTCATGTGACAATCATATGTATTGTTAATATATATGAATCCATATACAGTCTATGTAAATTGGCTTAGTGGTTATTTTACCTGCTGTTGGCCTCATAAGTCATCGGTTGGTCCTTTTGTGGAGGTTTGGGTTCAGGTTTTGCCTTGAAATAGTTGACCATGCTGCCCCACACACTTTTAATGGTGTTTATATGCCTCTGGCTGGTTCTCATGTCCTGCTCCATGTTGTCAATCATTCTCTCTGTCCTCTTCAAAGCTTCACCCTGACGAATCAGTTCCTGACAGCGGGAGAGAGAAGAATCAAGGCGGATGAAATGATCAGTAAATCTGGGTGAAAGAGAAAGTCTGTGATTGGCTGTTGATTCTGCAGCTGCTTTGACAGTCTGAAAGTCTCTCTCACCTCTGCCGTCTCAGCTCCAGCTTTCTCTGATTCGTAGATGAGACTGATGGAGCGGTAGCTGCTGTCCACGGCGGACTGTGCTGTGTGCATCACCTCTCTCTGTAGCTGTCTTTGTCTTCTCTCCGCCGGGCTCAGTGAACTCTCCTCTGGATCATCGTCAAAGTTAAAGCCTCTTCTCGGAGCTGCGCTCGCTGTATCCTCATCATCATCATCATCAGCAGCAAAAGGGTTGTGGGATTTGGGATAGGCAGACATCCTGTGACTGAGTTAAACAGGAAACATAACAGTAATATTGGTTAAAATGGTTAAAATGATAATTTAATCAGGAAGAATGCTTCATTGAGTTTAATTAATCAATTATTGTGGACACAAAATGGTTGTGGCGGCACAGTATTGCTATGAGAAACTTCAAAGAATACCACCCTGTTACCATAGTATATATGCAAAAACCAGCAGTACATACTATAGACGTTTTCTACTGACAATCATCAGACCTCTAGACATTTCTAGATCAGATCTAAATCAAACAGAAAACATCGTAAATGCGCAAATATGTGACGCTGCTCTGACACATTTCACACTAAATCTCTTAAACTATATCTCATCAGAATCACTGAATGTCGCGGAAAAGAAGCGGACAAACACAACTTTAACTTCAAAGTTTCCTCTAGGTCTGTGTAGTTTGAACACGATATATATTCATGATTTAACAGGTAAATTTGTACCTCTTGTCTCTGTTGTTATCAGCTGACTCCTGTGCCGCAACTGCTTCCGGTACAGTCACCGTGACGTCACACAGACTCCTCCCCATTTCCCTTCGGTGTTGATATAAACAATGAAGTGATGTCTTGACATAGAATAATAATAATAATTATTATTATTAATTAATAATAATTGATAATAACTAGTCCCGTGTAGCATGTGGGTTGCATCCTCTGGTCCTAAATGAAATTTTAAATTCATATTTACCCTTGAAATGGCCTACATTAGTTTAGTTTACTACACTAGTAGATTAAACACGATTAGATACGTTCAACATGTTCAAACACTATTTCCGTCAAACAAAATGACCTTTTCCGTCACACTTGTTATCTCTACGACGAAAGAAGACAGTGATATAATTATACGAGTTAGAGGAAGAATACAATAGCGTGTTATACTCGTCCTAATAACGAGTATAATTGCGGTGTCTTTATTTAATCATTAAAACTGTGTTTAAACATCAGTCTGTATAAAAAGCCAATAAGAGAAAGTTCACAGTTATGATGCTAGCGCACGACACGCCTCTCTCTCTCTCTCTTGTTCTCTCTCTCTCTCTCTCTCTCTCTCTCTCTCTCTCTCTTCTCTCTGTCTCTCTCTCTCTCTCGTGTTCTCTCTCTCTCTCTCTCTCTCTCTCTCTCTCTCTCTCTCTCTCTCTCTCTCTCTCCTCTCTCTCTCGTGTTCTCTCTCTCTCTCTCCTCTCTCTCCTCTCTCTCTCTCTCTCGGGCGGTCTCTGTGTTGTGTTCTGTCTCTGTTGTGTGTGTGTGTGTGTGTGTGTGTGTGTTATTGGTGACTTCACGCTTGCCGTACTGCGGTGGTTTTTCTCTTCAGAAGACGCTGTTACAGAAATCCTCCTCCTCCTCCTCATCATCATCATCCTCCTCATCATCATCATCCTCCTCATCATCACTTCCGCTGCCCCGCGGTGTCTCGCGGATCATGTCCACGCGCGGCGGCACGCGCGACTTCTACTTCAACACGGTTCTGTCGCTCGCGCGATCACTGGCCGCCCACCGACCAGCGCCCGTGGAGAAGGTACGGCAGCGCTGACGCGACGCGGCGCGGCGCGACGCGGATACTGTGTTGCGTTGTTCTCACGCGCGCGACAGGTGCCATCTGCTGTATTAAATAAACTGCGCGTTGTTTCCTGCGTCACTCACAGAAATGCAGAATGAGGATCATTCACACGCTGATGATAATGAGGACCGTGCTCAGATGTCGTGATGTTCATCTGGTTACCGTGGTCACATGAGTTACTGAAAGCGCTGCGTTGTGTCTGTCCTGCAGTCAACCACTGCATCAGCAAACACTTCTAGATCTAAACACAAACAATAATGTAAATCATAAACAATATCTGACTAAAATATACAAACAGACATTCAGTTGAAAGCTTCTCTGACTGACACAATCTACTGTCTGAAAGCATCAGATGCAGCAGATCTATACAGATGTCAGGCACCGAGTGCCTCCAGCTGTGTGCCAGCTCTGATGACAGCTCAGACACTGAGTCCGATGACAACTCAGACACTGAGTCCGATGACAGCTCAGACACTGAGTCCGATGACAGCTCAGACACTGAGTCCGATGACAGCTCAGACACTGAGTCCGATGACAGCTCAGACACTGAGTCCGATGACAGCTCAGACACTGAGTCCGATGACAGTCAGACACTGAGTCGATGACAGTCAGAACTGAGTCGATGACAGAGACACTGAGTCGAGAAGCTCAGACACTGAGCCGAGACATCAGACACTGACCGGACAGTACTGAGCCGATGACAGCTAGACACGAGTCGATGACAGTGACACTGAGTCGATGACAGCTCAGACACAGTGATGAATTCAGACATGAGTCCGATGACAGCTCAGACACTGAGTCCGATGACAGCTCAGACACTGAGTCCGATGACAGCTCAGACACTGAGTCCGATGACAGCTCAGACACTGAGTCTGATACAGTGAGAGTTTTGTGAAGTGATGCAGTTTAATAGGATTGTTACTGGTGCCTTTAAAACAACAGCAGCGCGTGTGTAGCTTTTTGAGCACCATTTAGGCCACCTGTTAACTACCATAATCAGAATGAAAAAATTAAAACATGTTAAATGAGGACATGAAGTTGTTCTCTTTCTATTTTCACTTTGTTTGTGTATTCTGTCTCTTTAGAGTAAAGCTCTGTGTTAGGCTGCTCTGCTAAATGAACTGCTATCTCTAACTCTCTCTCTCTCACACAGGTGCAGAAGTTATTATGCATGTGTCCCTGCGACAGTCGTGGCGTCTTCACTCTAGATGTCCGCCGCAGGGACGCTGTCATTGCTCTGGCTGTATTCCTGGTCGAATCAGATTTACAGGTGAAATGTTGGCAGAGGTTGTTTAGCATATACACAGTAATGAATGTTTTTAAGTGGGACTGGGTGTGTGTTTTATATGAGTACGTGGTTATCCTGCCCTGAACTTCACAATCTTCAGAGGTAAAAGAGGTAAAACTTCGAGGTAAAAGAACCATCATACATCTGTGATCTTTCTCTCTTTCAGCACAAAGACACAGTGATCAGTTACCTGCTGAGTCTGCTGAAGGGATTACCCAGAGTGCACTGGGTGGAGGAGAATGCAGGCAGGAAGTGTAAAGGTAATGATGCGTCATCTGACTTTATCAACTCCATGAGTGTACCTGTAAGTGATTATATACACTGTTCTCCATGAGTGTACCTGTAAGTGATTATATACACTGTTCTCCATGAATGTACCTGTAAGTGATTATATACACTGTTCTGCATGAGTGTACCTGTAAATGATTTTTTACACTGTTCTGCATGAGTGTACCTGTAAATGATTTTTTACACTGTTCTGCATGAGTGTACCTGTAAGTGATTTTATACACTGTTCTGCATGAGTGTACCTGTAAATGATTTTTTACACTGTTCTGCATGAGTGTACCTGTAAGTGATTATATACACTGTTCTGCATGAGTGTACCTGTAAGTGATTATATACACTGTTCTGCATGAGTGTACCTGTAAATGATTTTTTACACTGTTCTGCATGAGTGTACCTGTAAATGATTTTTTACACTGTTCTGCATGAGTGTACCTGTAAATGATTTTTTACACTGTTCTGCATGAGTGTACCTGTAAATGATTTTTTTACACTGTTCTGCATGAGTGTACCTGTAAGTGATTTTATACATTGTTCTGCATGAGTGTACCTGTAAGTGATTTTTTACACTGTTCTGCATGAGTGTACCTGTAAGTGATTATATACACTGTTCTGCATGAGTGTACCTGTAAATGATTTTTTACACTGTTCTGCATGAGTGTACCTGTAAATGATTTTTTACACTGTTCTGCATGAGTGTACCTGTAAATGATTTTTTACACTGTTATGCATGAGTGTACCTGTAAGTGATTATATACACTGTTCTCCATGAGTGTACCTGTAAGTGATTATATACACTGTTCTGCATGAGTGTACCTGTAAGTGATTATATACACTGTTCTGCATGAGTGTACCTGTAAATGATTTTTTACACTGTTCTGCATGAGTGTACCTGTAAATGATTTTTTACACTGTTCTGCATGAGTGTACCTGTAAATGATTTTTTACACTGTTCTGCATGAGTGTACCTGTAAATGATTTTTTACACTGTTCTGCATGAGTGTACCTGTAAATGATTTTTTACACTGTTCTGCATGAGTGTACCTGTAAATGATTTTTACACTGTTCTGCATGAGTGTACCTGTAAGTGATTATATACACTGTTCTGCATGAGTGTACCTGTAAGTGATTATATACACTGTTCTGCATGAGTGTACCTGTAAATGATTTTATACACTGTTCTGCATGAGTGTACCTGTAAATGATTTTTTACACTGTTCTGCATGAGTGTACCTGTAAATGATTTTTTACACTGTTCTGCATGAGTGTACCTGTAAATGATTTTTTACACTGTTCTGCATGAGTGTACCTGTAAATGATTTTTTACACTGTTCTGCATGAGTGTACCTGTAAATGATTTTTTACACTGTTCTGCATGAGTGTACCTGTAAATGATTTTTTACACTGTTCTGCATGAGTCATCATGAAGTCAACAGAAAATCGAAGTGGTGCTTATAAAACAACTTTCTCAGCTGACAACATCAACCCCCCTTCAACCACCTGTCACAACGGACTGAAAGATCTGCTTGTTAAATGTCCTGTTTCACCTTGAAATGTCACAGTAAAATGCTGTGAAATGATACACTGTGTTTCTGCATCATGTAAGAGCAGATGCTGAAGTGAGTTTACATCTCTGTGTCTGCAGAGATTCTTCCCATGGCGGAGAACTTCAGTTTCTGTCTGGTGACGCTCCTGTCTGATGTAGCACAGAGAGACACAGATTCTCGTCTGCAGGTCTGCTCCCACCTGTCTGTCTCTCTCTTTAAACACACATTGTTCACATTTTAAACACACAGGTCATATTTCACACAGGTTTTTTAAGCTGGTCTTAAAAGATCTTCAATCTTTTCCTTGATTTCATTGTTTTGTCACCAGATTCTGGAAGCTGTCATGGATGTCATGAGGTCTCTGCTGGAGCTTTGCCAAACACCTGAAAACCAAGGATAAAGGTGAGCTGATGGAGTCCTGGTTCACACACACATTACGCACATCTATCTACATACACACACACCTGACTTACGGTGTCTGTGCAGTGTACCTGTGCAGGTATGCAGTGCCCTGTCTGCTAGGTGTAACTCGAGCCTTCGGTCGCTATGGTAATGGCAGCGAGCCCCTCCTCTCACAGTTATTCCCACGGGGGTCGCTGCAGCCTGCTCAGCGTGTTTCCGTGGAAACTGATGGGGTTCGGAGGAGATCCTTCAATGACTTTCGCTCGATTCTGCCCAGTTCACTGCTGACAGCATGTCAGGGGGACACACTGAGACGCAAGAGCAGCGCTGCCCAGCCAGACGCACAGGTGACCCCCACATAGACTCTCTCTGATGAGGTGTTAATATAGAGATGTCTAAAATCACAGCTGATATTACTTCCAGTTAATTCACAAGATGGGCGCTCCACTCAAGTGCTGTATGCTGTGAACAGTTGTCCAGACAGTTTGTTCTGGTTGTATATATTCACAGTATACAATACATACTCTTACCCTCACAGTCAAAGTCTCTGAGTGTCTTGTGTATGCTCACAGGTGAGTCCGGACCGAGGCGGCCCCTCACCCTGTTCCCCCACTGCAGCAGGGCCTCAGTATTTTGAAGGTAATTTAGGGTGAAGTCTAATCTCTGTCTGAAACTTACAGTCTGAACATTCTTTAACAGATTTCTGAGTTCCTCTGAATAATCCGCTTTTGTTTTCTGTAGTGAAACTGTGTTTAGCAATTCATTTGTCTTTGCCTAAACTCAACATGAAACTGTGTTTACAGCCCTTATACCGTATTGCATGTTAGGCATTTCTGAGTGAAACAGGATGTTTAAAGAGAAATACAATGAGTGATTTTATGTGTCAGGAATTGATTGGATGGTGAAGAATGTCTGTATGACAGGAGGCTTGATGATGTCAGCCAATGAAAAGGTTGTTTTTGAGGTGCATCAAGTTTTTACATACTGAGGAAAGATCACAATAAAGAGTTTGAAGATGACTTCTGTAGATGTGAAGACAACAGTGATGATGCTAATGATAAATGTTGTTGTTTTATATGAATTGATTTGTCAGGTTCGTATCTGTCTGATGGAAGTGCAGTGAATCCAGATTATTATTTCACCACAGTCAGTTCCAGCTTCTCTCTGTCTCCACTCTTCACTGGTGCGAGTGGTCAGGAGATCAGTGTTCCTCTAGAGCTGCTGAGAGCTCTTCTAGAGCTGGTACACTCACCCAGACACACACATGCACAAACTCAACATAAAACATGAACACTGGGCTACACCTCCGCTCACGCTTGCACTGTGTTTCTGACATTGTTAAACTGATAATACAGTATCACAGCTGGTTTAATAAGCTGTGCAGGTGAATTCTAGATCACACTGTGATGGTTCAGTCTAACTCTGAGCTTCTCTGTAGGTGAAGCAGTTTGTGTCTGATTCATTCCTAAAGAATCTGGATGCTGTTGTTGCCGAGGTGACGGAGGTAAAATCCAATCAGTGTGATTATGTTGCATAAATATTTCAAAGAACAGAAAACATTTTCTCATCATTTCTCATTGAGGCTTCTGCTTAAGTCAACAAACTGTGTGTTACTGCAAAAACATCTTTGTTATGGATGATACTCACTGTTCACTCCCTGTTTGCGTTGATAATTTTGTCTTTTCTCTTTTTCAAAGGCAAATCCAGGTGTTGATCTATTTTACAAAGCCTTTAGTGACCCTCTGTATGTCAACATATTTAAGATGTTGAGGGACACGCTCTACTTAATGAAAGGTTAATGGATCTGAACACAGTCTGATAATGAAGCTCTTTGACTGTGAGTGAGCGCTCATGTTCGTCTCTGTGTCGGTCAGACGTGCAGATGAGCTTCATTAAGGAGGTTCACGACTTCGTGCTGGAGCAGTTCAGCAGCAGCCAATCAGAGCTGCAGAGGGTTCTGCACGAGGAGCGGTTGCCAGGGGAACCCAGTCCTCTCAAGCTTCGTTGTCATGCCAACGCAGCCTGTGTAGATCTCATGGTGTGGGCAGTCAAAGATGAGCAAGGTCTGCTGGCGATATCTGTTCATTTATAGCTCAGTGCAAACAATGTGACAAATAAAGTGACACTACATGCAACACGATCCTGATCTTATTGGGAAGGATTCACTGGTGTATGTTATTCTCAAGGGCAAAAAATTGTCTGTATAATCCTTCATCAAATGTAATAGTTTTAAATCAAAAGGCAACGTTTGCCAGTTTGGCTTCATTTGACTATGTGTGTAAAATACCTGTACTTTAGTAACCGGAGTTGATGATAGGAAGGCAGATGTTACAGATTGCAGCTTTAACAGATGAAATAGAAAAATTAACTTTGAAGAGTTATTTCTTGTTGCAGGAGCAGAGAATCTGTGCACGAAACTGTCTGAGAAACTCCAGTCCAAAACCTCTAGTAAAGTGATCATTGCGCACATGCCGCTGCTCATCTGCTGTCTGCAGGTAAAGAGTCGCATCTGACAGACACTGTGGGGGTACGTGGAACAGACTGACCCGTCTGTCCCTCTGTCACAGGGTTTAGGACGTCTGTGTGAGCGCTTTCCTGTCATCGCTCACTCTGCTACAATGTCTCTAAAGGACTTCCTGGTGGTTCCATCTGCTGTACTGATTAAACTCTATAAATATCACAGTCAGTACAGCTCAGGTGAGTACAGCCATTTCTGTGTCTTCTCTCTGTGTTTAAAGAACAGTCTTACATCCTCGCTTAAAATCTCTTCAGGAGGAGGCGGGATCAAAATCAATGTCACCAATGAGCATTCACAGTCCACTCTCAACCTCCTGTGTAACAGGAAGGACCAGCCGTCCATGTACGAGCAGCTGAGAGATATCTCCATCGATAACATCTGCAGGTCAGATTTTATCACCTGATCTGTCATCACAGCTGATACAGTCAGAAGGTCTAAAGTGTTTGGAGGTATTCTAAGTGTGTAAGCTGTGTGTCTACCAAAGCATTTTTTCCAGAAGCTGGCATACTTTTAAAATCGTTTGAAATGGGAGTGATGCAACAGATTCTGTGAGGAGATTTTTTTTTTTAAATTAGATGAAATTGGATAAAACACTGTGCTCATCAATGTAACGTTTTGTAACCTGCTGTCCAATCAAAACAGAGGAGAGGCGGGACAAAAACCATACCAACCAACCATCACATTCTGCTTGTTAATTGTGCTGGTCTCTGACACTGAACTATTAACAAAAGCTGATACTAGCATCACTTCTGTTTATATTCAGATCACAGCAACCAAGTAAGCGTCTTAACTGAAAAAAACGCTGCACCTACCAAACGCTCTGAACTGCTGACAGCTGAAGAACAGCTGGTGATTTCAGAAGAGCGTCTGCTGTTTTCAGCTGTGTAAAAACAATTTGGTGGACATGTCCTAACAGAGGGGCAACAGACTTTTTCTGTTGCTCCCATATTTGAATCTGCCGCGGTGAAGAAGACAGTGATTAGTGATTAGAGCTGCCTCTTGCTTCTGCATGTTGTCCTGCAGATGTCTTAAAGCTGGTCTCACCATGGATCCTGTTATAGTGGAAGCTTTCTTAGCCAGTCTGTCAAACCGCCTCTACATCTCCCAAGAGAATGACAAGTGAGGAGACAAACACACTTCCTGTCACTCTCTCTCTCTCACCCTGTCCATCATTTTGGGTCATGTGATTGTGTGGATAAATCTTTGCTCCTTAGGGATGCCCATTTGATTCCAGACCACACGATCCGGGCACTGGGTCACATCGCCGTGGCAATGAGAGACAGCCCTAAAGTAATGGAACCCATTCTGCAGATCCTGCAGCAGAAGTTCTGTCAGCCTCCCTCACAGCTCGACGTGCTGATTATAGACCAGCTGGGCTGCATGGTCATCACAGGAAACGTGAGAGTGTCTCCTGCATAATTACAGCCCGTCGCTGGCTGCAATAGTCACGTTTAGAAACAATGTGATGTGAGATCAGATGGTGGATGTTTTTTGTGTTCATCTAAAGCATGTGTTTATTTTACGGCAGCAATACATTTATCAGGAGGTTTGGAATCTGTTCCAGCAGATCAGCGTCAAAGCCAGTAATGTGGTTTATTCTGCTACCAAAGACTACAAAGACCACGGATACAGGTATGTGTTCACACGCGTGTGTGTTTGTGTGTGAGAGTCTAGCTCGTTAGGAGGAATAAGTCATAAATATTTTTTATAAAACAAAGGAAGATTGTTCATTCTAATTGTATCGCTTTGTTATATCTTCACAGCACCTATTTATGAAATACAGTATTCCAGAGTGGGTCTGGAAGTGTCTGATGGCACTGTTTAATGGGCTGTGTGTGTGTGTGTGTGTGTGTGTGTGTGTGTGTGTGTGTGCAGGCACTGCTCTCTTGCTGTGATAAATGCCCTGGCAAATATTGCGGCTAACCTGCAGGGGGAGCAGCTTGTGGACGAGCTGTTAGTCAATCTACTGGAGCTGTTTGTTCAGCTTGGGCTGGAGGGCAAGAGAGCCAGTGAACGTGCCAGTGATAAAGGTCCTGCCCTCAAGGTGTGTTCACTGGAGGATTACATGCTGTCTGCCTCTATTTCACATTAAACTTCAATATGCAGAGTGTTTTAGTGTGTGTTTCATGTTGTTTTATGTTATTTTGTGATTTTGTTTTCTAGGCATCCAGCAGTGCTGGTAATTTAGGGGTTCTGATTCCTGTGATTGCTGTGGTAGGGCATACACACACACACGCAGACACACACACACACACACAGACACACACACACACACACACACACACACAGTGTGTATCAGGAGTATCCAGACAGCTGAGTCTTATTTTATTCTTTTATTTGTTCTTTATTTAAGGGTAGGTACCACAGACATAAAGTTTTGGAAGGATGCAATAACTTTTTTAACAATATTAACTTATAAATATGAAATTATGAAAATAATTAAGTCATTATTTAGCATTTTATCTGAGATTTTATATTTCAATATACCAAGATTTTTTATATTTCATGTTTACATGCCTGAAGTTTTTAAGATTTTAGGGATTTTTGATCAAAAGATCTTTTGTGGTATTTGTATTCCTACATTTTAGTTACAATTGTGGCAGTCACAATTGTGCTTACTGCAGTTTCAGTTGCATTGAAATATCAAACGTAAATATGATGAGGAAAGCTACTATGCTAGGTTAATTTATATCTAGATTTTTTGTCTTTTTCTTTTCAGTCCCTGTGTTTTTATGAAAGAGACACATGATCTCTCTTTGGTTTAGCTGATTTATCATTATTCTGCGGTCGTTCAGAAATCCTTGTAGTTCAATCTTGAGCTCATGTGGTTAGACTTTAACTGAGCTGATAAATATTTATCTGGCTTGCAAAATGTTCTGCTGTGTTGCTGGCATACATGAGTGCTGTTTTTATTCACCCTTTGATCAGACTTCAGTTTACCAAACCTCTGATTCATTTTATTAGCACTGCTCACATTCCACCAGCATTGCTTTACAAAACCAAAGACATAGAAACATTACTCCGCTCATACTGATGTCTTTAGTATGATACAGTTATACATTTACGAAAGGGTCTCCGATGAGGGCAGTGTGTGTGTGTGTTTGTGTGTGTGTGTGTGTAAGAGATTAACTTCGTGAAGGGTCTACCACACGTCCCATGAAGACGACACAGCCAGTGCGATGCTCGTATATGAGGAAGAGGAACGGCCGATCCACCACAAAACGTGTCTGTGTTGATAAAGGCATAAAGCCAACGTGTGTCATTGCAGCTGCCTCAGTGCCCTCTTCATTCACTGTGATAGTGCCCTGATGCTTAAACTGACAGAGAGAGAGTGTGTGAGAGAGGGAGAGAGTGAGAAAGAGTGAGAAAGAGAGGGAGATGGTGGTTATTGTGCAATGAAAGGTCAAAGTGTATGTTTTGCTAAAGATTGGAGTAGGTGACCTGAAGTACTCTGTGACACACCAACACAATGAGGAAAGAAGAAAGTTCAGACAGAAACACAGTCAGGCCAGTTTTGCACATCTTGCCTTACAACACAAGCATCATGTTCTCACTCTGACACGCACATGAACAGGTTCAGTATCACATAACTTATCAAATTAACTACCAGCGTGTGCTCTAGAGGTGAGCAAGATATACATTGTGTTTGTTTAGCCCATGTGACTTCTCTTACCCAGTTAATGATGACCTTCTCTGAGGTCATGGGGGAAAAGTCACCCTTCTCTGTGAACAGATCCGTCAGGCCCATTACCTTCAGGTGCTCAATCAGGTCAAAGCTCTGCTCCAGCTTAAAGCGAGGGAACACCACCTCACGAGTCCTACCAGAGAGAGAGCGCAAACACACCAGTGAGACCCGAGTTATTTCATAAGACCATTCAAAGTTGAAAAGATATCTGAGGAAAGTATTTCATCAAGCCCAGTAAGACATGTTTCTGGATTTTCATCTCATGTTGGTACTGGAGCAACATTGCTAGCAAACAGTCGTAAGCCAAACGTTATCACTAACTGTTACCAAAAATGAATGGTAGTCAAGCCCCTAACCGCAATTGTAACTGTTTCCCTAACACTAGAATCTGATTGGTTGATAAAAATGTTGTTCCAGGACCAACAAGAATACTGATCCAAGAACATCCAAGTCCTGCTGAAATCATGGTGAGAACACAGTGCCCTGCTAACGTGTTGCTGCGTTACCTGTTAGTCATGTTGTTAAGCCATTTGTTGATGAGGGTTGGAGAGATCTCCTGCTCCAGAGATCTCATCCCTGAGAGTTTCTGAGGAACCGCGATGAGCATGCTGATGTTTCCTGCGTATGGCAGCTGCAGCACGTCGCAGTTCAGCTCGTGGTCGGCCGCTGCCAGGTAACTGCCTTTATTCTGCATCATGGGAACACGCACCTGCTGTTTCTCGTTGACGCGGAAGTTTCGGTAGTGTGTCAGTTCCTTTGGAAACTTCTGTTCCCATGTACCTGCGTTTGATATGAAAATAAACATCACTTTCACATCCTTCTATGTAGTTTATAATATTTGTTTTTGCTTATTTTAGTATTGCATCCTAAATCTATTTAGACATGATGTGAACAGTGTTCTCATTCCCTCAAGGTAGATTTAGGGAAGCATTTAATGTTAGTCTTTGTGCAGAACTATTTTCTGTAGGATTGATGTGATGACAGTTTGTATGATGAGTGGAGTAATTCTGTACTGAAGGATGAACTGGTTTAATTAGACAGTCTGCTCTGACTGCTCTTGGCTCTTCAATCAGAAGAAGGGGCTGGAGCTAATTCACCTTTGAAGTAGAGATAGTTCAGCAGCATCACTACCATGCTGGGCTCTACACTCTTCAACGGCTCCTTTATCAGACCTTTGGTGATCTTCTCAATGCGTTGGTTGGCCTTCACCAGGAAGGTGGGGTCAGAAAAGTCCACAGATTCCGGCTCAGCAAAGTAGTATGTTTTTGCATCACCACGGAACCCATCCTGTATGCGAATGTTTCGTTTCACATACAGGTCATTAACAGAGCGCAAGGTGTAGCCGAAGTTTCGTCTGAAAAGCCTGTGTGTTAGTTTGCGGAAGAGTTTATGCACAGTCGTGTTATCATAGTGAGTGCTGGCGTTGACAAATTCTGCAAATCCGAGAGTTTGGTAGAGCTGTTCTTGAGCAGTCGGACCAACACCTAAAGCCATCATTCCCATTGCAATGGAGATTCCAATGGGAGCCAACAAGATGTTGTCTGTCTGGTTAAGTCGATTCCGAAGTTTCCGATAAAGCCTAAACCCAAAGCGGCCGTTGACCACGTTGATGCGCTGCAGGCGAGTTCGCCCATGAAAGAGCCGTAAGAGGCGCGCCCGTCGTATTTTGGGGTCAGTGGGTTCTGAAAAGAGGTCCAGGTCAGGCGCAGGGGTGGAGATTTCATCTATTGCATCACCTTCACTGTAGTCATCTTCACCCTCTGCCAGGATCTTGTCAAAGTCGATGTAATCTTCTTCATCAAGGCCTTCCAGTGGCAGGTCATTAGTGACCGTGTTCTCGCGGTGGAAGTCAAGAGGAATGGACTCTATGTCAGTGTTCCCTCCACCTGGAGAATGCCCGCGGGCATTTACTGGCTTCTTGTCTTCAAGTCCATCAAAGTGTGAACTGAGATCTTTTACCCCGGCGAGAGTGGGGGTGCTCAGAAAAGAGGCTACAGTTATGATTGGAATAATCCACATCCTGCAAAATTATAGAAACAAAACAAGCTGAAATGTTTTTTTAAAACACTTGGGGAAAAAAATATTTTGCTTATGAAGATAAGACACTGATTCTGATTCTTTAGAATGTTTTAAACCTGCAGTGATTGTACAACCTGTGCTGCTATATCCATATAATAAATAAGTCAATGAAATCTTTTAGTTTTTTTGTGAGAATACACTGCTTACCTGCTGTCTGCCTCTGGAATCTGTTTGTGTGTTTCTGAACTGTTAGTTTGTGAACATAGCTGGACTTTGATGTGGATCTTCACTGATCAAACAGAACTGAGTTCATCAGACCTCAAAGACCTCCTCATTTGACTGTGTTAACCCTTGAGATGCAGAACACATCTTCTGTGTTCTTTAAGAATGAACCCTAAAATGTTTCCATGTAAAAATGTTTAAAGATAAAGTGATTATGTCTGATTCTTTGCAGTTAACTCGTCGTTTGCCCCCTATTAAAGAAGCCAAACCACGTTTGCAGAAGCTCTTCAGAGATTTCTGGCTCTACTCTGTGGTGATGGGTTTTGCTGTGGAAGGTTCCGGTAAAAAAAAATTGTGTCACTGCAACCATGAAGAACTTACCAGATAGTCATGATGACACTCCAGAATCTCAGGGTTTTCTTTGTCTGTGTGTTGTAGGTCTGTGGCCTGAGGAATGGTATGAGGGAGTGTGTGAAATTGCCACTAAATCTCCTCTGCTGACGTTTCCCAGTGGAGAGCCTCTGCGTTCAGAACTGCAGTACAACTCTGCCCTGAAGAACGACACGGTTACTCCGGTAACCAAACCCCTCTCAACAGTTAAATTCATCATGTTTAAGATTTGTGTGTATGGCTTCTGTGTCAGGAATATACAGTGAGCAGTACATGTTTTGTGTGGAATACCGGGATGAATGCAGTATTTACATGTGCTGTATTTAACCTCCAATCAGAATGTCACAGAGGCTGTGATGCACTCCGATTCATTTTTCATTTCCAATGTGACACATGAATTGACAGTCACCTAAGAATCAGCAATCGTCACGTAAAGAAGCACTTTCACACAAAATGAGCTTGAAAATGTAAAAAAAGTCATTTTTTCAGAGATAACTAGAACTAACTAATTTGCTGAAATATACATGTTGTGTAATGAGGTCATGTGACATGCCACTGTTTGGAAAGTTTTGATTTACATACTGTAACTAAGGGCAGGTGTAATGTATACTACACAGTGCACAGTCTACTAGTATTCATTCTAAACACAGGCTTTGTGTTTATTTAATGTAAACGTGTCTTAAAGGCGGAGTTAAGTGAACTGCGCAGCACTATCATTAATTTGTTGGATCCTTCACCTGAGGCAGCCGCCCTCATCAATAAACTGGACTTTGCCATGTCCACTTACCTGCTGTCTGTCTACAGGCTGGAATATATGAGGTTAGTACAGAATATCTTATAATGATTTCTGTATCATCTGTGTGCTGGATCTGTGACTCTCTCTCTCACAGGATGTTGCACTCGAATGATGCTGACCGTTTCCAGGTGATGTTCAGGTATTTTGAAGACAAAGCCATCCAGAAAGACAAATCAGGTCAGAAGGCAAACAGATATTAATTTGACCCATAAAAGCTTTAGCAATTATGAAAAAATAAATATGATATCATGTATGTGTCTCATTATCACTGTATGCAAATTACATTACAGTTGTCACTGTTCGTGTCAGTTATAATTGTCAAATATTCATGTTGTTGGAATCATTTAATTATTTCACATATTGCCTAGCCCTAGTTCTGACTCTGATTCTGTTAATGAGCGGTCTCTCTGTCTCTCTCTCTGTCTCTCTTTCTGTCTCTCTCTCTCTCTGTCCAGGCATGATGCAGTGTGTGATATGTGTAGGTGAGAAGGTCTTTGAGGTTTTCCTGCAGATGATGGCTGAGAAGGTGAGTAAACCCATCCTGATCCTGAGGAATACAGTATTGGTAACTGATAATCCGTTACTGATAATTCTGCCACTTTCTGTTTCAGCCCAAGACTAAAGAGCATGAGGAGGAGCTGGAGCGACATGCTCAGTTCCTATTGGTCAACTTTAACCACACCCACAAGAGGATCCGCAGAGTCGCAGACAAATATCTCTCAGGACTCGCTGAAACGTAAATAAATGATTCTTCCTGATTTTGTTCAAACACTAGTAAGCTTAAATCTAACTATTAACACCTGTTACTCAGTGCTGTCTTGTATTTTTCTGGTTTGGTGGTCTTCACTGGTTTATGCTGTCGCTTGTTTCTACTGCCCAAAACCCCTTGAGAACCAGCCAGCAGACCAGAAACCATCTAAACCCACTAAGCATTTTAGGCTTGTTTAAGCTGTTTCACAAGGGCTTTAATAGTTCTTGGATTGTTAGTCATTAGCCAGCAGCATGTTAACATCTGGATCTACACAAACCAGAACTCCAGCTGAGTTTGTCACGTCTCCTCAAGGTTTCCTCACCTCCTATGGAGTGGACGAGTTCTGAAGACCATGCTGGACATCCTGCAGACTCTGTCTCTCTCACTCAGTGCTGTAAGTTCTCTGAGAACATGCATGAGTGATGTCTCATGTTTACATTCACATGTCAGTCATCTAACTCAGCACTCTGTTTCCTGCTGGCAGGACATTCACAAAGATCAGCCGTACTATGACATTCCTGACACTCCCTACAGAATAACAGTCCCGGACACACATGAGGCCAGAGAGGTGAGACAAAACCGAGCTTTCCCTGAGTCATACACTGCTCAATCTGATACAGGGTCTGAGCGCTGTGTTCATTATGTAGAGCATTGTAAAGGACTTCGCTGCCCGCTGTGGAGAGATCTTGAAGGAGGCCATGAAATGGGCATCTTCTGTCACCAAGTCTCATCTCCAGGTGAGCTTGAGTCTCGTTCCTCTAGAAACTGAAATGATGAACTTACATGGTCTTCCAGCTCAGAGTTAAATGGCTGTAATATTAGCTCAAAATGTACATGCATGAGTACTTCAAATATTTATCAAGTTTGCATTGTATAGAAACTGGAATGCAGTGTTATATTTTTAAGGTTAAAATTCTTTTTAAAACCAGACATCCATTAACAAAAAAACTGAAAACATCAGGGTGATTGAACCATGAAGCACTGTATATATTAATGTACTATCTGATATTATCATTGTACTTCACTGGTACACCACAGTACTTTTTATAAGGGACTGTAGATGAGAATCTCTCTCTCTCTCTCTCTCTCTCTCTCTCTCTCTCTCTCTCTCTCTGCTGCAGGAATATTTGAATAAACATCAGAACTGGCTGTCAGGTTTGTCCCAGCACACTGGTCTGGCGATGGCGACTGAAAGTATTCTGAACTTTGCCGGATACAACCGTCAGAGCACAACACTGGGGGTGAGAAACACACGCCGGCCTCTGTTAGTGTTCAGAAACACACGCCGGCCTCTGTTAGTGTTCAGAAACACACGCCGGCCTCTGTTAGTGTTCAGAAACATGTCACAGCTGGTCATGACACTGCTGTGTGCTCTCAACACTAGATGGTCACTGAGATGGTATGTGAGGTTTTTGGCCAGATTAAGGTAAGGAGAGTGCAGAATAGATCAAAATGAACCAATTGATCATTTAAAATGCTAAAAAAGTCTCTTTTCTGTGTTTTTCTTGAACATATATTTCTGTATGTTCAAGATAATTTCACTGATTCTATTGTTGTAGCTGTATTGTCCAGTCTATAGAATAGCAATTAATTGTCATTCTCAAGCACACTTCTCACTCTGAGTATCTGTTATTGTATGTTACTGTATGTCCATCATAACACTCTCGTTAATTAATCACATTCAAATAATTGTGCTCATTTTGATTGGATCCTAATGAACCTGCTGTGGTCCCACACTCACAGCACTAATCTTTCAGAAACTCCTGTTGCTTTATCTTTAACTGTGTTGTGTTCATAACTGTATTTATTTCTTTAATGCTTGTTAGCAGTTTGTGTTCTTTTGTTTTTGCTCTAAATGTTGATGTGTGTGTGTCTATGTGGCATTGTTGTATCATTTTACTCTTATGTTCCATCACATCTATACTGCCATGCTGTTAACGCATCTGTGTGTGTGCCTGATTGGCTGCTCATGGCTTTGGTGGGCGTGGCCTGCTTTATGTCCCTCCCCAGGCTGCTTTTCCTCAGGTTGGTAGGCCTGCGCTCTTGTTCTCTGACACTGGTCAGGCATTAGTGATGTCAGCCATGCTCACAGTTTCAGGTTTCAGGTGTGGAGAAGCTGATGGGGTCTCTGTCCTTCTCAGGTGACCCAGTTGACCGAGCGGCCCACCTGTGTGAAGAAAGATTATTCCAACTTCATGGCATCTCTGAACCTGAGGAATCGCTACACAGGAGAGGTACAGACACTTCATAGAGTATTTATGAGTGAAATATAACTTTTTTTTTAGAAATGTTACCTGAGCTGCGTTTCTCAAACGCATTGTAAGTATATTATATCACTCAAAATATTGTATTAGATTAAAAGATTATATTATATTAAATTAGACTCAATGCTTTTGAGAAACGCTGTATTATACATAATTATACTGAGAGATTTACAAGTGTGTGTTATGATGGAAGTGTGTGTGAGTGTGTTTAATTGTGTGTGTGCAGGTTTAGCTGTACTTGTGAGGGTTAAAAGAAAATATCAATAGCCTGATATAAAATCAATGGAAATGAAATGACCTCCCTAATATAGTCAAACAAACACTATTGTGTGTGTGTGTGTTTTAAGGTGGCTGGGATGCTGCAGTTTGCTGAGGTCACACATAGTGAGTCAAACCTCAGTAAGCTGATGGCCTGTCAGATGAGTGCAGCTCTGGAGAACAAAGACTCGGACGCCTTCACACAGAACATGTTTAAAATGACGGCACTGCTGATTAGCACTAAAGGTACGGTGCAGACATCATCACAGCGTGTGTTTAAAGGGCAGGTGACTCTCTTAAACTCTCTCTCCTCAGATTGGGACCTTCAGCTGCTCCATCACCTGTGCTGGTCGCCTCTGAAGATGTTCACAGAGCAGGGCATGGAGACGGCCATCGCATGCTGGGAGTGGCTGCTTGCCGCACGCGATGGGATCGAAGTGCAGGTGACTTTCCAGACGTGTGATTGACACATCCATGTGATGTAGACACACAGCCTTACTCTGCTGGTTTTATTTGTGGGTGTAGTTTATGCGTGAGATGGCGGGGGCCTGGCAGATGACCGTGGAGCTGAAGATGGGCCTGTTCTCTGAGATGGAGGCGGAGGCAGATCCTTTAGCCGCTTCAGAGGAGAGCCAGCCTTTGCCCCGCCCACCTGATGTCACCCCTCATTCTCTCTGGATTGAGGTCTGTAGCACACAGCCTGTCTTCTCAACTGCATGCTACCTGTCCCCCTTTTGTAGTCTATAGCAAGTATAAAGTGCATAGTGTGCCGATTCTCTGTATGCATAGATTACCTGGATAAGCTGCTACACACTGTTTCAGACACTGTTTCCAGTTACTAACAGGCAGTATTCAGGCCTTGTGCAGTAGTCTCTATTGATTTGCCTTGAAATGATCTAATGTGTCAATACATTCTTCACATGACTGTTTAATGAAGTGTGTGTATTTGTGTAGTTTTTAGTACAGAGATTTGAAATTGCTAAGTACTGCAGTGCAGATCAGGTGGAGATGTTTACCGGTCTCCTGCAGAGGGCGCTGTCCATCAGTGTTGGTGGACCCAAGAGCTGTCTGAACAGACATGTGGCTGCTATAGGACCCCGATTTAGGTGAAGCTTCATTTTAAATCCTGCTGCTAATGTGTCTGTGAACATTTTACAGCATTTACATGATAAAAACATGACTTTCTTATTGCTTAAGTATATGTAGAAAAAAGTGCACACTGTCACTCTACACTCTGTGTTCTAACTGTGCTCTGTCTGTGTGTGTGTGCGTGTATATGTCTGTGTGTGTGTGCGTGTATATGTCTGTGTGTCTGTCTGTGTGTGTGTGCTTGTATATGTCTATGTGTCTGTCTGTGTGTGTGTGTGTGTGCTTGTATTTGTCTGTGTGTCTGTCTGTGTGTGTGTGTGTGTGTGCTTGTATATGTCTGTGTGTCTGTCTGTGTGTTTGTGCGTGTATATGTCTGTGTGTGTGTGTGTGCGTGTATATGTCTGTGTGTGTGTGTCTGTGTGTGTGCGTGTATATGTCTGTGTGTGTGTGTGTCTGTCTGTGTGTGTGCGTGTGTATGTCTGTCTGTGTGTGCGGTTCAGGCTCCTGACTCTTGGTCTGACTCTCCTGCATGCTGATGTTGTGACAAACGCCACCATCCGCAACGTCCTCAGAGAGAAAATCTACTCAACAGCCTTTGACTACTTCAGGTACCCAAACACCAAAACACACAACAATTATAAATATAACAGGAGAAATATTTCTCATCGGTTTATGTAATGTGTGTGTGTGTGTCAGCGCGGCTCCACGGTTCCCCACTCAGCCAGAGAAACGCTTGCGTGAGGACATCAGCATTATTATAAAGTTCTATGCCAGCCTGCTGTCTGATAAGAAATATCTCACTGCCACACAGCTCGTACCACCAGGTAACCACACCAAATCTCTTTACTCAGCAAGGTTTATATGAATAATCCTCAGCTTGATTCGAGCTGTGAGGTGCATATAAACACAACGGTAACCCACACCAGTGATTGTTTGGTTCTATAAATGTATAAAATGCAGTTCTCTTTGTGATGGTAATAACAGTGATACTGTTGGAGGTTAACTGCACTTGTGTGTGTGTGTGTCAGATCCTCAGGATGTGTCTGTCAACAGTCTGTCCGTGATGGCAGTGACTGACTCCAGAAGCAGTCTGGATGCTGCTGTGGGCTCCAGACAGCCGGCCACACAGGGCTGGATCAACACATACCCACTGTCCAGTGGAGTCTCAACACTCTCCAAAAAATCAGGTTCTTACACATATTTGACTTTATCTCTCTCCTTTCTGCCTGTTGACATTGTAAAATCTCTTCACAATCTCTTCAGCACTGTCAGACTCTGATGAGACAGTCTCTCTTAGGTCTGTCGAAGAAGACTAACAGAGGAACACAGCTCCACAAATACTTCATGAAACGCAGAACTCTGCTGCTGGCCCTACTGGTGAGAATATATAGTTCACCAGTGTCTGATCATCTCAGCCTGATCTCAACAGTCTGATCATCTCAGCCTGATCATTTCAGTCTGATCCCAAAACTTTGATCTCAGCAGCCCGATCCCAAAACTTTGATCTCAGCAGTCCGATCCCAACAATTTGATCTCAACAGTCTGATCATCTCAGGCTGATCTCAACAGTCTGATCATCTCAGGATGATCTCAACAGTCTGATCATCTCAGGGCTGATCTCAACAGCCTGATCATCTCATGGCTGATCTCAACAGTCTGATCGTCTCTGGGATAATCTCAATAGTCTGATCATCTCGGTTTGATCTCAAAAGGCTGATCTCAACAGTCTGATCATCTCAGTTTGATCTCAACAGTCTAATTTCAACAGTCAGTAAACATTGACTAACATTAATGTGAACCTCAGGGGAAAAAACAACTGAAATAATCTTCTTAATGTCTTGTATTGGTTTGTATACCATTTGTCAGGACAGGTCATAGAATTAGAATATCATTCAGACAAACCGTTTGTCCTTAGGCCAGTGAGGTGGAGCGTTTGACCACCTGGTACAATCCTCTGGGCAGTCAGGAGCTCCAGATATCTGCTGAACAGTCTGTGGAAACCAGCATCGCCAACTGGAGGTCCAAATACATCAGTTTGACGGAGAAACAGTGGAAGGACAATGTTAACTTGGCCTGGAGCATCGCCCCATACCTCGCCCTGCAGCTGCCAGCCAGGTGTGAGTGTGTGAGCGTTTGTGTGTATGTGTGCGTGCACGCCTGTCTGTGTGTGTACTAATGTGATGCATGTTTATAGATTCAAGAACACAGAAGCTATTTTTTCAGAAGTTACGCGCTTGGTTCGTCTGGATCCTGGAGCTGTCAGTGACATTCCTGAAGCTGTGAAGGTGAAACCCAGAACTGCATCCACATCCAGCCTGGTTTTAATTTAATTTAATATCTGGTATAACTGAGGCCTTCATTGGTGAGAACTGTAGTTCTTTCTGTGTGTGTTTTGCTGTAGTTCCTGGTGACGTGGCACACTATAGACGCTGATTCTCCTGAATTAAGTCACATTTTGTGCTGGGCTCCGGCTGACCCCCCCACGGGCTTGTCGTATTTCTCCAGCATGTTTCCACCCCACCCACTGACCGCACAGTACGCTGTCAAAGTTCTGCGCTCTTTCCCTCCTGTACGTCAGCCGACCCTCATCTGTCCTTCACACTCACTCTCACTTCATGTCAGATCATCTTCAGAGTCTTATTGTGAATTCTGCTCTTTCATCAGGATGCTATTCTCTTCTACATTCCTCAGATTGTACAGGCTCTCCGCTATGACAAGGTATTTCTGTGCATGTTTTTCAAATCAACATCCACTTACAAACTGATTCGACTCTTGATTCATTCTGATCTGAAACCAGCCAATCAGATTTTGCCCTGCGTCAGTTTTGGATCGGGGGAGGGTTTGGGCTAGAAAATACTATTGATCTGATATAAGATAAAGTGTGTGTGTGTGTGTAGATGGGTTATGTAAGAGAATACATCCTGTGGGCCGCTCAGAAGTCTCAGCTTCTGGCTCATCAGTTCATCTGGAACATGAAGACAAACATCTACACAGATGAGGAGGGACACCAGAAGGACGGTAAAGAAAACATCGTGCAGCCTCATTTACACGACATGGCTTTAATGTGGTGTTCATGTTGTGTTTGTGTGTGTTGTCTAGCTGACATTGGGGAACTTCTGGAGCAGATGGTTGAGGAGATTATTGGTTCTCTGTCCGGTCCAGCTAAAGATTTCTACCAGCGCGAGTTTGACTTCTTCAACAAGATCACCAATGTCTCAGCCATTATAAAGTACTGAAATAACCTGTTCAATATCACAGAAACCTACCAGTTACACTCTTAAGCTGCTGACTAACCCATCAATCTAACATGTACATATGAACAAATATGAACAAGTTGATTAAGTGATCAAGTTTTGTGTCATGTTTATTATATTTCAGGCCCATTCCTAAAGGTGACGAGCGCAGGCGAGCGTGTCTCAGAGCTCTGTCTGAAATCAAAGTCCAGCCAGGTTATATTATCTCCTCAGAATTACAGTCAGAACATGTGATGAACTTTTATAATGATTCTAATTACAATAAAGTCTGTTTGCTCTGTTTTAGGCTGTTATCTGCCCAGTAATCCTGAGGCGATAGTTTTAGACATTGACTACAAATCCGGGACACCAATGCAGAGGTAGAATGAGTGTTACACTTAGTAATCCAGCACTTTAAACACCAGATGTCTGTTTGAGGGCCTGTTCTTTTGTGTTTCTCATCACAGTGCTGCCAAAGCTCCTTACCTGGCCAAATTCAAGGTGAAGCACTGTGGAGTGAGTGAGCTGGAGAAAGAGGGTATAGACAAAACATTCCTTCATCTGACTTTGACTGTCCTGTCAAACATCTGTGGTTGAAACATAAACCTGCATGTGATTTGTGGAGAGTGGACCTATTATAAACCTAAAACATTCCACTAAATCTAATTCAAAATATAACTTACTAGTGTACGCTTCACAGCAAATCTGGATAACCAAGGACAGATTCTTTATTTCTTTTTTATTTAATTACTTAATAATGGTATTTGGTTCATTTTTAACCCAAAACCTTGAGCACATCTTGATTGTTTATTATTAACCCCAGATATAGCCAGTTTCAACCCAAAGTTTACAAATTTACACTGTGTAACCTGTACCCATCATTCAGTCTACCCAGCATCAATTCTGTTCATCATAAAACATGGCACAAGATAATTCAGGGTTTTTAACCCAGGATTAAAAACGTCTTTGCAAGCACAAGTAGCTTGTATGAAGACACACTTATGTACTCTGTGTTTGTGTAGGTTTGCTGTGTCGATCAGACTCACTGGATGAGACTCAAAGTGAAAAAGACGCCCAGAAAATCTGCTGGCAGGCAGCCATATTTAAAGTAGGAGACGACTGCAGACAGGTGTGTATGTTCTGTTTCAAACGTTTCTCTCATCACTGTTCTAAACCTTGATTGGATGAGCCGCATTCAAAGCCATTTTAAATAGTCACTATAGATCACCTGTGACTTCACAGCACTGAATTCTGTGTTAATGCTGCAAGTTGTTTGACAATATTAAGTCATAGTTATGTATGTTACTGTACTAGGTGGACTTTATGTTGAACCTAACATCAGCCTTTAACCGTGGTCACATCACGGTAATGCACGTCTCTTATGGCTTCCCTTTCTCTGTAGGACATGTTGGCTTTGCAGATCATTGGTCTGTTTAAGAATATCTTTCAGCTGGTTGGGTTGGACCTGTTTGTTTTTCCCTATCGGGTTGTTGCTACAGCACCAGGAGTGAGTTTCAGAAATATCTGAAGTTTGTTGATGTGCCTTGAGTGTGAGTTTCATCTTTTTTATTGGTTGATGATTTTTGTTCAGTTTTCTCAGTAAACTTAATTTCTGTTGTTCTGTGAAGTCAATGCATGTGTCTCTTGGGGGAGAGAGATGTTGAAAATGCACTTTTGACAAAGATTGGCTGTATGTAATTGTATTTGTAATTGTTTGGCTGTATTTGTAATTGTTTGGCTGTATTTGTAATTGTTAGGCTGTATGTTCGGACTGTATTTATAAATATTGTGTTTTTGTGCAGTGTGGAGTTATTGAATGTATCCCAGACTGTAAATCCAGAGATCAGCTGGGCCGACAGACGGATTTTGGAATGTACGATTATTTCCGCAACCAGTATGGAGATGAATCCACATTGGCCTTCCAGAAGGTGGGAAATACATGATCTCCTGTCATTCAAAACTTTATTTCTGAGATTTGTTTTTGCTGACTGTCTCTTTCTGTCCATGTCTTTCTCTCTCTGTCTTTCTCTGTCCCTGTCTCTCTCAGGCAAGGTATAACTTCATCAGAAGTATGGCTGCATATAGTTTGTTGCTCTTCCTGCTGCAGATTAAAGACAGACACAATGGTAACATCATGTTGGACAGACAGGGGCATCTCATCCACATCGGTGAGATCATAGAAGATCCTTCAGCTTCACACACTCACTCTTGCTCGCAGTGCTGGTTCTCTGCAGAGATCTGTGAAGCTTTTGAAGCTTGAAGTCAAAGTTATTTAAATGTAACTAATACATTTTATACTAATTAGCTGACAAATACCGTAAGATCTTAAAACTGATATCAGATACAGTAACTGTGCAGAGCTAAATATGTGTCTGTCTGTGTGTGTGTGTGTTTGTCTATGCATGTGTGTCTGTGTCCTCTCCAGATTTTGGCTTCATGTTTGAAAGTTCTCCTGGTGGGAATCTGGGCTGGGAGCCAGACATCAAACTGACGGATGAGATGGTGATGATCATGGGTGGAAAGATGGAGGCCACGCCCTTCAAGTGGTTCATGGAGATGTGTGTGCGCGGATACCTAGCCGTCAGGTGAAGTGTGTGTGTGTGAGTGAGTGAGTGTGTGTTTGAAACAGAGACTGATTTCATTTCTGTCATGCTCCAGGCCATACATGGATGCTGTTGTTGCTCTGGTGACGCTGATGTTGGATACAGGGTTGCCTTGCTTTCGCGGTCAGACCATCAAACTGCTTAAGTGAGTTTAAAGTAGCTACGGCGGTTTAGAGAGGACGACCTCTGCTTCACATTTAGACGTGAGAGAACTGTAGATCAAATATGTGAAAGTGACATATTTGTCAGGTATGGTAGACCATACCCAAAATGTGACCTCTGCATTTAACCCATCACTGGTGAGGAGCGAACGAACACACACAAAGTGGTGGGCAGCACACTACTGTGCCCGGGGAACAAGCCCGACTCACTGACCAGTAGGCCACCTGTACTTGTACTATAATATAAATATGAACAATATGCATATAACAGTATATAACAAAAATATTGGCATGTAGGCTTCTGTATTTCTTAAGGAAACCATTAAGGAAGTCATTCAAACAAGCAGTAACACAATAAAGACAAAGAAACAAATGACAAGCAACAGAGCAGATGCTTAAAGGGGACATCACATGCCCGTTTTCCACAAGTTGGTTTGATCATTTGGGGTCATCATGAAATGTCTGTAACATCACATGGCTAAAACTCCTCAATGGTTGTGCACAACACCCTTTATACAGTGTTAAAACAGCTCTGTTTACAGCAGGTGCATGTCTCTTTAAATGATAATGAGCCTTTACAGCCCAGCACAGAGCAGCATCACTTCATAGTCCAGCACTTGCTAAAACAAACTTATTTTGTCATTAATTAGCTTTGCTACCAGTGTACAAAACAGGTGGGAAGGGAGTGGTCCACAGCCATATAAGGACACTCTGTATGTGACTTGAAGGGGTCTTGCGAATGAAAACTGCTTGCTGGATGACAAAGTTTCAGAGTCAGACAACCCACAACAAACTGGCCCACGTTTTCAGCTTCTGAGCTGGAAAACATGGCAGAAACCTCCATAAATGCAAAAAGCTAAACAGTGAACATTTCATCTGATGTCCCCTTATATTTTTTAAATGACTAAAGCAAATATTAATGAAATAATAAAAGAACACACTAATGCAGTATGTATTACAGACAGCGTTTTAATCCTGGAGTGAGTGAGAAAGAAGCAGCTGCTTTTATCCTGAAAGTTATACAGAACTGCTTTCTGAGTAGCAGGTCAGTGTCTCTCTATCTCTCTCTCTCTCACACACACATTCTTTTATTCCTTCAATTTAAACTGCAGTAATAAAACAAAAATGAAATATTTCTTTCAGGAGCAAAACGTACGATATGATCCAGTACTATCAAAACCAGATTCCATACTGAAGACCAGAGGAAACTGTGTGTGGATCTGTTTGGATGTGTGTGTGTGTTTAGTGTGTTATTGTGCTTAGTGTGTGTGTGTGTGGCAGATATTGTACTGAGGTTCTTTATAAGGCTGAAATGTGTTTGCATGGATTTATAATAACAGCATTTGCTCATGTACCAGATGAAAATTTGTTCCCAGCTTTGTTTCTGTTGCATGACTGGAGTATTGTTTCTTCTATTGCTTTTTTCTTTTGGTGACAGCAGATGGTTATTTTAGTAAAATAATGTGACAGCAGACACATTATTTTAGTGTGAGGTGACATTTAACTGACAGTGTCAAACTGTTGAACTTAAAAGGAATTTTTCTCATGATTTCAATCGCTCTTCCATAGAACATTAAATGAGATATTTTGAAAAGTTTCAGATGGTGATTTTCCTGCAGTGAGGTTGATAGTGGTCTTGTGTTAAACTTCAAAATGTGTCTTAAACGCACACAGCTTGTGTGCTGTATTCCACGTGTGCTGGTGATCTCTGTTTGACTCAAGATATTGAAATGTTGTGCATTAGTTATTTACCTTTATAATATTTCTTCTGTGTATTTTTTGGAGCTTAGCAGATGCAGATGTTGGAGAAAAGAAAGTTTTATGGGTCTGAAACATGAGGGTGAGTGAAGAATTAAAGAATTATGTTTTGTTTTTAGTTGAAGGATCTTTTTAAAGCACAAAGGAAGGATAATTCTCTTGTTTTAACTCAACACTTGAATGATTTTATGTATTGTGAGGTTTTACATAAGAAAGAATAAAGAGAGTTGTAATGTTCAGTATTAGGTGGATCTTGAGTTCTGTGATCAGTGTTTCCAATCTTTGGGTCACATGACTTCTGACCAATCACTGCTTGTTTTGCAGCATGTTTATTAATCAGTGGACTGTGCAGTGAGACTGATGTTTGTACGTTTGTACTGTTGCTTAATTTCTCTGCTTCTGTTTCTATCCTCCTTCCTTGTGGAGTATTTATTCTGTCTGTGATACTAAATTTAATAAATGTCTACAATAATTATGGGCACATACATTTTATTTACTGGAGTTTTTTTTTGTTCCCTGCATGTGGGGGATTATTTCACTACACAGGCAGTTGATAAAATAATATAAATGCATATTTTATAACATAACATGCTTTTATGTAAAATTGTGTATCTTTATTAATAATTTGGTTTCACTGTACAAAAGCTTCTGTTGGCTAATATCGAAAGATAAAACTGATAATGTGGATTTTGGTGGGTGTATTTGTATAGTTTCAGATTCAGTTGCTCTCCTTCAGTGGTGTTTATATTCTGCTGGGCACTGGAATAACTCGGACACAAAGTTTCATAAGCACAAAAGTCATTTTTTATCAGTGTAGACACAGGCTTCAGGCTCACACACCCAATTCAGGGTTTATAAATACAGGAACCTGGAATTTTAGCCATCAGAAGCTGACATTTTTGACATGTTTCTCAGTTTCTTTGAATCGTTTAAAAAGAACACTCACAACAACACTGTTCGTGATGTTACTGAACACCGTGTTTGTGTTCTTTAAATTGAATAGACATTTATTTTGTAATGAAACACTCTCTGCATAGGACAGACCAGTGATGGTTTTTCAAACATCACACGTTTTCATAAAGCTCTGCATTTTTGCTCATTTGCACAATTGCACAAGATGCTCATTGTAACGTTCTCAGAACGTTCTTGTTTCATATTTCAGTTCAGTGATCTTTTTCTCTTGATTTAGCCCTGGTCTTACAGCCTGACACGTTCAGAGATGAAGATGACGAGGAACAGCTGGAGTACAGGTGGTTGATGAAAAGTTAGTTATTAGTATTAAATATTTGAGACTGAGTCAGTAAATGGTCTGATATCACAAGCAAACTTTATAATTCAGGTCTGCT
>JAZGTH010000004.1:567500-657500 GCA_036877525.1 Chromobotia macracanthus | reverse complement strand
AACGATCACACACATCTGATGATCGGATTCAATACCGTCAGGAGGAGACGCAGATCTGGCGGATCGCTGCTTCTGAAATGAGGCTGAATGGAGGCTTCTGTGCACGTTTATTTGGGGTTTGGGTCGCACATGAACAATGACCTCGATATGATATGATATGATATGATATGATATGATATGATATGAGGTAGGTGTGTGATCTGGAAAAACATGACAGACAGAAGCTGTACCTTATATCAGCAGATTTCTTCAGTTATTGATCACTGGTACGGGTACCAGAGAGGAGTTGGTTGACTGTTTGTTTTCTTTTTTCTTTTCTTTCCAGGTTGTGTGTAAATAATGCATGAGGATAACTGAATGACCAACAACCTGGACATTGACATGTTCAGCATGTACCTGCATGCACTGTTGCATTGTTCCAGTGTTTCTAAATAAACATTTTTCAATGTTTTTGTAAATCAGTTTCTTTTACAAAATTGATTTTCTGTTATGATTGATAATGAAATGTTGGATCAATAGTAATATTTGTGTTTGTGTTGTGGCAGTATTTATTTAAATACATTCTAATGAAAGCGTGTGTACAACATGATAATGTATCTGTGAGCAGTTGTTTATATTGTTATGGGCTGTATTTGAGGTTTCTCACTCTTTGCTGTCTGTCTCATTTTATGACAGTAATTTATCAGATGCTGTGATGAGAACGTGTGTGCAGAAGCTGGAAGCTCTTCAGGCGGCTGCGTGTTCTCCTACAACTGTGTCTAGACCTGATCACACGAGCCGTAGCTTCATCACCAGCAGGAACCAGCATCAGTTTCACAATTAGACTGTCTCACATCTCCCCTTGCTGGGTCATTCTTCTGAAGAGGACGAGGGGTTAAGGTGGAGGCCATGATAACCTCCAAATCTGATTTACTTCAGCAAACTCAGTTACAGTGAGGAGCTGCTAATGTGAAGGAAATGTGTTTGGACCTCTGTAGCAGATGGTGAAGTTTACAGTGTGTGGTCTTTCTCTGCAAAAACAGATCCAACCACAAGAGAACATTTCTGAAATATCTAAACTGAGCTACATTTGATTAAAGCAGCTGAAGAGGAAAGTTCAGACCATTTCTGAGACCACAGTGTCTTTCCCTTATTAGTGCTTGTGGAATATTACTCTGCTGATATTGGGACACAATCTGTTCTGTGTGCTGTTGGTGTGGAGCTTCATTTAATGGCGCGACCCGGTTCTGGAGTTTTGGTATCATTGGGAGGGGGGCTGGGCTACTCTCAGAGCATGGCTCGGGTGGTGGTTTGGGAATGGTTGAATGAACATGGTCGCTGGAGGCCATACAGTGCCGCTGTTTGCCATCACATCGAGAACGTGCTGAAGGGGGACGCACGTGGAACTGTCATTCTGGGGCAAGTGGATCCACAGCTCGCACCCTACGTCATAGACCTGCAGTCCATGCACCAGTTCAGACAGGACACAGGTGAGACGCACTGAGAGAAAAACTGAAGATGATTTTTAATAAATGTTATCATACTTAGATGATGGAAACATTCCTGGTACCATCAACTTACTAGAACCTTCATAAAATCTGTTTAGTGTTCAAACAGGAAACACACTGGATGCTGTGTAACTCATCTGTGTGTTCTTCAGTACTGTGTGTGTTTATTACAGGTATACGTCTTTAAATGTGTCATTTCAGCCCCAAACAGAAAAGCAATAATAATAATGTGTTCAAGCAGGTTTTTCACTGGTTGTTGTACAGATAGTTCTGACACAAACTCATGTCAATAATGCTGCTTTGCCAGCCAATCAGAGATCCAGGAGACAGTAGAGATGAGGATGCTGTTTCTCTCATCCATCAAAACTCTTGAACCAATACTGTGTACTACAGAAGCACAGAACTAAGTATTTAGATTTCATTTCTATAGTTTAAATGTGTATGAAACCTGAAACAAACACTGAATGTATTAATCTTTCAGATGTCCTAGATTGAACAGACGGACGTCTCTTCAAACACTCAGGATTCTGAGATTTGTGTGTGTGTTCCTCTGTCTTGGGTCTGTCATTCTGTTTGTCTTCTGGTAATGTCAGTATGTGTACAGTACTCTGATCAGTCTGTTGATCTAGCATCTGATTGTTAAGGTTATCATGACATTTCAACACTACATGAGTTTGCATGCTGTGAGAGGTTACTGTGGTGTTCAGATGTTTATTAAAATGTTGTATCCCTGTTTCTCTCATAAAAGAGTGCCTCTCTTTAGGCAGGATAATTTACAGTAAGATTAATAATTCAGGGTTATTTCAAATCAAAATGAGCAACAACAATAGTGATGTTTGATGTAGTAAACACCACAGAGTGTAGACACTAGTAAACACTAGTGAGTGTGTGTGTGTGTGTTGGAGTTTGTGGTTGTGTGTATGTGAGTTTGTGCATGAGAGTGTGTGTGTGTGCGCGCGCGCGCGTGCGTGAGTGTGTGTTTGTGTGTGTGTTTAATCTCTGATCAGACTGAACTGATCTGTTTGTCTCTGGAGTATGTGTTTGTGTGTGTGTTTAATCTCTGATCAGACTGAATTGATCTGTTTGTCTCTGGAGTGTGTGTTTGTGTTTAATCTCTGATCAGACTGAACTGATCTGTTTGTCTCTGGAGTATGTGTTTGTGTGTGTGTTTAATCTCTGATCAGACTGAACTGATCTGTTTGTCTCTGGAGTGTGTGTTTGTGTGTGTGTTTAATCTCTGATCAGACTGAACTGATCTGTTTGTCTCTGGAGTGCGTGTTTGTGTTTGTGTTTAATCTCTGATCAGACTGAACTGATCTGTTTGTCTCTGGAGTGTGTGTTTGTGTTTGTGTTTAATCTCTGATCAGACTGAACTGATCTGTTTGTTTCTGGAGTGTGTGTTTGTGTGTGTTTAATCTCTGATCAGACTGAACTGATCTGTTTGTCTCTGGAGTGTGTGTTTGTGTTTAATCTCTGATCAGACTGAACTGATCTGTTTGTTTCTGGAGTGTGTGTTTGTGTGTGTGTTTAATCTCTGATCAGACTGAACTGATCTGTTTGTCTCTGGAGTGTGTGTTTGTGTGTGTGTTTAATCTCTGATCAGACTGAACTGATCTGTTTGTCTCTGGAGTATGTGTTTGTGTGTGTGTTTAATCTCTGATCAGACTGAACTGATCTGTTTGTCTCTGGAGTGTGTGTTTGTGTGTGTGTTTAATCTCTGATCAGACTGAACTGATCTGTTTGTCTCTGGAGTGTGTGTTTGTGTGTGTGTTTAATCTCTGATCAGACTGAACTGATCTGTTTGTCTCTGGAGTGTGTGTTTGTGTGTGTGTTTAATCTCTGATCAGACTGAACTGATCTGTTTGTCTCTGGAGTGTGTGTTTGTGTGTGTTTAATCTCTGATCAGACTGAATTGATCTGTTTGTCTCTGGAGAGTGTCTGTGGGCTGTTTGTGCTGATGTAAAGCGTTTTCTCTTACATGACACACAGGCTGATTCGAGAGTTTATGTGAGAGATGATCCTGCAGTCAGTGACATAACTAGTGAAATAACTGACAGTGTGAAATAACTAGTGTCTCTTAAACACTTATATGAGAAGTGTTTAAATAACTGTTTAAAATTGGAATGTATGTCATTATAAATATAATATAATTGTTTAAGCTGGTTTGGGTTGGCAGGGTAAACCAGCCTCTTTTTTACACAAGAGGTCAACCTCTAAATCACAGTTAACACGACTGAGTTTAAAGTCAGTCAGGAACTGTTGGTGGTGATTATAGACATGAATGTTAAATGAATTTTACCTCTTGCAACTTTTCTTGTGTTGTCAGAGTGTTTCCATCAGATGAGTGTGACACTAGTATCATGGCTTTGATTTAGTCGAACACTCTGTAAGACTGTAAGCTGTAACGGTGTATACAGTCGTTGTAGAATCTGTAGTCATTTGGTGTGTGTGTGTTGACTTTGGCTTGGGGACATTGTGGATTTGCCTCAGGGAACAGAGGATGTTTTGCAACTCTTTGACCGTGAGAAACTTATCAGAACTTGTGGCGTGTGTTTGTGTATATGGAGGCTTTTTGCATGTGGTGGATAGTCACTGGTGTGTGGGTTCATTGAATACAGGTTTTTGTCTACTGTATGGGTGTGTGAGTGTTTTTTTGTGTGGGAAATTTACATGCTTGGTGCCTCAGACCTGTAGATGTGTACTGAACATGAAACTTATGTGTGTGACTGATTATACATGTACATCAGCAGTTTCCCACAAAACACACACACCAGCATGTGTCTGCTGTATTGTGTCTGCTTTACCATCATAATCACACATTTCAAAGCAAAACAGGATAATCAATCAAAAGAAAACATGATCTATAATACGAATAATGTTTTTCATTTCATTCAGTTTTATTTGGTCCTTTATCTGTAATTATGGCCAAGAAATATGCTCAATAAACTGCTATGAGCTCAACCCTACTGTTAAAATTGCAGTTCAATTTACATAAACATTTAAGGCAACAGTTTAACAGAAGTTTTAGTGGGTTGAATATTTGTACAGTGTGGGATATGAGGCAGTGATTCATTACTAAAGGGTCTGTTATTAGTTTCACACTCAAAGTTTGCGTACTGAAGAGCTTTAAAACCATTGTGAATCTCCCTCTTTCTCCTGTGTGCTCAGCAATGTCTCGTCTTGGCTGGTGGAGTGAATAATATCAGTCAGATGTGCCACAGCTCCAGAATGGAGGCGCGTACAGCCACAGTCTCCACTTTTCTCATTAGGAATAACTAATGCTGAAGCTGAAGGTGAATTTGAATCTTCTCCTTTAACTTCACACTGAGTTTAATGTCATCAATTCACATTTCATGTCAGAAGTTTGTTCAGCAATTGCAAAATAAAAACGTTTGTAAAGACAGTTTTTTGTGTTTGATGGCACAATGTTCTGGTGTTGTGGGTGGTTGCCAGGCGTTGCTTTGTGTTGCTCTGTTAAGGTGTTCTGGTTGGTTGCTACGATGTTGCTAGGTGGAGTTTACAGACCCAGACTGAAAGAGCCCCTGCCCCAGTCTGTATGTCATTCTTGTTGTTTCTCCTTCAGTCTATGGCCATTTTTTCTCTGATATTTGAAATAATAAGCACCGTTAACTTGCTCAAAATCCCTCCGGTGAGGATAACGTGTTCTTAAATACAATTATCATTGCCAGCAAAATGACAGGTCCCTCCCCTGGTTGTTTGATTGTAGGCTCCAGATGCTGTATGAGAAATGTGGAGGCGTTCATCTCTGTTGTGTTATCATGGGGGTTTCCACAGAATATCTAAATGCATGCGAGTGTGTGTTGTGGTGTGTTTGTGTGTGGTATATTGTGTGTTGGTTTTCTGTTGTAGGAAATCCAGTGGTCTAATCTACAGCGCTATAATGAATCTGCTTTGGTTCTCAGAAGAATTCTACTGTACAGTAATGAGATCATATGTGTACAGCTCTGTGTGTGTGGCTTAATGAGGTGGCTATAATTAACAGTGACATGCACACGCTGGGCTGTCGCTGGGGTAGCGGACACTTTGTTGCACTGACTTCCTTTGGCACAGGACAGTCACGAAGTATCTACATGTGTGTGTTTTGGGTCTTCTGCAGTTATGGTCTAGAAATACAGTATATGATGTATATGAACAAAAACTGAACTGTTTATTACTGTACCATTTTAATTCTGAGTCCTCCCATCACATGATCACAGAGAGACACACATAGAGCAAAACAGAGAGAGAGAGGAAACATGAGATTGTGTGTGTGTGTGTGTGTGTGTGTGTGTGTGTGTGAAACCTCATCAACATTACAATGGAACAGAGTCACAAGAAATTAAGACTGCTGCACAAATCACACACACCTAAAGGGATTATGATGTTTACAGGGCTTTTCTTATAGTGTTGTAGTATGTTGCATGTTTGTGTGCACACAGCTTGTGTGTGTTATATTTTCAGATGATCCTAACATCTCCAGATAGCAGCTGTTTATCTCCATCACTCAAAATTCTCTGAAATGAAAAAAACAATTATTAATACTTATTGCAGGCAACTTGCATATAAGCTATACATTTAATCAGTTGTTCCCTGGGGATCGAACCCACAACCTTTTGTGCTGCTAACACGATGCACTACCCTCAGAGCTACAGAACACATAGTTTATATTTTTGCCTTGTGTCCTGTCACTAACTGAGAGCTGATCGACTGACTTCTCTTCAGTGTGAACTAGTGATTATATTGTCTTTTTCTATTTCTTGTGCTGGTTTATTTGAAAAATACTGCAAAAATGTTTAAACTCTACATTCATACACAAGTTATGTTTTCCTGTTTTACATAGACATTCTATAGTTGTAATGTTTTCTATACTGTACAGACTGTATATTCTGTCCCCCCTACACTAACCCTACCCTCAAAACCTATTTCTTTTGCTGAAAACATCATTCTGTATGATTTATAAGCTTGTTTCCTCATGGGGACCTAAAATGACCCCATAAGGTAAAAATTTACTGGTATTGCTATACTTTTGGGGACATTTGGTCCGCATAATATAGTGAATACCAGTACACACACACAAAAAAAATAATTCAGGGAGGTTTATGTGGTGTGTGTGTAATTGCTTTTTAATGGTGTGTGGAATAGATGCGCAGTGCTCTGCTTCACTCTTCTTCCTCATTTGTCTTCCTCTCCTCACACTCCTTAGGTCATTTTGTCCCCTTCAGATCTTTTATCAGTGGTGTGAGAAAATAACCATCTGTCTTATGAGTTTCCTCTTTACTGGAACTGTCATTTCATTTATTCTGTGTCATTTCATTCATTCTGTGTACAGTAAAAAGTTTATTTTTGTTTTATTTTTTCTTTTAAACTGCTTTGTGTTACTTTGTAAAAAAATCCTAAAATAACTAAATGGTTACGTTTTGTGTGTGACTGTGACAAACACACAATCAAGCTCAAAATGAACTTGTTTGTGGAAACATAATCCGGGATTGGAGAATTACTGGTTATACATCTTTACATTTATTTAGCGGAGTGCATTAAAGATTTACATCTGATCACTGCTGTATGTGTGTTCCCTGGGAATTGAACCCATGACCTTTGTGTTGCTGTTTAAGGGTTCTGATATTTGAATGAGGATCTCACCTAAACTCACCACATTGAAGCAGAAGTCAACATGTCAGAGCAATGTGTTAAGTGTGTACACTCGATGTTAAACCTACAGCCATGACTCAGACAGAACATCCCATAATTAAACACACAGACAACAGATACTTCTGTTTCATAATGATCACATTCAGTTTTCTCATTTCAATGTTTCTTTGTGGCACTCTCTCTCTCTCTCTCTCTCTGCAGGCACAATGCGTCCAGTGCAGAGGAACTTCTATGACCCGTCCTCAGCTCCAGGGAAGGGCATCGTGTGGGAGTGGGAGACTGACTGTGGTTCTTGGACAGCGTACGACATGGAGCTGTGTGTCAGCATTCAGAACGCATATGAGAAGCAGCACCCGTGGCTGGACCTGAGCTCTCTGGGCTTCAGCTACCTGGTGGACTTTGACAGTATGTCCCAGACGAACCGTCAGAGCCAGAGGAAGCGGCGCATCCGCCGTCGGATGGACCTCGCCTACCCGCTCATCGCCGGATCCATCCCCAAATCCCAGTCCTGGCCGGTGGGCACCAGCTCGGGCACCCCATGCACCTGCCAGCAGTGTCTGCTGGTTCATAGCACTCGGGTGGCTTCTAACGCCATCCTCGCCCAGCAGCAGAGGAGGAAGCTATACGGGCCGGAGGACAGAGCCAATCAGAACACCGCTGTGGTCAGACAGAGCAACACCTTCAATGGCACCTCCCTCTGGTCTCCCTCCACTGGGGGTCATCATAACAATATATCGATGGGGGGAGGAGGGGGTGGAAAGGTGGAGATGAGTGGGGTCAATTTCCCATGTAACCCTGCACTGGTGACCCTGCCAACCAATCACACACTCATAATTAACGGACAAAACAATCTGAACCGCCCGGGAACACAACGGATCACAGTGACAGCGAGCCGAGGAACCATTCCACCTGGGTAAGAGACACACACAAACACACACAAGCAGTTCAACTACAGAGAATCTGTAAATCAAGTGTTTTCTTCTGTATCATTGTTTGACTGATCATTTGTTATGCAGAGCCATGTTTTCTGAAACAGTTCAGGCTGGATTCATTGAAACAGAGCTCGACATGAATGTGTGTTAAAAGAGAGACAAACAGATGAGTTGATCTCTGTTCCCAGGCGAGCGGTTCGACACACAGGATGACTGTGGTTAGCACACCATAAACACACACACATCGCTGTCTGTATGTGTGCAAAAGAACAAACACAAACACTTTTGAGCAGATATTTTAAGCTGTGTGACATGAGAAGATCTCTTTTTCCACTGTGATGTATAGAAAACATTTGCCTACAAATCTCCTCCTCGAACAACAGCTGCAGATGTTTCTCCTCCTACTTCCTTGTCATTTTCACTTGATTTATTAACTTATTAACTTATTAATTACTCAATGTTATCTACTTTTATTTATCCAAATATTAGTGAACTCTCTTAACTACTGAGAAACAACCCAGTTACCTTGGTAACTGACTGTCTGCTATTTAAGAATTTCAAAAAAGATCATTCTGTATGATTTATAAGCCTGTTTCCTCATGGGAACCTAAAAACAAGGTCAGAAAATACTGGTATTACTGTACTTGTGGGGACATTTGGTAGTGAATACCAGTACCCACACACACTTTGTCAGCTGACATCTCTCACACACTGCCGAGATCACACACACTGTGGTTTTGAGTGCTTTTGTGTAAACAGAGTTCGTTTTTCTCTCATTGTGTGATTTTAGCACCACCGCTAGAGGTCAGAGTCTGACAAAGTCTGATACCCCACACATCTGTTACAAAACATCACATCCAGAGATCATCAGAACAAGACTCATGTACCTGACAGTCTGATTCTGAAAGCTCTCACACAGTTCACACCAGCAGCTCTAGTATTATTCACAGAATTATTTCTGTAATTTTGTACACAGTTTAAGTGCTGCCTTTATTTTCAGAGCTTGTCAAATGTTTTTTTTATTTCCATTCATCATGTTTAATCCAGGGCAAAGTTTAGTGTGTAAATATGAGGCTACATGTACTTCAGTTCAGACTTCAAATCTGTTTTGCATCTTCCTGTTTGACTTCCTGTCACACTGAGAGAGAGAGAGAGAGAGGGGGGGGTGAACAGAAGAGGAAGTGTGTTTTGCGTGTGTTCAGTGTTTGGGGAGAACAGGAGAGAGTATGGAGACTGATGGAGATGTGGATGAGATCAGAAGGTAGGACAACTCTTGTGTTGGTGGGACTCTGGGCAGCACGCTGTAAGATCTATCAGAGCAGTAGGTGGAGAGATGTTTCCTCTGGACCTGCTGATCTCTGTCTTTTTCTGAGATGTTTCTCCAGCTTTCATCATCTCACTCCTGATTCTGTCTCTTTCTGTCTTTATACAGATGCCCAATACATTAAGAATTGATCTCAAGCATCACATTGTCTTGTACTGCACTGTCACTATTGGACAGTGTTAAGTTGTTCTCACTGTAAATCTTGCAGCTTGTTGTTTTAGACTAAAAGTTTATTCCAGGAAATATTTTACTGAAGATTGTATTACGTGTATTTTTGTAAATCATTACAAAACCTTTTTTATCTGCTGGGTAATTTGCTGTTTTTGGGAGATCAGAATGTGGGAATTTGACATGAACTGAAATGTACTTCAGGCCTGTTTCTGTATTCAGGTGGGCTGGTACAGTATGACTTGAGCAGCAATCTAGCAGCACCTTGAACACTTAATTAACACTCACAACACCCCAACATCACAACATCACCACAACACTCCAATACCCCAACATCATAACATCACCCCAACATCACAACCCCCAAAACCCCAACATCACAACACTCCAACATCACAACACTCCAACATCACAACACTCTAACACTCCAACATCACAACACTCCAACACCCCAACATCACAACACTCCAACATCACAACACTCCAACATCACAACACTCCAACACTCCAACATCACAACACTCCAACATCACAACACTCCAACACTCCAACATCACAACACTCCAACACCCCAACATCACAACACTCCAACATCACAACATCACAACACTCCAACACCCCAACATCACAACACTCCAACATCACAACACTCCAACACTCCAACATCACAACACTCCAACATCACAACACTCCAACACTCCAACATCACAACACTCCAACACCCCAACATCACAACCCCCAAAACCCCAACATCACAACACTCCAACATCACAACACTCCAACATCACAACACTCCAATACCCCAACATCACAACACTCCAACATCACAACACTCCAACATCACAACACTCCAACACCCCAACATCACAACACTCCAACATCACAACACTCCAACATCACAACACTCCAACACCCCAACATCACAAAACTCCAACACTCCAACATCACAACACTCCAACATCACAACACTCCAACACTCCAACATCACAACACTCCAACACCCCAACATCACAGCACTCCAACACTCCAACATCACAACACTCCAACACCCCAACATCACAACACTCAAACACTCCAACATCACAACACTCCAAAACCCCAACATCACAACACTCCAACATCACAACACTCCAACACCCCAACATCACAACACTCCAGTACCCCAACATCACAACACTCCAACACCCCAACATCACAACACTCCAACATCACAACACTCAAACACCCCAACATCACAACACTCAAACACCCCAACATCACAACACTCAAACACCCCAACACCCCAACACCACAACACTCCAACACCCCAACATCACAACACTCAAACACCCCAACACCACAACACTCCAACACCCCAACATCACAACACCCCAACATCACAACACTCCAACATCACATCACACCACTCCAACACTCCAACATCACAACACCCCAACATCACAACACTCCAACATCACAACACCCCAACATCACAACACTCAAACACCCCAACATCATAACATCACCCCAACATCACAACCCCCAAAACCCCAACATCACAACACTCCAACATCACAACACTCCAACATCACAACACTCCAACACTCCAACATCACAACACTCCAACACCCCAACATCACAACACTCCAACATCACAACACTCACATCACAACACTCCAACACTCCAACATCACAACACTCCAACATCACAACACTCCAACACTCCAACATCACAACACTCCAACACCCCAACATCACAACACTCCAACATCACAACATCACAACACTCCAACACCCCAACATCACAACACTCCAACATCACAACACTCCAACATCAAACACTCCAACATCACAACACTCCAACACTCCAACATCACAACACTCCAACACCCCAACATCACAACCCCCAAAACCCCAACATCACAACACTCCAACATCACAACACTCCAATACCCCAACATCACAACACTCCAACATCACAACACTCCAACATCACAACACTCCAACACCCCAACATCACAACACTCCAACATCACAACACTCCAACATCACAACACTCCAACACCCCAACATCACAACACTCCAACACCCCAACATCACAACACTCCAACATCACAACACTCCAACACTCCAACATCACAACACTCCAACACCCCAACATCACAGCACTCCAACACTCCAACATCACAACACCCCAAATCAAACACTCAAACACAAAAACACCCAACAACACAACCAACCAAACACCCAAATAACCAAACACTCAAACACAAACATAAACACCCCAACATAAACACTCAAACACCCCAACACCACAACACTCCAACACCCCAACATCACAACACCCCAACATCAAACACCCAACATCACATCACACCACTCAACACTCCAACATCACAACACCCCAACATCACAACACTCCAACATCACAACACCCCAACATCACAACACTCAAACACCCCAACATCACAACACTCAAACACCCCAACATCACAACACTCCAACATCACAACACTCCAACACCCCAACATCACAACACTCCAACACCCCAACATCACAACACTCCAACATCACAACACCCCAACATCACAACACTCCAACATCACAACACTCCAACATCACAACACCCCAACATCACAACATTATTACGTCATAGGAAGTTTCACATCTTCTGTTCATGTCACACAGTGTACAAGCTAGTTACACTTTGTCGTACATTAAACCATGCACAATGAGCAGTGATTTTAGACAAAGATCATTATGATTTTTTTTAGTCTCTGATAAGGTTCAATCACTGATTTGAACCTGCTGAGGTAGTCATGCTAATCAGATTAATATTTTCTGAACTCAGACCTCACAATCTTTATCTTTACATGTATAATCTGATGTTTACTGTATCTGATAATACAGCAGCCTCAGTGTTTTCATTGAGCAGGTTCAATAGTTCAATAGTTCAATAGCTTTTAATATTTGTGATTGTTTCTGGGTGGTGCAGTTGAAACTTCATTGAATTGGAAAAGCAGATAGCTGATGGTTGAAGAAGTGCGTGTTTTGAGTTTAGCTTGGGTGGTTTGGAAACATTATTTTGTTTACATGGGTTCAGTGTAAATGCTCATTTCAATGGTTTGTGACTATCGATGTGTTTGTGTCTGTTTGATGTTCAGGGTTCCTGCACTTCCTGTCAAGAACCTCACTGGTTCTGGGCCACTCCATCCTGCGTTAGCAGGTGATACAAACCTCATCATGTCAATAATGTCAAACAAGACACACTCACACACACACTCTCTCACACACATACAGTCTTTCTCTCTCACACACTCACTCTCACACACACACTCACTCTCACACACACACTCACTCTCTCTCACACACACACTGAATTGGTTCGTGATTTCTCTCTGTCTCAGGAATGACGGGGATCCTAATGTGTGCCGCGGGGCTTCCCGTGTGTTTGACTCGGGCCCCTAAACCCATCCTGCACCCACCGGCCGTCAGTAAGAGTGACCTGAAGCCTGTGCCGGGAATCAACAGCATCAGACGCAAGACCAAGAAAAAACACATCCACAAAGGTGAGAGAGCAGAGTGTGTGTCTGTCTGTGTGTGTCTGTCTGTGTGTGTCTCTGTGTGTGTCTGTGTGTCTGTGTGTTGTGTCTGTGTGTATCTGTGTGTGTCTGTGTGTGTGTCTGTGTGTGTGTGTCTGTGTGTGTGTGTCTGTGTGTGTGTGTCTGTGTGTGTGTGTGTGTGTGTGTGTGTGTGTCTGTGTGTGTGTATCTGTGTGTGTGTTGTGATTTGATCTCTGAGCTTCTTGCTGATCTGAGCAGAACAGCTACACACACAGTCTGAGTGTCAGTGTCAGTGTTTCATCACAGCATTAGGTTAGTGTTAACTCTAACACACTCAACACTGTCACCACACATCTGTCATGATTAGAGATTTGTCTTAAATCACCAAGTGCTGGAATTAAAACTCGACTGAGACTGCAGACAGCAGCTGTTTGTTCATGAGAAACACTATTAAAGGTCACAGGATTAAACACAGTGATTGGATCTGTGAGTGTTTGTGTCTGTTGTCAGGTAAAAACCCAGAGGATGTGGTTCGACGCTACACAGAGAAAATCAGAACTGTCCCAGATGAGGTGAATATCAGCACACAAGATTCATGAGTATGACAGCTGGCTGCTGTTCACTTGTTTACTGCCCCTGAAGTCTTGTGTCAGTGTTCCTCTCTGTTGTTGTCTGTCAGGACTGCACCATCTGTATGGAGAGACTCACAACAGCGTCGGGCTATGAGGGCCTTCTGAGCTTTAAGGGCATCAAGCCCGAGCTGGTGGGCAAACTGGGCAAATGTGGCCACATGTATCACCTGCTGTGCCTGGTGGCCATGTACAGCAACGGCAACAAGGTGAGAAAGAGCTGCTTTCATTCTGCAGAAGTTCCTCTGCTCTCATGGTGACTGCTGACAGTACACAACAGTCTCTGCCCACTTCAGTCGCTTTAAAAGTATTTTTCCATTCATATTTCATTAGATAAAAATCTTCAGTAGAGTTTGAAGGCCTGATGCAGAACACTGACTAGTTTCAGAATGAAACACATTTGATCAAAAAGTTTGTCAGTTTTGGTTTCCGTGTTAACAGGAACTTCTATGAATGACGGATCTCTTCCAAATTTTGGGTGGTTCTAGTTTTAACTGGCAAATTCTGATTTTTATTCAAATAAATTTAAAATGATTTCTGCCTGCTGCAGGGGCATGTTGTCACTTAATCTTAAAGTTTATTATGCGATTCACGTTATTGATAAATTGTTCCTTGGAGACCATGTGATTTTTTTTAACCCTAAAATGTTGTGCTGAGTACTGCTCACATTCTCTCACTGAACAGAGCCCCATTAACAGACACTTTCAGTGGAATATAGGAAATTATTGGGACAGACACAGTATGGTATGGGTGCTGTACATTGGTACACTAGTACATTGGTTACATTGGGAACTGAAAAAGTTTTGCACAGTTTCCTCCTGAAGTGATGATTTGCTGAGGTTACAGTAAATGCTGTTGGCTGTGGTTTCAGGACGGGAGTCTACAGTGTCCCACCTGTAAGGCCATCTATGGAGAGAAGACGGGCACACAGCCTCCTGGAAAGATGGAATATCATGTTATTCCTCACCCTCTACCTGGTTACCCGGCTACAAAGACTATCCGAATAGTGTATGACATTCCTGCAGGAGTACAGGTACTTGTAAAGTAGAATACAGTACATGTACAGTAGAAAGCAGGTGTCTGTACAGTAGATTACAGGTACATGTATAGTAGAAAATAGGTGTATGTACAGTGGAATACAGGTGTGTGTACAGCAGAATACAGGTACTTGTATAGTATAATACAGGTGTGTGTGTATGTACTGTTTAATACAGCTGTGTGTATAATACAGGTATGTGTACACTAGAATACAGGTGTTTGTGCAGGAGTGTTACTGTAGTGTTTAGACTGATTTTTCTCCAGAAATGCTTTGCTTTAATAGGTCAAGCTGTTTCTGCAGAATGCCTCATTTTACCATGTATAAGACAGGAAGTGGCTAAATGGGGATTTCCTGCTCATTCTGGGTCATAAACTCATGGTGTATTTGCACACAAGAGCATCATTTTGCATGAACAGCCACCCACTCAGTTTCTATACATTTCCAGTGTTTTATCCACTGCTTTCATTACTAACATCATTAACAGACAAGAAGGAACATCTGAAGGGGTCAGAATCCCTCCATGTTTTAGTCAGGTTTCAAAAACAGTCGTTTAGTTTGTCAAGCTGCTTGACTTCACTAATAAACATCACTAATAAACTAATAAAAGATCTGGGGGCTTTGAAGCATCAGACTGTTTATTTAGCCAGAAATGTGCTGTTTTCCGCTGTAAATCCCATGTGACTGTGTTTTATAAGCTTCATTCATCTTTATTCTCTCTGCTGGTCTGTGAGCTGCAGCTTTAAAGTGATGACATCATCAGGAGCAGTTTCATGTTGATGTTTATTGTGTTGGTCTTTGATGCTGTTGCCCGCGGCAGTGATAAACTGCACACTAATGAGATGCAGCAGCCGCTGCTGAGGATGTGCTCAGGGAATCGGCAGGACTTTCCTCTCTGCAGTGTGTTAATTGAGGGCTGTTGTGTGAAGTGTGACTGTGTGTGTGTGTTTTGCTCAGACCACAGAGCATCCAAACCCAGGCAAGAGGTTCAGCGCACGAGGGTTTCCACGACACTGCTACCTGCCGGACAATGAGCTTGGCAGAAGGGTGAGTGTCACGTTCTGCTCTGAATTATCTTCACAAAACTTCTTGTCTCAGTTTTAACATCACCTGCAAATGTGACATTTGATTTCAGGCACTTTCTTAATCACAATCTTTATTCTAAATCCTAGTGCACTGCCTAGGTAGACCGCATTTTAATGTGTTGTAGTACATAACTCGACATGCTGTCCAGAGAGTAGACAGCAACATCACGTTGCCTTCTAAGATATGTCATTATATCAACATCCAGTATCGCATGTATCAGGATAACAGAGAATGCAATCCCAGAATTCTGTTCTGCTCACATCATTCGGGGGTTGGGTTCAGATCAGGAAAAAGGGGCGGGGCTTTCGAAGGGCTTATTTTTTTTAATATCCTGTTGTCTTTATTGAATATCACAGCTATAATGCATTATTTAATACTTGCTAATATTATTAATGTAATGAGTGATCACAACACTGTAGTTTTGAGTTCACTGGGTTTAATGTTGTTTTAAGGTGTTGAAGCTGCTGATCACAGCGTGGGATCGGCGCTTAATCTTCACCATCGGGACGTCCAGCACCACAGGAGAGACCGACACGGTCGTGTGGAATGAGATTCATCATAAAACTGAGTTTGGCTCCAATCTGACGGGCCACGGATACCCAGACCCCAACTATCTGGAGAATGTTCTGGGGGAACTGGCTGCCCAGGGTGTGAGCGAGGACAACCTGAGAGACTGAAGAGCGCTTTGGGCTAATGTGGGTCACACACCTGCATACACAACTCACACACTCATCCTGCAGTCAGAGGAGGAGTTTCTGACCACCTGTGTGACCTCTGAACTCTCACCAACAGCTGAGAGAATGATTGTGTGAGAGAACAGAAGAACAGTAGAAATGACTCTGATCAGTTTGCTTCCTCTCGCTCTGTGAAAGCTATCCAGAATGCAGCTGGGCTGAGACCACTGCATGTGGTAGGTGTGTTCACACACACACAGAGGCTCAGATGTTTGATTAATGGTCGATCTATTTGGTTTGTCCAGTGACTGAAGCTTCTATAGACCAGGGTGATCAATGTAATGTGCTTTAACATTTAATGATAGTAAATAAGATGAAATCTATCTAATAAATTTTTAGAGTGATGTTTCACCGATGCCTGGACACATTCAAGATGCGATTTGTGCTCTGTCTTAGTTTGGCCTTCCTATATAACAAATTAATCTGGGATCAGTAAGCAGATTTTTAGAGGCTGTTTTTGATGTTTTTGCAACTGCTGCACTTCAAAACGTTCAGATATTTGGCTCTTGTGCTGCTTTTGAACTTGAAACCAATTAGTGGATCTCTGAGCAAATGCTGTTTGAGCAGATCTGAACGTCTGCTCAGCTTCTCCAACCAGCGTGAAGTATTTCTGCCGAAGATGAATTGGATGTCTTCTTGAAATATGCAATCACTCATATTCTGTCTTTATTTCTCTTGTTTTGTTATTGATCTGAGTGTGTTGCTGTGGTTCTTGGCTGTGTTCAGAATAGAGTTTTGAATACTGTGGTGTGTACTGTATACTGTACGGTCTCTTATGTTTTTTAAAATACTGTACGTTAAACAATGAGCAATATGTTTACATCTTTACAGTTTCTCCATTGCAAAAAATACTGTACGATAAACAATGAGTTGGAAATAGAGTTGATACAAATCTCCACTTCATCCAGCACAACGGAAGTTTGAGTGCACTGCATTGTGGGATATACAGCATGTTGTGCTGATGTCATTGGTCACATAGGTCATGTGGGTGTTCTGTATAATTTGCATACAGTGCACAATATATTCACTGTATAAACTACAGAGATGATAAGATGATATGTTAGTATGCTCTTCTGAACACAGCCCGGGTGTTTGATAAAGCTGTCTGTGACACAGAGCAGATAAATCACAGCTCAGCGTTTTCTCAAGGTTTAAGTCTCTTCCAGAAAGCGGCTGCAGGTTTAGTTGAGAAACACACTGGATACAGCGTCTGCAGAGACGAGCGGTGTGTGTGTTATCTATCTCGCCCGGAGGGTGTGTGTTCTCTCAGTCTGCCTGCTGTTCTCAGTCCAGGCCGTGTGCTGATGCCGTTGGGTGTCTCTCAGGGTTTGAGGCGTTCCTCACATCTCACCCTCTTCACATGCCTGTGGCTTTCTGAAGGACCAGGTCATCATTGACTGAAGGGTGAAATATAATTTCTCTTCTGTACAAGCCGCAGGGAGTCGTGAGTGCAGCGTTTCATTTGCTGTCTGTGTTTCTCTGTCTGTAAGCCCTTCACAATCTGAACATTGTAACACGACACTCATGGCACATCAGGTCTGTGATTTCCACACAAGTTTGCAGAATTAGTCCCCTTTAAAACACTGAAACTACATGAAGAGATTCTGAATGCCTTGATGCTGTTTTATTATCAGTTCATCAACTTGAATGAACTCCTGAATTTAACTTCACCCTCATCAGCCTCTGAGAGTGTTATTCCTGCATTTAACATGCACATAGTCACTCTGAAGTGTGCACACTTCAGTGTGCACAAGTTTCCAGTGCACACTTCTTTTCTTGCTGTCTAGAAACCTCCTGAAACCAGTCCAGTGTTTGATCTGCTGTCTTCCTCAGCCGCTGTCTTCCTGAGCTGCTGTTTGGACGCAGTGCTCGGATTCTCTTCTAAAATGTTTTCTGCTGTTAGCATCTTCACTTAATAGCGTTTTGTAATGCTTTGACAGAAGTATTTAAAGTAAAATGTATAGAGGTAAACATATACACACATTTAAAAGTGTTCTATATATTGAAAGTGTGTTTAAATTATTTTTATATTTGCATATGATATACATGTATATCTGCAGGTATCTATGCGTGTTTGTTTTGTCAGATCTGGCAGTCAGGAGCATCAGGGACTGTTAAAATGCTGATCTGAGTGTTTAATATGAGAAGCTCAAGCAATGACGCTGCAGCTACACTGATAGTGTTGCTGTTTATGTTGTGGGTGGGAGGGGCTTCTTTACGTGACGTTCATCCTCCTCTGAACGGGTCGTGTGCCGTTCTTTATCTGCAGGGAATTTTTAACATGAGCATGCATCTGATGTCACAGTCTTACAGGAGACGTATTAGATCTCTGTGTGTGTGTCTCAGTTCAGACAGCAGAATTGCTTTTCTTACCTGTACAAACTACATTTACATGGAACGTTGTGATCTGAGGGATGCCTCTTGTTGTCTGTATTCAGACTTCTGGAAAATGTGTTTCAGAATGAAAAACAATATGCATATAATATAGATATGAATTTCATTAGGGTTAGATTTGATATGAATGTGTTGATTTTAGGTGTATTAACTGTTCACCAATTTTTCACAGATTCAAACTTTTGTAAGTTTGAATCTGTTTCTTTTGTTTCGGCTTCATCTTCAATACGTCCTGCAGTGACAAATGAATGTTTCTCAGTTAATATGAGCTCATAGAAATGCATGTAAATGTTCTTTGAATTATTTTGAGTTACTGCAAGACAGAAATAATCACGGATCACTGAAGGTTTTTTATGGGTGAAGTAACAGGTTTGCTCTCAGTCTCATTATGTAATCCTCTTTCTGTAGATGCTGATCACACTGTGGTTTACACACAGACCAGCTTCAGAGTTCTGACAGTTTTGAAAAGCTTGAGAGTTTTGGCTTTATTGTGAATTTCAGCGTGTTTGTGCTGTGTGTTTGCAGGGGAGCAGATGTGAGATCTCACCCGTGTGCTGTCTGAGCTTTTTCAAAGGTGACTAATTACATCCCCTCATTAGGCTTAATTAGATCATTTCTCACCTGTCCACACAGAAATAACTCTCACACCTCATCTTCAGATGTTTGACTACACTCCCTATATTACAGTAATACTGTATCTGAGGGGACGTCCTTCAACTGCATGCTTGTTATCAGCTTTAGTATTGAATGTTTACACGTGTGTGTGCTCATCATGGTTCTGCACAGCTGAAGATGGCTGATGGTGAGCAGACCAGGTGATTGCACAGCATGAGGTGAGAAAGATCTGCTGATGAACCTTCAGGCTTTACTGGGGCGAGCATGCTCAGTTTGACCTGATCTTGTGTATGATCATGAGATAAGATTTAATGTTTCAGGAGAAGAAGCTGTTTCCCAGGCGAACATGATCATATCTGATGAGAGTTCTGCTGAATCATTTTATAACTGACACACATTTAAATGTGTCAGCCTGAAATAATGGAAGCAGATCTTATTCTTAATATCTTATTATGGTAATATGGAGGGGTTGGAAGTTTATTTAGTCCATTTGTTGATGTCAAGTAAATTGATCTGTTTATTTGTAAATCTATTTCATTCACATCACAGACAGCCAACAGAATTAAAGTCATCAACAGGTGACTTCATTTTATTTCAAATATCAGACGATTAATTGTTTGATGAAATGATACTAAGGGCTTTTATCATATGTGTCTTAATGAAACTGTTATGACCGTGTTGCATGTCTGTTTCCTGTGAAATAAAACTGAAGAGAATCATCAGGCTGTTTGTCTTCAGCTCTCTCATCTTCTGACACATCAGGATTATTTGGCAGTCATGTTTTTTGTTCCTGTTAAATCTACGTGATCATTGTGTCATGTTTTGGAGAGATTCAAAAATTAGCACAGAGCTATTATAAATATTACAGCTTGGCTTTATGTAAAAAGACTGTTTATGTGTGAAATACTAAAGGTCAAACTGTATCAGTTTTTCCCAATTTGCATGCAAGAACAGCACAGAGTTTTTTGCAGTTTTGTGTAAAGTTTTATAGTTTTATAGACACAGCAGATAAACTTAATGTGTTTTAATCCAACAAAGCATCGTTACAGGAAAGCAAATGTTTGAAACAGTATCAGTTTGGCAAAAAAGGTCAAAATGACTCCACTGTTGTCTTGCACAAAAGATCACTAAACACAATAAAGGAAACAACATCATCATATACTGCACGTCAGCTGCCCATGAGACAGCAGAGAAAAACTGCCCTGAATACAGTATAACCGGAATATGCCCACAGCAAAATCTATAACATGTCATGTTCCCTTTAAACAGACAGCTGTTTAAATGCAAAGCAATTAAAAAAAGAAAGCAATACATCAAATATTGATATTACAAGATATGAATCCTTTTAGTGCAAATATAAAAATATTAAAATTACAGTATAAGTCCAGAAATATTGTTCGTTTGGTCAGTAACTACAAATCTATGGAAGAAATAGCACAAATAGTAGTGTGTAGTGTTGTGTGTAGTGCTGTGTTGTGTGTAGTGTTGTGTGAAGTGAGCACTGGAGTCACTCAGCTGTGATTGTAACAGAAACTGTGTGTGTTTTAAACAGGGTCACGCCATTTAGCGAAATGCCATGCAGACCGTGAGATACACACACACACACACACACACACACAGCTGGATTAAAAAGCTACAGTGTGACAGCTGGTTAAAAATTTACCAAGTTACAAATACATTAAAATAATTTCACAGATTTTCATCAATCATTTTAAAAACATTTTCATTAAATGTATCTGTGTCATGTTGCATAATTTACTTCAACAGTTACAATGTGTGAGTACAGTAATAATGTACAGTAACAATCAGGCGTGCTGGAGGACAGCGTCAGGTTCGGTGCTCTGTGTTCTTCTGCTTCTTCACAAGGTCAGCATGAGGGAGCTGCTCTCATCTGTTTCTCTGCTCTTAGAGGATGAATGAGCTCCTTCTAAATCCAAAACGACATCCAGCAGATGAGAGACGACGCTTTGAGCACGCTCAGAAGGGCCCTGAACAGACACTAACACAAACGTGGATTACTGTGAGAGTTTATTGTCGTTTATTAGCTCTCATTGAGTGACAAAGAAAAATGCTATTTATATCTCATCTTCAGCCAGGTTTATGTGTCTGTGTGTGTGAGATCACGTGTCCTGAGTCTGACCTGATGGGGGATGACTGGCCTTTACTGGAGCCACTTCCTGTTCTGCTGTTTCCATTTCCTGTGTGTCCAGGTACTTTTTTCTGTGTCACAAACGACAGATTTTTGATGATAGTCTCTTTAATTAGAGTAATATTTAACAGTTTGCGAAAATATCATAGTTTCTATTGTTAATACTGTAAAATCATTATGAGGCATGAAACATTCTAGATCAAACAGTGTAAGAATGTTTTACATTTTTTCTGTCATGTTTTATTACTTTTGTTAGACATTCACAGCTGATTTCAAGTTACCTCAGTTTTACAGTAGTAAGAGTAACATTTTCTAATGCTATTTTCTATAACATCAGTTTATTTCAATGTATTTTCTAATGTTTATTTCCAGCATCCCTCCTAACCCCCAACATTCTATGGAGGTTACGTCTGAAAGGATTTATATATCTTATTTCTTTATTAATGTGACCTAAATATATGATACTGACAACCATCTTTGTCAAAGACAGATAATGGCTTTTCCTTCAACAAAACGACACCTGCTGGGAGTTTGGAGAATCGCACCTGTTCATGACCCACAGAGATCAGGTGACTGTCACACACACACAAACCTGAGTTTGTCTCGACCCTGCAGAAGTTCTTTATAAATGATCTGTGCTTCAGCATCACGGTCTAAAGGATCAGTCCAGTCCGCAAGAGTCACAGCAGAGTGAGTCTGACTACAACCAGCAGCTACACACACAGAAAACACTGTAAATAACTAAACTTTGATCAGATTACAGTATCTTGCTACTTGCTACTGCAGTACTGAGTGATTACTGTACTTATGCACCAGTGATCTTCCCAATAATGTTATCACACACACACCTGTGCGGTCCGGCTGTAAGCAGCAGCTCCATTTGTTTCCGTGATGTGCTCCAGGATGAAATGACTGCAGCAGGTTCTCATTATAAACACTGACCTTCCTGATCGCTGACAACCACTGACTGACTTCATTCACATTCTGACACACACATCAAACACATACAAAACCACACACAGATACACAAACACATAGTAATACCAGTAAATTCTGACCTTGTGGGGACATTTTTAGGCCCCCAAGGGTATAAATCATACAGAATGATGTTTTTTGAAAGTCTAAAAGTTTTCTGTGAGGGTTAGTGTAGAATAAAATGTACAGTATGTATAGTATATAACCCATTACTATAGAATGTCCCCATAAAACATGAAAACCCAACGTGTGTATATTGTAAGGCACCTTGCACTGCAGGTATGTGGTCTGCAGCTGTCCGTCTGCGTCCTGTGTAATGACCTGCATGACGTTCTGCAGCTGAAAGGCATTTTCATCCACTCGCTCCACTGCACACACACACTGCACAGATACAGAGGAGCGCACCTGTAACACACACACACACACACACACACACACACACACACACACACACACACACACACACACCAGTGAGTCTGTTTATAAAGACCCTCATACGTTCTGTGTGTTTTTTGAGTGTGTGTTTGTGTCAGACCTGCCAGTCTGGGCTCTTGGCGTAGGACAGCTGCTCTGAGCTCAGCCAGAAATATTGTTTTTTGAAAGCCAAGCGCTTTATTAGCTGTGGACCTTCTGCTTTGTGCTTCAGCAGAAAACCTTCCTTCACTATGACTGAGGGTGAGAAGACAGTGTGCTGAGGAGCAACACACGCTGCAGAGAGAAAATGACAGACAAAAATGCACATCTAAATGCCATGTGCTTTACACGCTTTAATAACAAATAAATCATACCGATGGGCTGGATTTGGCCTCCATGTACTTTTGAGTTTGTATGAACTGGTTTACTGTGCAGTTCTCCAATGCAGACAGCAGGTGGTGCACCAGTCTACTGTCAGATACACAGTGTCTCAAATTTCCCTCCACATGAACAAATGACAGTGAAACATGACAACAGCAAACAATCCATAAGTCTTACTGCTGTTACCCTTTATAATTCTAACATGTATTTAACTAAGACAAAAACAACCCACACACAGTAACATCAGACTCAGTTCTGTTTACAAGAGCATTAAATATTAAAGCTGTGTGGTCACTGTGTGTGTGTGGTACAGTGTTTGTGGGTGTGAGATTCCTCAACAATACTGGATTTAAACACACACACTGATGCTCTTTATAAATTAAATACTGACACATGCTCAACCCTGAGCACGTGTATTTATGAGGACAGTGAGAGTTTTTTCTAATCTTTCTTTCTGTTCAGAGCATCAGTGTTTCTCTCATCCTGCACTGTTTGTACTGCAAATGTCATGAAGCTCAAATTCTGAAGTTTCTAGAGAGAGAGATGTGATGTTCCACAGAGACTCAGAAACACCCTAGCAACCACATAGCAATACATTAAGAATAACCTACAACACCTTATCAACAACATAGCAACACCATGGCAATCATATTATTATTCAAATATTATGTATTATATAATTATCAACACCTTAAATTGTAAATAATGATTTGACTCCTTGTTGTCTGTGAAAAATATGTCAATAGCCATAATAACAATCTTTCTGTCTCTCTGTATCTGTTGTCATGGTAATCCGTTTGGTGGGCAGTCATCAGCAGTGACTCACTGTTGTCGTTGTCGACGTCAATAAGTTTGTTCAGGAAATCTTTAACGGAGGTCACACTGCACAGAATGATGGAGTGAAGAGGGGTCATCCACTGTTCCTTCCCATGACCCAACTGAAGCCCTAAATTACCCACACTCTGAAGAGCCTGAGAGAAAGAGAGAGAGAGAGAGAGAGAGAGAAGGGGGAGAGATCAGCACCACAGACAGCTCTCTCTCTCACTCTTTGTTCTTGCTTTTCCCCACAGGTAAAAGTCACACACACCAGCCAGTGATTCCAATGAGGGAAACTGATTATTAATCATACTAAATGATGCTTGTTTGAAAATGTAAACTAGCAGAAATTTTTTCATTAAACATGAAAACCCTACGTGTGTGTGTGTGCTGGACCTTAGCGAGCAGCAGCAGGGTTCTGCTGGTGCGTGTGTCTGCGTGATGGTCTCTCAGCTGGAAGAGTTTGGGTGTCAGGATGGCAGGAGCAAATAGACGTAAGAAGAAAAACCCACTGATGGCCAGATACTTCACATCCTACAGAGAGAGAGAGAGGTGAGTGAAGAACACACCATCATCCAGAAACAGAGCAGGCATGATCATTCTCAGGGTGTTCCTCACCTCGTTCTCGGGTTCTGGAAACTGCTCCTCCACTCGTTTGTGGAGCTGTTTGAACACGACCCTCATGACAGAAGGACACTGGGACACAGAGCTGATGATGGCCTCCATGATGCTGGTGAGATAGTTCTGCAGAAGCTCCACACTGCTCTCCCTGATCTCAGCTTCTGAAAGAGACCCTTTGAAAGATATCCGTCTGGAGAGAGGAGGAGATGCTGTAGATGAGGGTTCTGCTTGCAGTACTAGTTTACCCTTGATGGTTAAGTTAGTTAAGATGACTGGCAGGGACACCAGCAACAGTTATGTCCAACAGCACAGTAGAATAATAGTTAGTAGGATATTAGTTTATAAATGTATTGTATCATAAACACATCTAAAGCAAAAGAGCTACATAACAAAGTTTATAAAGTTCTCTACTGTTCTATCATCATGTTGCTAGACTGTAACTGTTAAATGAGAATGCGTGTAAACTCTCCAGGGAACAGCAGTGTGTGTGTATGTGCATGTGTGTGTAAGTGTGTCTGTGTATATGTGTGTCTGTGAGTGTGTGTGTAAGTGTGTCTGTGTATGTGTGTGTGTGTTTAAACAGACCTGGAGCGGTTGGGGTCTATCTTGCAGGGGTCGAGCTCTATGTATTTCTTCTCCTCAAAGATTCGATTGATTATGGGCTTCAGAACCTCATGTAGGTACAACATCCCAACAGCCTGACACACACACACACACACTAACTGCAGCCCTCTCAGATATAGAAACACACAACTGTATTTAAGATACACACACACCTTCATAAACTGTTCCATGGCTTTGGAGGCCAGTGAGTTTGAGCGGAACAAAGTGTTTGGATCTGCTGTTGGGGACAGAAAGAATGTTTTTCAGATATAAGTTTTCAGATATATTGGTAGATATATTGGTCAGATTCTCTTTTCTTGTGTCTGTCTCTTTAATTTTCTGTCACTCGCTGATAGATACGCCCATCTTATGATGCTTCTATTTCTTTTTCTAGCAGCTTCCTGTGGAGTTGCTATGGAAACATGGGTACTTTGTTTATCAGCAGCCTGGCATAAATGCAACATAAAACACAAGCCGAGGGTAAAAAATCCAACACGCTTGCTGGCAAACTCACAGGCAGAGAATGAGAAAACACACCACTAATGAGAAACAGAAAAGTTAAGATATGACCTTACAGCAGGGGGGCAGCGACTGTGTAAATATAGCTGGACTGAAGTTATGAGTTCATTCACATTCTGACACACAAACACACACTCTCTCTCTCAGACACACACACACTTACTGGTGTTGTGGACCTCTCTGGTGTTGAGGTAGTCCAAAAAAGGCACGATGAGTCCCTGGCTGAGGTAGATCTTCACCAGGGTCATGGCGATGTCCTGACGAGATTCTGCTGTGGTGATCTCCTCCAGCAGGGTCAGAGGTGTGGGGTTGTCTACCTGATAACACATTACACAAAATACTTTCAGTTTGCAGTTTGCAGTTACTGTTTTGCAGTTTAAACTAATTTTGTCAGTGCAACAAAACAGGCTAATCTTTTGTTTATCATTCCATTTTGAAAGCCTACCAACACCAACACACAAATGTATTAAATGAAATATACAGTCTGTTATATAGAGTAAAACTCTGAACGGGATTTCAAATATTGACTGACCACCAGAATGACTGAGTTTCTCTGCAGCTCACAGGGTTTGAATAAGTTGTGAGAGGGTTTGAATAAGTTGTTTACAAGGACACAAATGTGTATAATGACATGTATAACAATGTAAACATTGTGTATGGGGACACATCCTGTGTCCTCATAAACTAAAATGCAAAAGGTTTTCTGTGAGGGTTAGGTTTAGGGTATAGAATATACAGTTTGTACAGTATAAAAACCATTACGTCTATGAAGAGTCTTCATAAACCACATATACCAACGTGTGTTTTTGTGCGTGTGTGGTACCTCAGATGGAGAGATCACAGCCTCCACAAGCAGGTCTATCAGAGGCTGATAGTAAACAGAGGGAAGAATTCTCTCCTCAACCAAACGCACCTTCAGACGCAAGGCACCCAGTTTCCCCCTGAGAGAGAGAGAGAGAGAGAGGGGTTGTTTAGATGTTCTTGTTGTGTTGTTGTTGTTGCTGTTTGGTTTCTAGGGAGTTGCTAAGTGGTTACTAGTGGTTTTAGATGGAATCATATTTTCAAAGTAAGTCACACACACTCACCCAGCGTCGTCACCTGTGTTTCCCAGCGGCTGTAGGCGAAACCAACCCTCCAATACTGGAGTTCTGTATAGCCATAAGAGTGGAATCTCCACCTGCACAAACATCACACACACATTCAGTAAACCTACACAAGAAACACATTGACATTAACAATTTAACATTCTAAACATTACACCCAACAGTATTAAACAGAGAATGTTGCCTGTGGAGTGATTACTGCAGAGAAACAGTGAGGTCAGTGTGTACATGATGATGATTTTATATGTGGGTCAGTTCTTCACTGGTTCTGTAAATCTCTGATTCAACAGTATTTCAGAGACAGCAGGACATCTACAAACGTCTCCAGCAGCGTCAGGAGAAACACAGCTGCCAAACGCTCTCAATACAAGCTATGACACCACCAGGTATAATTCTGTGTTTGATGAGTTTCAAAACTTACTGAGCTGCTCATCTAGAAAAATGTTTAGGGATCTTTTGCTGTGCTGTTTCTAGTCAGGAAAATCTCTGCTACCTCTGTCAAATATAAGACAGAGTTACACATACGATTTCACTCAATATCTACATTTATTTATTTAGAAGATGCTTTTATCCAAGGCGACTTACAGAGAGAGAGAGCATTTCACATTTTTCCTTGGGAAGCAAAAATATTTGTGTGTTCCGAATAGTTTTGGTGCTGTTGAAGCATGAAGCCATGAGCTGATATGAGACTGTATCAGCACTGAGCTTTAGTGGAGCTCATGAGGAGAAATGACACTGATATTTCTCGTCATCAGCTGAATTTTTTCAAACGAGCAAACAAGCGAGTGTCTTCTTACCTTCCCGAGGAAGTCATTCTTCCCCACCATGTCCCAATCCCAGACCTCCACCATGATGTTTCCACCATTGTCTCCATCTTCATTCAAACACAACTCCAGAGATTCTCCCCAGTGAGGGAAACGTGTTTTCTTGATTATCTGACACACACAAACAGTGTAGAAGCTTCTATGAGTTCTGAGTGATTTGGTTTTTAAATGTCTTAAGATGGTCAAATTGTTTTTCCTCTGCTGTCAGATTAAACCTCAGGACTCTTGAACCGCAGCACTGAATAAAGACACATGATCTCACCGATGTCTCAGCGCTCAAATTGTTGTAGATGATTCTCGTAAATGGGTCAGAGGTGCCAGAAATATCACGTGGAGCCAAATCTCTGAACGTAAACACAAACAACCAATCACAATCCAGACACTGTGGTGATTACTTTTACAAAAATGTCAGAACAGACTTCAATTAACATGACATAACATCACACACACATTTAACCCTAACTATTCAGATCCATCAGGCTTCAGAAAGATGAAGGTGATGATCTGTGTGGTTCTCACCGGGCCTCGATGACGTGGCAGTTCAGGACGGTTCTGTGAAGATCTCTGTGGAGCTCCAGAGCGAGATGAAGTTCACCCTGAACCTCCTCATCTGGATCCACACGGCTCAGATTCAACCAGTTATCCAAACCTGCCGAGTGAAAACAAACACATGGACACAACCATGAGGTCATGTGACAACAGTGTAGTGTAGTACTGTTTGAACTGTATTTTCATGCTGTTTACATAACATGACAGACATTAGCTTGGGTTACAGTAGCACTAAATCTGAAGAGTGAGACTTTAAACCCTTCCCATGATCCTGTGGGTGTGGGGTGAGTCCCTCATAACGTACATCATGTTTTTCTTATAAGAACTAATAACTCCCTGAGTAGTGCACTAGCCTTTTCTGTCCAAGTTTTAACACTGTATTTGTTTACCACTACAGTTACTGTGTTGTTGTTTAGTAGAACGGATGTCTTATCTTATTTTCTATTGTCTCCTTGCAGTCAAACAGCATCAAACATTAGTTTGAGATGAAACGTCCATTTCTCACCTCTGGGTTGAGCTGTGATGGTTTCTTTACTCAGAGAGATTTTTCCAATCACATCATCATGACTGTAACATTAAAAAAAACACAACATCATTTCTGTCATGTTCCGACTCAGAAAATAATGTGATAGCTTTTAAATCATCTGGATCGTCTGGACAGGACACACAGTCAGCTACTACACCTGTGATTCAATAAAAATATATCTGTATGTACAAGATGGACAGATCCAGACCAGATGTGGAAACAAAGCAACAGAATGTGACAAAAAGAATAAAAGACTGTCACACCACCTGTGTGCTCTATGGGTGTGTGTTTACATTAAAGGGGACACACACACACACTCATGCATCAGTGGGCAGTCACGACACAGTGAATGGAAAACATGCACATGAACAGACGCGCCTGCTGTCGTCTGTACTCATCTGAGATCACACATTCTGGAGTTCACACTCGTTTTTAACTTGTGTTGTATGCACACACTTCAAACTGAATCCAGCCACCCTCATATCACGTGAAACTTGTATGACATTTTCCTCTGGAGTGAAATGTCAAACTCTTTTTTATATGACGCTGACTGCTGACTGTCAAGTTCAGCCTTTTGTTAAATTATATATGAGTTTGGGATGTGAATGCTGGTCCGTCTGCTGTGTGATGAAAGTGACACCCACGTGTCTCACACATGTATGACATATGATAACCAGTAAACACACTCATCAGCGCAGCGACATGTTTGTTACCCAATAGTGTCCTCGTCCATCACATAGAAGGTGAGTGAGTGGAAGACGGTGGGCAGGTGAAGCGTGTACTCCTCCCCCCAGAACGGGTTCAGGTTCCTCCAGATGGTCGCTGTTCTAGATGGAGCAGAAGATCTTTAGTGTACAAAACACTTTGTTGCAACCGTTCAGACTAAACACAGACTCATGCGGGTCCCCGAGGGCACGCCAGACTGAACGAGAATCTGCCTGGATACAGAAAACAATTTCAGTGGCTATAAGTGACGATGATGGAGAACAATCGACTAATTCACCCATTTCTCAAAGAGAGGTGTGATCATTTCCATTTCAAAAGACACAACGCTTTATAAATATGCACCACACCAGGTGTGCTGTCTCAAAATACAGCATCTGAAAGCAGAACACACACACACTGACACAAAGATCATGTTTTGTGGGGGATCTTCCAGTTATTGGTTGTTCTCCATGGTAACGGCTGATGCTGGATCAGGTTCTGTAGGGCACAGAAGATGTGTGTGATGAGGGATCACAGCATCAGTGTTAACCAGCAGGAGAGTTGAAGATCTTACAGAGAACTGAGAGCATATGAATCACTGAGACAGCAGAACACAATAACACACAGTTACTGATCATGCAGACTCATCTCACAGACATGCTTCATGTTATCATGTTATCACTTCAGTTATATTACAACTCATTATAAAAACCACACACTGCCCAGAATCTTCCTCTTAAAGAAACTGCTTTGCACTTTTAGAAAAAATATTTTACAAATCTTTTTTAATCTGGGGCATTTTAAAGTATGTGTCCACATTACCTGTGGGGACTGTCCACATTACCTGTGGGGACTGTTTTGTACTTAAGCGTCTAAACGTAAAAACACACTCAGGTGAGAAACTGACACTCACCGGGCCACGACTTCACTGTCAACTTTAACGATGCAGTACGGATCACTGGTCCTGGAACACACACCCCCCACACACACACACACACACACACACACACACACACACAGTCCTCATGTCAAGATCATCATGACACACATTCAGGAGCTTCACAAACACTGAAATGAAGAACTTACACATCTTTGGCAGGCAGATTTCGTCCCTCAACGATACGAAAGTACAGAGAGATGTTTTTGGTCATGATGGATGCGGGGCGAGCGGAGACTCGAACCTCATGACACTGATGATCGCCCTGTTGCGCGTCAGACACTCACAGAGTTGCGCGGGGGTGGAGTGGCGCAGTGGTTACACGTCCTGCTGCTCAACCTCAGAGCAGTATTGTAAAACACCTTCATTTAGAAATGTAATCTTTAAATCCATGGCCAAATCATTTAATGATAAGATCGTTTCCGAAAATGAAACAATATGAAAATAAAAATGAAGAAATCCTCCACAGAAGAGCCGTGATAGCGTCACGGTAACGTTAAAGGATGCTGCGATCGGATCTGTCTTCACTCCAGCTCAGTGTCGCTGATCAATGTTCATGATCCAGCATCTCAGAAGACATGAAGAACATACAGAAGAACATCTGCAGTGCACGACACTGTGCGAGCAGCGCCATCTGCTGGTGAGGTCACAGAGCTGCGTGTAAATCTCATTCGATAGATATAGAGTAATGTGTGAACACGATACATTAATCTATAATGTGTGAACACGATACATTACTCTATAATGTGTGAACACGATACATTACTCTATAATGTGTGAACACGATACATTACTCTATAATGTGTGAACACGATACATTACTCTATAATGTGTGAACACGATACATTAATCTATAATGTGTGAACACTATACATTACTCTATAATGTGTGAACACGATACATTACTCTATAATGTGTGAACACGATACATTAATCTATAATGTGTGAACACGATACATTACTCTATAATGTGTGAACACGATACATTAATCTATAATGTGTGAACACGATACATTACTCTATAATGTGTGAACACGATACATTACTCTATAATGTGTGAACACGATACATTAATCTATAATGTGTGAACACGATACATTAATCTATAATGTGTGAACACGATACATTAATCTATAATGTGTGAACACGATACATTACTCTATAATGTGTGAACACGATACATTACTCTATAATGTGTGAACACGATACATTACTCTATAATGTGTGAACACGATACATTACTCTATAATGTGTGAACACGATACATTACTCTATAATGTGTGAACACGATACATTACTCTATAATGTGTGAACACGATACATTAATCTATAATGTGTGAACACTATACATTACTCTATAATGTGTGAACACGATACATTACTCTATAATGTGTGAACACGATACATTAATCTATAATGTGTGAACACGATACATTACTCTATAATGTGTGAACACGATACATTACTCTATAATGTGTGAACACGATACATTACTCTATAATGTGTGAACACTATACATTACTCTATAATGTGTGAACACGATACATTACTCTATAATGTGTGAACACGATACATTACTCTATAATGTGTGAACACGATACATTAATCTATAATGTGTGAACACGATACATTAATCTATAATGTGTGAACACTATACATTACTCTATAATGTGTGAACACGATACATTACTCTATAATGTGTGAACACGATACATTACTCTATAATGTGTACATTACTTATAATGTGAACACGATACATTAATCTATAATGTGTGAACACGATACATTACTCTATAATGTGTGAACACGATACATTAATCTATAATGTGTGAACACGATACATTAATCTATAATGTGTGAACACGATACATTACTCTATAATGTGTGAACACGATACATTACTCTATAATGTGTGAACGCGATACATTACTCTATAATGTGTGAACGCGATACATTACTCTATAATGTGTGAACACGATACATTACTCTATAATGTGTGAACACGTTACATAAGGAACCGTACATTAATCTATAATGTGTGAACGCGATACATTACTCTATAATGTGTGAACGCGATACATTACTCTATAATGTGTGAACACGATACATTAATCTATAATGTGTGAACACGATACATTACTCTATAATGTGTGAACACGATACATTAATCTATAATGTGTGAACACGATACATTAATCTATAATGTGTGAACACTATACATTACTCTATAATGTGTGAACACGATACATTACTCTATAATGTGTGAACACGATACATTAATCTATAATGTGTGAACACGATACATTACTCTATAATGTGTGAACACGATACATTACTCTATAATGTGTGAACACGATACATTACTCTATAATGTGTGAACACGATACATTAATCTATAATGTGTGAACACTATACATTACTCTATAATGTGTGAACACGATACATTAATCTATAATGTGTGAACACGATACATTACTCTATAATGTGTGAACGCGATACATTACTCTATAATGTGTGAACACGATACATTAATCTATAATGTGTGAACACGATACATTACTCTATAATGTGTGAACGCGATACATTACTCTATAATGTGTGAACACGATACATTACTCTATAATGTGTGAACACTATAATGTGACTACATTAATCTATAATGTGTGAACACTATACATTACTCTATAATGTGTGAACACGATACATTACTCTATAATGTGTGAACACGATACATTACTCTATAATGTGTGAACACGATACATTAATCTATAATGTGTGAACACGATACATTACTCTATAATGTGTGAACACGATACATTAATCTATAATGTGTGACACATTATAGTGTTCACACATTATAGAGTAATGTATCGTGTTCACACATTATAGAGTAATGTATCGCGTTCACACATTATAGATTAATGTATCGTGTTCACACATAACAGTATAGAGTAATGTGTTCACACATTAATGTATCGTATAGATTTAATTTTATTAAAATAAAATTGTGTGTGTGTGTCACTGTGTGTGTGTGTCAGTGTGTATGTGTGTGTCAGTGTGTGTGTGTCAGTGTGTGTGTGTCAGTGTGTGTGTGTCAGTGTGTATGTGTGTGTGTGTCAGTGTGTGTGTGTCAGTGTGTGTGTGTGTCAGTGTGTATGTGTGTGTCAGTGTGTGTGTGTGTGTGTGTCAGTGTGTGTGTGTCAGTGTGTATGTGTGTGTCAGTGTGTATGTGTGTGTGTGTCAGTGTGTGTGTGGTTTGTGTCAGTGTGTATGTGTGTGTGTGTCAGTGTGTGTGTGTCAGTGTGTGTGTGTGTCAGTGTGTATGTGTGTCAGTGTGTGGGTGTGTGTGTGGTTTGTGTCAGTGTGTGTGTGTCAGTGTGTATGTGTGTGTGTGTCAGTGTGTGTGGTTTGTGTCAGTGTGTGTGGTTTGTGTCAGTGTGTATGTGTGTGTGTGTCAGTGTGTGTGGTTTGTGTCAGTGTGTGTGGTTTGTGTCAGTGTGTATGTGTGTGTGTGTCAGTGTGTATGTGTGTGTGTGTCAGTGTGTGGGTGTGTGTGGTTTGTGTCAGTGTGTATGTGTGTGTGTGTCAGTGTGTGGGTGTGTGTGTGTTTGTGTCAGTGTGTGTGGTTTGTGTCAGTGTGTGTGTGTCAGTGTGTGTGTGTGTGTGTGTCAGTGTGTGTGGTTTGTGTGTGTGTGTGTGTGTTTGTGTCAGTGTGTGTGTGTGTGTGTCAGTGTGTGTGGTTTGTGTCAGTGTGTGTGGTTTGTGTCAGTGTGTATGTGTGTGTGTGTGTCAGTGTGTATGTGTGTGTGTGTCAGTGTGTGGGTGTGTGTGGTTTGTGTCAGTGTGTATGTGTGTGTGTGTCAGTGTGTGGGTGTGTGTGGTTTGTGTCAGTGTGTGTGGTTTGTGTCAGTGTGTATGTGTGTGTCAGTGTGTGTGTGTGTGTTATGTATGTGTGTGTGTGTCAGTGTGTATGTGTGTGTGTGTCAGTGTGTATGTGTGTGTGTACAGGTTTGTCTGTTCTTGTCAGGGATGGAAAATTGATTTGTAAGACATCTGAGGTGATCTTCACAATCTGAAAGTGTCATAAATCAGGTGATTATGTTTTATTTAAAAGCTAATAATGTCAGTGAGTTTGTGGGTATCATAAATATCATTATCTTAGTGTGAAAACTGTCTGTCTGTCTGTCTGTCTGTCTGTCTCAGCTCAGGCAGGCTAGAAAACACAGACAAGTCTGCAGGCGAGCAAGTCTCAGAATGTGGCTGTTTGTGTGTGTGTCAGTGTGTGTGGTTTGTGTCAGTGTGTGTGGTTTGTGTCAGTGTGTATGTGTGTGTGTGTCAGTGTGTGTGGTTTGTGTCAGTGTGTATGTGTGTGTCAGTGTGTATGTGTGTGTGTGTGTGTGTGTGTATGTGTGTGTGTGTCAGTGTGTGGGTGTGTGTGGTTTGTGTCAGTGTGTATGTGTGTGTGTGTCAGTGTGTGGGTGTGTGTGGTTTGTGTCAGTGTGTGTGGTTTGTGTCAGTGTGTGTGTGTTCAGTGTGTATGTGTGTGTGTGTCAGTGTGTGTGGTTTGTGTCAGTGTGTGTGGTTTGTGTCAGTGTGTGTGTGTGTGTGTGTCAGTGTGTGTGTGTTTGTGTCAGTGTGTGTGGTTTGTGTCAGTGTGTATGTGTGTGTGTGTCAGTGTGTATGTGTGTGTGTGTCAGTGTGTGGGTGTGTGTGGTTTGTGTCAGTGTGTATGTGTGTGTGTGTGTGTGTGTGTGGGTGTGTGTGGTTTGTGTCAGTGTGTGTGGTTTGTGTCAGTGTGTATGTGTGTGTCAGTGTGTGTGTGTCAGTATGTATGTGTGTGTGTGTCAGTGTGTATGTGTGTGTGTGTCAGTGTGTATGTGTGTGTGTACAGGTTTGTCTGTTCTTGTCAGGGATGGAAAATTGATTTGTAAGGACATCTGAGGTGATCTTCACAATCTGAAAGTGTCATAAATCAGGTGATTCATGTTTTATTTAAAAGCTAATAATGTCAGGAGTTTGTGGGTATCATAAATATCATTATCTTAGTGTGAAAACCTGTCTGTCTGTCTGTCTGTCTGTCTGTCTCAGCACTCAGGCAGGCTAGAAAACACAGACAAGCTCTGCAGGCGAGCAAGTCTCATAATGTGGCTGTTCTGAAAAGTAACCAGCGAGCTGAATGAGCTAAATCTCTCTCTCTCTGTTTCTTATGTGTCACAGGCTCTGGAGCAGCCTGTGAATGATGAGCAGAGGATGTTGGACTAGAACATTGTAGCTGAGATGGATCAGAAAGCTCTGGCCCAGCAGAACATGCTAGAGAAAGCAGGTGTACCACTAACACACAGGTTATTCTCTCACTTAACCTTGTCCTGACTGGCTGTTGGTCGCAGTAGAAGTTGGAAATTATTGATGGGCTGCACAGCTAGCTACCGATTTTGAAAATCTGATCACAAATGGGATGCATTACCTGTAAAAATGATAAAAGAAAAGATGAAAAGATGTCACTCCATTCTGACAACAAAACAGTTCTTGATGCTACAGCTGGAGATTCTGCAGTTGAAAGTGTTTGTGTATGAATCGCAGTGGTTTATCATGTTGTGTTCCTGACACACATTGTTTCATACAGGACACAGATACAGAAGCTGTATGACATCTCATCTCTGTTAGTGAGCGTCTGACAGGTTCAGTTTTTCAGTGTGATCAGCCTTTCTTCTGAATGTTGTTATGGCTTGTGTTGCAGTAGGACTTTTATTTTGACATTAAACTATTAGGCTGGAGTCGTTTATAAAATGACCGATTATGAACACATACCCGCCTGAACTTGTGTTTTGATTATAAATATTGTTCTGCACATTTGTCTGTAAGTTATCTGGAACTGTTATGTTTTCTGGTACATGTAAACAGCTGATGATGATTGTCATTCTTTTAATGATTTAATGATTATACTTTATTTGTGGACTTCTGTTTTGTAAACAGGATTTGTGTCATTAAATCACAGAGATAGAAATCTTGTGTCCTAACTGTTGATCTCTGACTAGTAAACTCAGAGAGCATCGGGAGAGAATGTTGAACCCTCTGAATGGTCTAAAACGAGCTTTTTTATGTAGTATTGTAATACATTTGGGCTTAGACTACCATGCTTTGGTTTACTGAAGGAGGATTTTCTACTGACTAGTGCCGTCTTGTGGTGAGTATGTCGTGTGTTTTGGTCTGCGCTTGAACGCATTATAATGGTGGTTTAAGTGACCCTCCACTTCAGCTCTTGTGATGTTGCTAATGTTAAAGTTCTGTCGTTTTCTGTGTTAAAACAGCAGTTTAATGTGGACCATGGGGACAAGCGATAAACACAAAGACATGGAGCTGAAAATGAGAAAATAACATCAACACATTAAAACCCAGAGACCTTTAGAATGAGGAACCACAAACTCAGGTACAGCAAGACTGTTTTGTGTGAATGTGTGTGCCTTGTCCTGGTTTATAAATAAACCCAAGAAAAAGACGAATGAATTGCATATACAAGTATTGTGTTTATGTTGTGGCACAAACTGAAGATAAACTGCATTGAGTTCGTGCTGGTATTAACTCACTTTCTCACTGTTATTTTGGGGAGTTTCTGGAAAGGTCTACTGCGGTCTGTATCCACAGAAATTGATAATTTAGCTGAAATCTTTAGACATCAAATTCCAACCTACAGTTTACAAAAACAGAAAAGTAACAGAAACAAACAGCTTTAGGATTTGAGACACCATTAAGGTCTGAAAATCTTACGGAATATTACAAAAAAATTCTCTTTCAAAAAGCCCATGAGACTGAATGTAGTTCTTGATTTGTGTTAAAGATCAATTTTGCTTGTAAAGTTTCTCTTGAATCTCCTGAGGAGACTCACATGAGAAGATTGCTGACATACTGTACAGTAAGACTATGTAACTTAACATTTATTGTGGATGTTGTATTAAAATGTCTGCTGTTTGATTTAAGCAGTCATATGTTGTTCTTTTGAGATCTTTTGTATGTGCTGTTGCTTTGACCTGCTCACTTGCTCTTAGGTTCAATTTTCTGTTTGTTTCAAAGCTGGAGAAACAGCATCAGTGTGCAGACTGCTTTCATACTGTTTATCATGGTACAGTCAGTGAGTTGGTCGATCTTTGTCCTTCCTGCAGAGAATGCTTAGAACTTTAAAGCAGGAAGTTGTGCTCATGTCTGTCATGTCATGTCTGAATAGAACAGCTTTTGTTCCTCAAGAGCTTTAGAAACAGGTGTGATGAGATGGAACATCACACACCATTGAATCCCAGAGAAGATGTTACCAGCACCGTAAACTGGAAGGAATGGAGGGCATTTTCTATACAGTATGAGCTGAAACAGTGTATTTACAGAGAATATTGGCCTTTGAACATACGTGTGTGTGTGTGTTTGCTTTTGCTTTTGCTGTGTGGTGTCATTGAGGGGCAGAGCAGCATAGCATTTAAAACAAACACAGAAACACAAAGGACCACAACCTTAGTGTAAAATGAACTAAAATATCACAGAAGAGCTCTGGTTGTGTAGATAGCTAGCAGGCTAAATGATCAATACTTAAAACACACAATATAAACATGCTGCTCACCACCTTTCCTACTGCGTGGCCCAAATTCTACTTCTGCTCTCTGTGAATGGAAAACTAGGACAGAATCTTGACATTCAGGAATCCAGAGAGCCAGTGTGCAGCTGCGTGCAGCAGCAGTGTGCAGTATTGTGCAGCTGCGTGCAGCAGCAGTGTGCAGTATTGTGCAGCTGCGTGCAGCAGCAGTGTGCAGTATTGTGCAGCTGCGTGCAGCAGCAGTGTGCAGTATTGTGCAGCTGCGTGCAGCAGCAGTGTGCAGTATTGTGCAGCTGCGTGCAGCAGCAGTGTGCAGTATTGTGCAGAAATCATGCAGCAGCAGTGTGCAGTATTGTGCAGCAATCATTCAGCAGCAGTGTGCAGTATTGTGCAGCAATCATGCAGCAGCAGTGTGCAGTATTGTGCAGCAATCATGCAGCAGCAGTGTGCAGTATTGTGCAGCAATCATGCAGCAGCAGTGTGCAGTATTGTGCAATGTGAAGTTGTTTGCTTTGGACAGTGGTGTATTTCTCTACATCTGTGAGTTGTTAAAATTTACATTACCAAAATACAAACAAACTGTTGTCATAAGACATTTGAAAAAAATGTGAGAATTGATAAAGAAAAACATTTTAGACTCTTTGAACAGACATGGTTTTCATCAGGTAACAAACAGACATTGTGTTCATGCAGGGAAGAGACAACAAAGAATTTAACACAGATTTAATTTTCCTGTCATGGCACTTTTCTGATCAACACAAGCTTCATTTGAAGAGTTGTTGTTTTAGATATTGTTGTTTTAGATATCTCTTTCTGAGAGTGTGTGTTTCAGCGTATCACCGCAGAGCAGATCGTTGAGTCTTAAATCCCCGTCTGAATTTGCCAGGCTTGTGTTTTTCATTGCAGCAGGCGCAGCAACGATTGACAGCATGTCTGCAGGACTGATGCGCGCCTGGCAGCGTCACTGAATTGTCTAGGCTGGGCAACTGGGCGAGCAGGCAGCTCGAGGCATCTTCCCATTATACCTGTGCACTGGAAGACTGTCAAAAAAGCAGAGTGGAGCTGTCTGATTCCAGCCCTCCCACACTGATCTAAAAGTGCTGAATTCTAGCACCATTCACTGATAAAAGGCTCACTCTCTCTCTCTCTCTCTCTCTCTCTCTCTCTCTCTCTCTCTCTCTCTCTCTCTCTCATCCTTAAATCAATCCAGTGATCTGCTGGAGATGAGTTTTCAGCTCACTGTTGTATCCAGAGGTCAGCACAGCTCGCTGGATAAGACCACTGAGAAAAGTCCCTTATCATATCTGCAGAAGGACGTTCCTCTGACCTTCACAAGCATTCCTGCAAGCCCAGCCCAGCTCGGATCACTCCACACTGCCTGACGGTCCAGCTCAGCCAAACACTGTGGCTGTCTGTTCACACAGTGCTTCTTTTACAGTTTAATAGCATGTACTGTGCCTGATGTCATTGTTTGCTGGATGTGCATTTGCAGCAAATGTAAAGGAGAGATTTACATACTGACACCACAGGTTGTGTCACTTTAGTACATGAAGGTTGTTGTGGTTGCCAGGGTGTTGGTAAGGCATTCTGAGCGAAATTTAGTGCCTTACTGGTGCTAATTTAATACTTTTCTGGTACTAAACATATAAATGTTGCAAGAAAATGAAAGCATAGATGCTTAGTGGAAAAAATGGATAGTAATCAAGAGGAGCATTTAAGCTACTAATTAAAGATAGATCAGTAAAATGCGGATACTCTTGGCAGCATTTGGAGAGTAACAGAACAGGCGAATGTGCAGGTAATTGTGTTTGCGTGTGTATGCGTGTATGGGTGTGGCCTGGAACAAATGCCAGGAGTTTTGATTGGCAGGAGCGGGTGAGTCTGGCAGTTTGGAGGCTGTTTTGGTATTTTGATAATTACAGACATCTTCCCATTTGTACTGCAGTGTCAAACCTGTCCATCTGTCTCCTTAACAGAGACCTTCTCAGAGTCACTTTTACCACACAGATGAAACAGCAGGAATGAAAGATCTGTTCAAAAACACAGAGTGTCTCTCAACACTGTCTGGTCTGCTTTAACACTTCTGCTTCTTCACGCTGGTTCTGAAGTGGTGCCTGTTCTAAAGAACATAGACTTTTGGCTTGTATATTTCTGTATGAGACCAAATTGAATATCTGGCATGTTTTATCTGAGAATTGTATTTATTATTAAGTATTAAGATTTTTTTTTTTATTTTAGATTAATCAATACACAATGAATCTATCTTTATTTCTTCTTCCACTTCTCACTGGATGGGCTAAGCTGCTTTCCTGTTTAGAACTGTAAGAAGGTTCAGCTTTGTGTGCGTGTGTGTGTGATACAGATATTTTTATTGTATTTATTTAACTGCATTATTTCACTGCAGTGTTCTTCTGCTTACTGCTGTTCAGCCTCACTGAGAATTATTGCACTTTTAACATGCATGTCTCATTGTCTTGGTTTCAGTGAATGAATCATGGTGACAAGAGCCAAAAGAAAACCTGCAGAATGATGGGTAAATTATCTTTTTCAGAAAACTTAATGGTAATGAATCTCATTTTCAGATTGTGTTGCGTATTAATCTTTACTTACTCATCTGAGAGCTGCCCCTAACAGTCTGGGTAAGATATCACACAGAATACACACAAAACTCCCATCAGTGGACAAAATGCAAAACTATAAAACCTCTTCTGCTGGAAAGCTTAGCTCAGAGGTTTGGCTGAATTGTCTGCTGGTCATTTATCACCCAGACTCTTCTCTTCCGCCTGGCCCAGATTCACATCTAATTCACCCCAGGCGACTGCTCTCATCACCCGCGCACTAAACCCGCGAGCACATGTGTTCTGAGACCCTGACTGGCAGATTCAGCTGTGATTGAGGCAGATTTGCTTTGCCCCCGGTGTGTTAAGCAGTTCTCTGTGGCGATATGACACTAAACTCACCCTGAACCAACATTAAGAATGACCTTGAAGAGCCTCTCAGGGCTTAGAAGAGGACAGAGATGAAGAAGTATTAGACTGAAGTATATCCCAGCATGAAAACTCTCACAAATACAAATAAGAGCCAGACATCAGCACAAAACTGACTGCCAGTCTGTGGCCATATTCCCGATGTCTCTGTGTGGATATGTTGTTCAGTTTAAAGTAAGTGAATAAGAAGTCAGTCATGTACAGTGGGTTAGGGTTCTGTCTGTAAATTCAGTTATCTGGTTTCTCAATAGCACAGAAGAGTATCGAAAACAAGGCGTTCATTCTGATTAATAGCTGACTCCACAATATTTTTGTTTGCTGTATAGTTTTATGCTTTTGGAGTCTGGTGTTGTTCACATGTTGACATCAGATTTTTTAGGACACTTTATGTCTTTGTAGAGTATTTTAGATCACTCACTTGTCAGGGTCCTTTTCAGTAAAGATGCTGTCTGAGTAGACAGCAGACAAGACACTAGGTTTTGGAACAGAGTTGTGGATTAGTCCAGGGCTGTCTGTGTTGTCAGGTCTGTGTTCCTCGTCCTCAAACCATCATGGAGCAGCTTCACTCTTCTGCACATTAGCAGATTCAGAGGGGAAACTAAGCTTTAATTTTTAGTGTTGCTAGCCTCTGCAAAATCTACTCAGGGAGTTGTGGGTGTCTGCTGGGTGTTTTTTTTTACTTGATTTAAGGAGCCGTTCCAAATCTCTGATGTTCTGTTCTCCAGATATAATTTTGATCCTTTACTTGAGGTCTGTGGGTTTTTTTCATTCATTTTAACATTCAGCAGGTGAAACGGAAACGTTATTGCCCTCCTCTGTACAGTAAAGTCCCTTTGAGAGGGTTTAAGTACCATTGACAGCACAGAGACACTTTAAACTTCAGCTGGCACTCACAGATCAGCACTGTGACTTATAATAACAGTGATGAGTGATTTCTGAAACTGAGAAAACCACACAATGATAGTCATAATTTAAATGCTGCTGTAAGACGTGTGAGGAAGAATCACAGATTCATTCACTGATAATGTTCTCTTTCAGGAAGAGCTAAAGAAAGCCACAGATGTGCTGTGTGATTTCAGGAGGTGTGAAATACAGCACACGAGTCTGAAATGCTGCTGCTCTCAGACTTCTCAAAGTTTTTTGTCCTTTTAGGAGCCAGACAGATGTGATGACAGATGTTGAACATGAGCTGTGATTTCATAGTAAAGATTCTTCAGAAATTCTCCTTTTGTGTCTCATGGCATGGGGGTGATAAAATAACCCTTATTTACAAATGATCTCCTAAAGTTCTCATGATGTCATAATCCAGAAATTTAAGATGAAGGTCTGGACCTGCAGATTCTAAACACCTCTTATCTGTTTGCAGATGTGTTTCTTGTCAGATAGAGTTTGACAGAATGTCTTTAATGTCCTGTGACTCTCACTGTTATCATGTGCTGATCCTTCACTAACATGCTGATGTGTCTGTAATGTGATTTCAATGTTCTTCTCTCAAGCGAGGTCAACTCTGGGGCTCTGAAAAGAAATTGCTTTTGAAAGCTGTGCTAGCAGATGGTGGACATCCTGCTTTAGCATGGCAGGGGGGAGTTTTCTGGCTTGGGTTCTGGCTGGTACTGGCCCGATGGCTCGCTCTCTGAGTGACCACAGGTGCAGCGGTCCGTTTACACAGATCTGTGTTGAAATAGTTATCACTGATGACACCAAATGTAATTGCTCATTACATGCCTCAGCAAGCATGTTTTCTCTCTCTCCGCCTCTTCCCTGGTTTCCCTGAGGAAATTCAGAGAGTTCTTCGGTTTTTGTGCTTGATTCTGAGAATCGTGTCATTTGTGTCATCATCTCTGTAATTCAGTGAGTGAACTGCTTTGAGTTTAAAATACTTTCTCACATTGTATGTGTAAACTTAATTTACAGTTTGATTAATTATTGGAATACTTTTGATAGAAACATGAGCTGATAGCAGCTGTTGGGAGAAAAATACGTGATGTGTCAGTGTATCGTGAAGGTCTGTTTGTGTTTGGAACACATTGACTTCACATTAGTATCATCATATTGGGGAGTCTTCAGTGTAAGGCTAGTTATAGATTATTATTAATAACTTTGTTTTCATTTTTTGGAAAATGTCTTCAAGAAATTAGACAACTTTAGAGTTTTAGTGTGAAATATCAATTTAGACTACTTAGAGGTTTTAAAGAATTATGTTCAGTCTCAACTGAGCTCTGATGTCAACTTCATGAAGAAACAAACAATTCAGAGTTGCACCCATAAAAGAGCTCTAGATCAAAGTTCTGAAAACCTGCAGATGGTTCTATAGGAATTGTTGTAGTTTTAACAGCAAGTGATGGTCACCAGATATTGGTTTAGTTGTTTTTGTTTACAGAAATAAAATGATTCAGTAGTTAGTTTTGAGAACAATTCTTCAGCAGTATATCAAACTTCAGCACATGCTGTATGATGAGTTTCCAGCAGACATTAGCTTGAGTCATGATGTTTAGAATTGTCTTAATATTGTTAATCTCTTACTGTCTCCACATAGCTTCATTAGAATGACAGGTAATTAGATTGATAATGAAGGTTAATTAAGCACAAAGAGACGTGAGATGCGGAAACTCTCAGTAAACAAACTCTGATGTATCGGCCATGATAAACACTTGCTCCCTCAAGCTTACAGTCTTGATTAATCTGCTGCAAAATGGTTTCAGGATGCAGAATCTCTGAAAGGTCACCGTTCATGTTGTGCATGAATCTCGTTTGGGCTGCTCTGCAAACTGTAAATATAAATATTGATTATTGTAGTGGAAAAATCTCATTAAAGGTTTTGAAGGTTCTGCTGAGCTGATGGACATCTCTCACTTCTCAACACGTCTGTAGGAGCAGAAATGTCTCTGTTCTGTTCAGATGGTTCTGATGGGTTGTGACTGAGGTGATGTTTACTTCAGTAAAGTGGGGTTTAAATGAGCTCCTCTGATTGGTCAATTTGAATGTCTCAGGTCTGGTTTAGTCACATGGTTAATAATAAAAGAAGATTGAAACTTAATCTCTTTGTATTTGTCCAGACATAAGCCTCTCACTCTTTTCTCCTCTGCACTTATCTCAGATAGTTTACCAAATACATTCTGGTTTAAATTATTGTCTTTATATTTCTGTAACCCTTTAATGTTATTACATGTTCTTTTCACAGTGTGCAGTTTAGTTCAGAATTTAGTAAAATTCAACTCTGAAAATGTCAGTATTTGATTTCAAGGGCAGGTTAGTTGTTTACTTTTGTACAATGAACAACTTTTGTTGAGTTTTAAATCTAGTTCCTGAACAGAAGCTGAGCTCTGTGGTTGTCTGGATGTGTTTATGTTGGGTGAGTTTTTTCAGAAGATCATCTAGATGGGATGGAGCACATTCTCTTTGAAGAAAGAAGAACTGAAGAACTTCCAGTGCTTCCTGACACTGCTGGATGAGAACAGAATGACGTCTCTGAGAAACAACTGTGAATATAACAGTTAACATGCATGTTAAAGATACTTTATGTAAGTATATGTATTAAGTCTTAATCTGAAAAGTGATATCGCAGTAGATTGATGTTTTTACCCTACCGATATGAGAATGAATGGATGCTGTTATGTCCCAAAAATGTGTAATTGACAAAATCCCCAAAACATTAGACATCATACTCATGGCTGTCTGATGACACACCTGCTTGATTTTCACTCATTATTACAGTGCGTGCATCAGATAATCTGTGATGTATGCGTGTATGTCGAGGGCTGGCAGACTCATGACTGTTGATTCTGATGTAATGACACTGAGATGAAGCAGAAAATGTATTTACCCCAACTGTACCAATCATTCAATCTTCAACAGTTTGTTTCTGACTCTTGTATGAATTATTCACTCTGAAAAACTCTCACAAATTGGATTAATTTCTGTTTAGAGGAAATTATGAACATTACAGATGGCCTGTAATCATCCTCAAGCAGTTTAGTATTATTATTTTATTTAATTATTTTACCAGGAGAGATTTTTATGTGTTTTTCTTTGGCTTGCAGATGTCAACAGGTGTCAGCAGATCTCTTGCCACACATCTTCAGAAACCATGATAAAGCCACAAGTGATAGAAACTCATGTGAGGTTTAATTTTCTCATTGCCTCTGAAAAGATCAGCTGTATATATCTGGACACTTTGTATAAAAGTTTCAGATGTATAAATATACACTCGCAGTCTAACGGATCTAAACAGCACAATTACAGTTCTGATTACCTATATTATTTCTGTGACTGTAGCAGATGAAGAAAACACACAGAAACGTATTTTATAGCTTTTGAGGAAAAACATGGAAAGTTAACTTGACCTGTGCTTTAAAGTGATTTTTGTTCTTACAGACTCGTGTGTCAGAAGAGACCAGTTTCAGCATGGGCAAATGGAGACTGTTGAGTGTGGCTCCTGTCAGCTGCAGGTCAGTTGAAATGGTGCACTCACCCTCGTGTGTGCTGGAAAAATAAACTGTCATGCTGCATCTGGAGATGTGAAGGACTCAGGTTAATGGAGAGACGGCTCGGTGTCCACATGAGTGATGCCACCTTCTGCCACAATGTTGTTTTGCAATGAAATGTATGACATTATAAAGATGAGGGAGTTGGACAGAGATATTGGAATTTGGCCAGCTCCATTTTATAGATGTGTGTCTTGGGGCGAGATGATTGCTGATGATGATATCTGTGACAGCAGAGCTGTGCTGTAATGCTGAATTACCTCAGTAAGATGGACCTGCACGGCTGTTCGGCCAAATTCCATTTTGTTGAGAGAAAATGACACTGATTCCCAGCAGACGAATGCTTGTGTTGGACTTGAGTTAGAGAAACTGACAGCAGTGATTCCAAAAAAGTGATTTTAAAAGTGTTCATTTCTTACTCCATACAGACATTAAACACATCCAGAAGCTTCCGCTCCAAAAGTTCTGTTGTCTGTCTCACAGGTCAATCCTCACTCCAGGGGGAAGCCATTACTTCATCCAAACACTTGATGAAATTATTTTCACCATGTGTTGCTAAATGTTTATAGTGTATCACTTGTTGTTTGTTTTGAATTTTTTTTCTTTCTGAACCTTTTCTACATAAAAAGTGTCATGATATTAGATGATCTACTTTCTGTGACAGTCATTTTTGAAATCTGTAGCCCAGGATTGCCGAGGTCACAAGTTTTACAAAGTAAAATCAGTTTTACAAAGATGCACATGAATATTGTTTTATTCAGAACCGTGAGATATATCAAAGTATCATATATTAGCATCAGACATCGTCACTGTACTGTGCTACCACCACAGCACTGTATTCAGCTACTGTTCCTGGTGCTACAGTGACACAGCATGTGTGTCTTGTACACACTGGTGTTGTGGTTAAATAGGATATCTTTATACTTCGTCTTTCCCCGCCTGGGTTGTACAGTGGATGTCAATCACAAACTCCAGCAACCTAAACTGCTGCACATCTCACTGAGGGTCTTTCAGGAACCTGGACTCTTATTGGCTTTTCTTATCTCTGCAGTCCAGTGAGGAATCGCGTTGCATGTGACATGTTTTTTCCTCTTGAATGCCATGAGCAGTGTTGTGCAAAGTAAAAAAGCAACCAGTGAAAATGATCATAAATGAGGCATCAATCAGGCATCATTCATCAGATGAAATACACACTTTCTTGGTTCTCAGACCTGAAATGTTTGTGATGATGAACAGGCATCTGTAGACATGCTCAGTGAAGTCGCAGAACATAGAATCTCCAGCATATGGATACCAGGGGATCAGATATCCTACAGGCCCATTTGCTGGAGAACTCTGAACATTGTCTTTAAGGTCTTTCTTCATTTCCTGAAAATCTCTTTTGTGATAAATGTGGGTCATATATCTGGCAAATATATGTCCTCTTTGGACCTGTAAACTAGATTGGAGTGGAAACCTGACGCCACACTCTGAGGAGCTGATAGAAGCTCTTGAAGATAATGAAGAGCTGAACTGACTGCTGATTACAGCAGCCATCTTCAGCTCTGCTCTCATTACAGCTGATGTGAGCTGATGCTGGAGAGGTTATCTGAGAAAATGATTACCCAGAGACTAATGAACCTGCACAAACAGCACATTTGCCAATGAAAGGGTTTGTTCACCTCAGAATGAAAATCAAATTGCCATCATTTACTCCCCCTCCTGTTGTTTTAAACCTGAATGACATTTCTTTTCCATAGATTCAAATGAAAAAGTGACCAGGTTTTGTCAAAGCTTTATAAAAGGTAAAATAAAACTTCTACTTTTATACAGTATTAAAAGATAAACATCTTTTTCTCCCTCTCTCTGGTTACAGACACATTGACTACATACACACAAAGTACATTACATACACAGTTAATAATGTTGTACTATGATATTAATAGTATAGGCTATTAATATTACAATCACACACATTTAACTTGGTACAAAACAAAATTAGATCAAACATGTTATTTCAAAAAATAGGCCTACTATCATTTTGAATATTTATTGAAAAGTCATTTTCTACGCAGTCTGTCTACTGTTTATTGTTAGTAAGTGTTGAGAACTTTCACAAAGGCGTGTGATGGTGAAAAGCAGTGATGAGTTTCCAGCACGACTCTGCACGTGTGCTTCAACACTTTCTGATGCGTTTCTAAAGAAGTGACGCAACATGCTGTTGAGGTGGATTGTGGGTTTGATGGCGGCTGAGGACGAAAAGTTCAAATTCTTCTGCTTTACACACATGAGGAAGAATAAAGCGTCAGTTTCTATCAGTGCAGTACTGAGGTGCATGTTTTCAGAAATCGCATGCGCTGCAGCTGTGACAGAAAGAGAAAGATCCAGTTATTTATAAATGATTACCACTGATGATAGGCTGTATTGATTGACTAATTCACTTGATCCATTTATTTACAGGGTCACTAGCATTGTGCTGTTTGTATATATAATTTTTTGCATGTGGAAAATACATGAACTTCGTTTGAATGTCAACATGTCAATATCAACATGTCACTGGTTTGTTGCAGGTGTAATTGCTCCCACAATCTTTCTTGAGCAGTAAGTGTCACTATTACTTCTTCAGAAAGTTTCTCTTACAGCTGACGATGTTGTGCTTTTGAGTGAGACACAGAATGTGTCTGTAGAAAGGTTGATTCAGGGCAGCAGAAGTGTGAAGCCTTGCAGACATCACAATGTTTGATTCTGTCCAAAATAAACATTCCACTGATGGGTTCAAAACATTTTCTGCTTTTTTTAAGGAAGCAGATGAATCAGACAGGGACCTGGTGCCCACAGTAAACAATGCTCTCTGAACACAGACTTTGTGTCAGATGACTGTTTGAGGAACAAGGAAGGTGCCACAGAATTCCTGGTCCAGGCCCGGAGCAGAGGTCTGGGGTCACAAGTTTTTAGCATGTCGATATGTCCCTGAAAACTGTTTGGATCTGAATCTAGTTATGAGAGAATCCAAACAGCCCAAGAGAGTTTTTTTATAATTTTACATGTGACGTTTCCTCATTTTTTACAAACTTTTAACTGAATAAAAATAAACTGATTTGACTGATTTGAGCTTTATGGATTTGAGCTACAAATATTTTTCTAATTCCTCTAAATACTTAATTTTGAACTCAGCATTATAATCTTATTTAGATAAACAATATCAGATAGCAAACGCCGTGAAGCGAAAACAAATAAATAGCAGACAAATACCTTAATCAGCATCATCAGGCTGATTCCTGTTCCTGGATCAGGTTTCTGGAGGAAGTGGCCACAGGCACCAGTGTTTCTAACTGTAGACCACCAACACGACTCTGTTAGCAGCTGACCAGTCAGACATATTTTCAGAGTCCTGCCGTGTGAGCTTGTGTCCTCACTGAGAGTTGCTTTAACAGCCTGATACCGACAGAACGTCCACAAGCCAGAGGAAGTCAAAAGCTCAATAAAGTGAAGCTGGAGACGAGGAACAGCATGTGGAGCCACTGCGGTCGGTTCTTCTGAAAGGTCGAAGCCACAAACGACTCAGTGGATTTAATTTCTTATTTCATTTCACTTTTTCAGCATCTCTTTCAAATTTTAATACATTTATTAAAGTGCAGAAAATGTGTCTTTAAACTTGATGAGGCAGTACAGATAACTCACCTCAATGCTGAGAATAAAGCACATGTACAAAACATCACAGAGATGTTTCTGTTCTTCACATGCTTTGCTTTGTTTCTGCTTTGTGTATAAAAATGTTTTACAACTGTCTTTCATTTATGCTGAATTCAGGTGAAATGTTCTGGAAAAGCTCATAGAAATTTCCCAGAAGTGGCTGAACTACAAAGATCCGAACACAGTAGGACACAGATGAAGTCTGGTGTCACTCTGTCACAGCGGTTCTCACTGACTGCAGCTTAAACCTGCAGCCCTGCATGTCTTACACATGGGAAACAATTATTCACCTGAAAGCTTGAAAATGTCACCAAACACTAATTGAATGAGTCAAAAGAATCAGCTTTGTAGAATGCTTCATAATGCTTCCAAGATGATCTTGCCAAATGTTTGGTCAATAGAAAACTATTGACAATTTAAAAACGTCCTGATGGTACCATAACACCTTAATGAGAGTGCCCCCTATTGGTAAAAAGGTTCAACTATCACTAAATGCAATAGTCATAACATCTCTAAGGAGACAACGTAAAATGCCACAATTTCTGCTTGCAGCTGTTGTGTATAAACAATCTGTAGCTGTAAATAAATGTACAAACAATCTGTAAAAGAAACACGGTGCTTCAAAGCTTTTAAAAACAAGAATGTCACAAAGACCAGCACACACTGACAGTCTGTCGGTTCTACACAATTCCAGCTTGACTTTTTCTCTTGTATACACAAAGTTTCATCGCTAAGGTCAAATAAACATGTTTGTTCAGTTTTAGATTCTCTCTCTGTGGACTAAAGGACACAAGAACACAGAAGAGGGAGATCATCATCTTTATCTGATAGATAGACATAGACATACTCTTCAGTTCAGAGATTGTAATCATGTCAGATCTTTTTGAATCCAGATCATGTCAGCTGCAGGTCACACATTCTCTGCTCAGATCTGAACAGATGTTACTGAAAGATCACATTTACAGGCGTGTGGGATGTTGGCCATAATGTGACGATGTGTGTTTCCTCAGCCTTACAGGTCCCAGCACAGCAGAGAAAATGAAGGCTGTAATGAACAAGCTGTGTAACGGCCTCTCCTCAGATCTGGGGTCAGTGATGGCAGCAGCGGTGAACCCATGACCCAGCAGACAGATTGGCAGAGGGGTGAGCAGGAAGAGAGTGAGTATTTGGCTTAAATAACTCTAAATGGCTGCAGCTGCTGGTATCTCCTCTTTCAATCGTGCTTCACTGCTGAATTCAGACAGCAGCAGATGGTGAACTGAAGAGTAGAATCAAAGCAGCTGATCCACACATTGAAGAACCTCATGTACGTTTGTTTCCAGATGTTCATAATCAGTGTTTTAGGCACCTGAACATTTGTAAACATGCAGTCACAAACAAAACAGCTTTATGTTTATCCATATGTGCTGTTTCAAACTGTTCTCCATCCATTATGAACTTCTGACCCTCTGTGATGTTTATGTGTTTATTCACAAAAGCATTTGATTTTGAGGACGTGATGCTACACCGTGCAGATGTGTTTGCATCCAGCATTCACGAGAGAGAGAGTCACTTCTGACTTCATTTGACTAATCACAATACAAATCTGCCAATAAGTACATAAATAGACGTATGTTTTTGAACATCAATTTGTTTGTGTGCATGTTTGACAGAGATAAATAACACGGTTTTAATAATAAGGTGCTTGTCATAGATTAACAATGAAATAGATTTTTTACATAGCAAAGCTTAGTTATAGAAATGTATACATGTATTTTGAACTTGTCACAAGTGCATAACCAGCAGTCATCAGAACTCAACAGTCTGCTGTGAGGGATCTTCAGTATGTGTCACTGAAGGAAAAATCTTCCACCATTTTAAAGTTTCAATTAAACCTTAAGAGCAGCAGCAGATCTTTTATATTTTGTAGATGGTTTGTACAAAAATATAAAATATGGTATGTCTGTTACATGTGGCAATTACTAATGAATCAGATCACCATGGAAATGTGTAGCAGCAAGCAGGCCTTTTGCAGTCTAGTGGAGGTAACGTTAACTTGCTAATCTGATTAGTTAATATAAGATTCTATAGCACTGACATATATATACAACAGAAAATAAATCCAGATTGATTGATACAGTATATGATTTGGGGTGAGTAGCTGGCTTGGGGTGACAGAGCTCATTTATTCCCTAACAATGCAATATGTTTAGTATAATATGTAAAATATGTTAATAACATACGTTTAGTGTTGTGCTGTCTGTATGAGTTTAGATACTTTTTGTTTTGAATCATATGCTGTTTGTGGTTTATCTTGGAGCTGCTGGTTTTGGTTCAAGGCTTAGATCACTTTCTTAAATAATCTGTGCAGAAAATAAATATGCAAAATCCCAGAGCATATAAAAGATGGGTGATCACAATTTTATTGTGGTGACATCACTGTTGAAGTAGATGATCACTGTGCAAAAACACAGGACATAAATAAGAACGTAATTAAAGGAGAGAAAATTAATATGAGAACATTAGAGCTTTCATTTCGAGTCTTAAAGGAGCATCCTCACACTCCATATATTGAGTCACAGAACTGATTCATGGAGAACCAGTTCACTTCTGGAGGACATCTCCATAAAAGCAACACACATTAAACACTGTTAACAGCCCATTAGAAATAAATACAGCAACATTCCCCACCTGCTTTTCATGATGATCACACACAAAGTGTCACATATCATTTTCGTCCGAAACTTTGCTTGCATATTTTGGTCATTGTACAAAATACAATGATAAACCATATACAATATTTATATATAATGGTTATATTTATTTATTGTACAGCATTTCATGTATGCCTGTTAAAAGAAATGTCATAATATTACAGTTAAAAGAATCTACAGAGAATAAATATTGACAATTATAAGAATTAGAAAAAATGTCCAGTACAACATCCAGCTGCATTTTAGTGAAACTTTAGTCAAAATTGTTCTGCAATACAGTCATGACAATGACTTTAAATGTAATGAGATTATGTATAAATACAGTATATGTACAGTATACGTACAGTATATGTACAGTATGAGACAGATGACAGAAGTGCACCTTTAGATATGATGATTTGTTCCTGCATCGGTGTTCAAGGTCATTACAGCAGAATGTCACAGTACATCCATTCAGAACTGAGTTTCATTATTCTACACACTGTGATTCACCTCAGACAGGTGCTGTGAGAGACATTCACTGAAAATATCTGCTCAAAAGAAAAGCACAGGCTGACAGACACACAAAGGTCACTGCACTATTGAATAAGACATATTTGTTCGACTAATTATGTTCATTATTGCTTCCTCTAGCATTTGTGTTGTTCATAATTGTTGTGCGGCTGCTTTGGCTCTTAATAATAAAGAGGAAATGTTTTGGTAGAAACACAGAGCGGCTGATGTTGTGAACAGGAGCAGAAAGTGCTGATAAATCTGTGACTCAGCTCCTCATTTTATTTGATTTTTGCATGGCACAGTGAAAAAGTAATAACACATAACTTTTAACATGTGAATGTTTCTTTTTTGTTTTGAGGTCTATTGTTTGGCTGCTATTAAAAATTGATCAGTTTAGCTGAGAGACAAATTTGTGGTTAAATTGAACTGCGTTACATTGTTGTTTTTCTGCAAAAAAATTTCTAACACTTTAAAAGCATTCAGCTTGTGTCATTTAGAAATGAACTTTAGCATTAAATATATACAGTACTATTCACACAGAGGTAATGTGGTCAGTGTTACAAGTTTACTTACAGTCGATTAGTGATCAATTAGAGAAACATGATTAGAGTTAGGGTTAGGTTGTTAGCTGGTTTTAATTTAGCTTTTGTCCTCTGCTGTTTGCTCTGCTCCATCCCAGTAACTTATACAATTAAACGCGCTTTAATTCCTTCATGAGTCCGAAGAGTCTTAAAGCTCTTAGTGTTATTTACTGTTCAACATGCTTCTTTACCCCTGACGTAGCCTCTCGTCCTGCAGCAGTACACAATTACATTTGTTACAATCTTTCCTATCAGACGAAGCTCACCCAAAATTAACTACCTCCAGCTAGTGCTTCAGTCTTCGACGACCTTCTCTTGTGTGTTGTGAACATTCATCTGATTCCTGTTGTTTGTGTTTTGTTGTTCTTATCACTTTCGTTTGAAAGGAAAATGAAAGAATGCATTCAGAAATCCAAGAGTTTTAGATTAGATCACAGTATAATGATGTTATTGTCCTAAATCTCCAGTTGACAAACACCACACACAAAAGAAGCTGCTAATACCGCACATAATAATCCTCTCATTATTAACACATTCTCTTTAAAAGTGTACACAGTGTGCTGCAGAACTGAAGGCTCACATATATTTATTTGTGTTTTTCCAACCCAGCATGGAAATCAGAATTTTCCACAGCTGTTTTAGCTCCGGGTGTTTAGGGACACAGTTCTGACGGTTCATGGTCGGGATCTGCTCAGACGTGTTGTGACTCTTCTAATGAAAATAGGTTGTTTTGATCAGTTTTGCAGGACTGTGTTTCTGGATGGGGGATGATGGATGGTGGACAGTGTGAGGTTCTTTTACAGGCGCTTTGATGTAAGCCTGTTGTTGAATGAGCACTGAACACACATTTAGGTTTGACTAGTAGCCCTTCGAGCTGTATTTACGCACTCTCACATGCATTAAACAGCAGTACAATGTGAAATGATAGTATGTCAATCAGGTCAACTTGAGGCAGGACTTCTGTTTGGCCTACCAATGGCAATCCATGTTGAAAAAAACCTGCTTTTGGATGTTTAAATATTCAATCATTTAAAATCATTATTTTTGTTGTTCTGTTGGGTGTCACTGACATTCTGACATTTGGAGTATTTATAGCAATACAGAAAATTGTTGTAAATACTCTTAAATATTGACACCTCTATTCAAACAAATTTAGAATCTAGTATTTCTTAAATGGTATTAGATATGAAATTAACCACTTTAGTTTATCTTATCATTTTTTCCCACCTTTAGCATTTTCCGTGTGCTTCCTGGATGCTGGAAACATCTGTTACTGTCATTCCAGTGAAGTAACATAAAATGCCAGAAGAACAGCAAGTGAATAAATTCTTCATTTCTTACTGGGTTCACATTTGTGTCATTGGTTTGGGCTGGTGGCACCACAGGACAATGCAGATGCTGTCTGTACTGTGCAGAACACTAAATGATGGTTGTTGTTCTTGGTTTCCAGAGGTTTATAGGTAGTGAGTGACAGATGGATAGATCAGAGAGTCATTTGAGGAGCAGAACATGTGAAGATAGCTCTCTTTCACTGTATCTTTCTTGTTAGGCTCTGTAATTAAGAGTGCATTGTTCTGTGGGGAAGAATTGAGCAGGAAATACGTTCTGACTCTCTGCCAAGTTAGATTGGCTTTCCTCTGCTAAGCTCTGAGCCAGTAATGGAAGCAAGTCAAGCAGATGCTGTGTGGTGTAGAATGTGTGTCTTCTCTGCTGGAGCACAAAAGTCATTTCCTGTGGCTTACAGAGGGTGAGATGATGCTAAAGCCCACATTTTATAGGAACATGTTTAATGACACAGATAATTCTGGAAATTAGGTATTCATTTTATGTATATGGATATCAAAACACAGCATCTTCAAAGAAATAGTTGGTCCAGGTGGACCAACAGGATGTGACATTTTCCTTTAACAGGAAGTGGGGTGTTTTTATGTTAAACCTATTTTAGTGAAATGCAAATTACAAAATGACAAAACTACTGGAGCTGGAAATGTGGAAAAATGTACCAGCAGGTTTCACGTTTAACTTTTTTTTTGTTCACCTATGATCGTTTTTAAGGACAATGTTTCCGTTTGCACCACTGGATTTCTGTGGAAGGTTTTGATCAAGTCAGAATTAGTCTGAACCTGAGCTCCAGCTCCTCACCTCATTAGATGTGTGTGTCTTTGTGCTCTGCTCTCTTGGGGAACTTGAGGTTTTGTTGAGGAGGCACTAAGAATAATGTTCACCATTAAGATCTGCCGAGCCAAAGGTGTCTCTCCTCACCTTTACTCCATTAATCATCAGTGAAGCCCACACAGTTGTTCCTCCTCTCACAGAAGACGAGAGCTTCACCTCATTCTGTGTGCTGGATAAGAGTGTCTGGAGATCAGGTTTCTTGACTCAGGCTGAGGGTTTGGACGAGCGGCTGCAGTAATGAAGGTGCGGGAGGTTTTGAGCCGTTTTGATGTGTTTTTCAGAATAAAAGTCTCTAATAACTCAAATAACATCCCTGCAGCATTAGATCTTCATCTCATGGGACCTGAAGCCCAGCTGCACCTCATTATTTGTGGCCCTTTTCTGCTCTTTCCATATTTAGATGCATGTATATTCCGTCCTGTGGAGTGAGCTGATCCTAAAAGCAGCACACTGCATATTTGTGGCTCAGTGCAGTTCCTAAAGACTTCCACTGCTGTGTTTCAGTTCCACTGAAAGATTGGACACAGATCCAGCAGATGGGAGAAATCCATTGTATTAAGTAGGTGTCATGCAACATTTTCCAGTTGAATGTTGAAAAGACTTGTTATTTTCTGGACTGTGAGATCAAGAGGCTGATTTGACAGCTCATTATATGTGAGTAATACAAGCTGATTTTCTCCTAAAGCTTCAGTGTTGAGATCTGGATTCTGTGTTCACTACTAGTTTGTTAGATCTAATGTAGATCCAGTTCACTTCTCACTCGATCTTCAAAGTCAGACTGTGAAGAAGCAGATACAGAGATACATGGAATCAAATCAACTTAAATCATCATTCTGACATCATAAAGTCATGTAGATTGTGTTAATGCACAAATCCAATGTAAACCCACACAAATAAACCCTTCTTCTTTATCTAGTTCTGTTTCTTGTTGTCATCTTTTCTTTGACTCTTTTACTGTGTTCTGCAGTTCTGCTGATGGCTCTATTGTTCTGCTTGCACCTTCAGTCAGAGAAATGGACTCGTTTGAGAGGAAACGGTCCTGCTGTTGCCTGGATACCTCATCCACCTGGACCAGCATATGGCCACAGCGTGTTGTACTTCATGTGAAATGAGCAGAGAGCCAAAACAGCTCAGTGTGGTGATGTATCTCAGAAGAGTTTGCAGGGTGAGATTCTCCTCACAGGCTCTGCCACAGAGAACCGACATAATGAGCCAAAACTCGCAGACACTCCACCAGACCAGGACACACAACACTGTGAGAAACAGTATACTATTATCTGATAGAGGACAAAATAAAATGAAGTAATGGTTTTGTCTGACCCTAATGGTTTGAACTTTTTAACTGTATCCAGCAATTCAAATCATATTGTCATAATTTTGGTCTGTAACCTACTTGCATGACCACAAATGTAATATTTAGTTGTGACCTGCTCAGAACTTGTGTTTTGTGAAAAAATATATATACACTAACATCACACACTGTCTGTAGAAATCCAATCACATTTCACTAACCCAGTGTATATCTGACTCTCCTGGCACCCTGTGGCAGCTCGCCTCAGGCCTCCATCCATCATCTGACTGAACAGCCCGGGTGCTGACACCTGCAGTCATGTGCTTACAGGGCCCCCCGGTGAACAGACCGGACTGAAGGGGATGCACACGGGCCCCGCAAAAGGTCACCCTGGGCCCCGCATCCACTTGAGACGGCCTGTGTGCTTCCCTTCAGAGTTTGTGGTACTTTATCTTGACCAATGGAAGGGGTTTGACAAACCCCTGTGATGAGAGAAAATCAGAGGAGCTGACAGAAGCTTCTTTCTGCTAAACAACAGTTTAAAAAAGTTTCTCTCTCTTCATCTTCACACTTTCACCATCTCAGTCCCAGACAGACATCTTCAATCAAAGCTCTCTAATGTAAGTGCTGGCCTCTGCGCTGAGCCCAGAATTTAAAAAATAGACACACAAACAAACACTTCTTGGCCCCTGACAGCACTGATTTATACTTTTGATCACTTTTTTGAACCAGCGTAAGTTCATCTGAAGGGTGATGCACACATCAGAATTCACTGAACGTAATGCGAGTGCTCCAGCTTGTATCGTCTGGATTGGACTGCCGTAAATGAGGTGAAAAGCTCTCAATTCAGTTCTGTCACGGATCAGTCCAGGAGTCGATGAATTGTCTGTTTTAGTTGAAGGATGAACTTATGACTGGTGTAATGAGATGCTCAGAGACAGTTATTTAATGTTTCAGTTCACAGTCAGACAATAGAGTTACCTGAGGATAATGACAGAAGAAAATGAAATACATTTACTCAGTATCCATGCCAGTTTTGTACACTTTTGTATTTCAGAACAAAAACCTATCAGCGATGATTTTCACAGCAATATTAGATTTGCACTGTATGAGAGTCTCAGTTCACTTTAAACCCAGTGGCCACATTGGATGACTGGCACTCTGTTTATGTGTACTATCACCCTCCCTTTACTTCATTTAACAAACTGCAGTTCACACAAAAATGACAAATGTGTCTTTCTTTTCTCTCTGTGTAGCATACTGTTCTCACTGCTCTGGACTTTACAGGTGTTGTCCACCCTCCACAGGTTCAGACCTGCTGCAGCACAGAAGCGAGATTTAACACCGTTCACATTTACTGGTTGCCTGAAAGGAAAAACCTGCAGAAAGAGCAGATTGCTTTGACAGCACTAAGGAAGCTGAGAGATGTGACAGGTGATTTTAAATCAAATCAGTACAGTGACAGCATGGTGTTCCTGTCAAATATACATGCAATATGTGAAGAAGTATTTCTCAGGACACAGGAAAATAAAACCTCTGTCAGTATAAATGTGTTTACATGTAAATCAGGCATTAAAAATGTACAGTCATTAGTTCTAGCTTTAGTGGCTGTCTAGGCACAATTAAACTGTATTGTTACGACAGTAATGCATTAAACAGTTGTCTGTGCATGAAGATCTTGCAGATTTAAATAGACACTCTTATTGATTTCTGTCCTGCCCACAGCCGCTCAGGTCTCAGACCGCCAACTTCCTGTCATGTGTCCATTTCCTGTTCACTGCTCTGTCCTGTTCACTTTGAGCTTCACTCCATCAGTGGACCCATCCTGATCTCTCCTGCCTCAATATTTCCACCCTAGAGTTCTGAGTTACAGCGTTGTGTGGGCATGTGTGTGCTATCTGTAAATGTTGTGTACATATGACTCAAAGAGGTCTATTAATATCTGGACACATCCAATCTGTTCTAACTTATCTTGATGTTTGAAAGCTTTATATTTTTTCAAAGCAATGAATCGGTATAGATGAGGCAAAAGATCATGCTCACAATACACCATAAATCAGCTTTCTTTCTAAAGTTTCTTTCAAGTATGACTGTAATGAAGAGGAAACATTGGTCACATCAGAGGCAGAGACCACAGACAGCTCAGAACCTGTCGAGAGGCGCGAGATAATGCATGCTGTGTTGAAGGATAGTTTTGACATTTAAACGCAAGATGTTGATGTACGAAGGCAATTAACTAACCAACTCAACCAGAAATGAACACCAGTTGTGAAATAGCTATGAGCAGCAGTTAATGAGAGTTTTTTGTCACAGCACCAGAGGTCAGTTCAGGAAAAGTTTCAATGAAGGCTGCAGGATGAGTTACAAAATGGATATTTTCAGCAGAATAAAATACAGTCTGGTGAAAAGTCAAGTTCTGTAAACTATGTGAGCCAATGAATCAGGGATTGGTTCAAAAAGATATTAGTTTAAATGTGAAATCTGAACTGTTGGTGGCGCTAAAGAGTTTGATAGACTGACTTCAACGATGACTGATACAACAGATGTCCATGAGCCTTTGGTTCTTGAGTCTTAAATACAGTCATTTGTCTTGTTCAGATCTTGTGTAATTTAGACTTACTCTTCAGCTGTGTTCATTCTGAAGTGTTTCCACAGGTTTCAGTCTTTAAAACAGAGTCACTCCTGGATGACTCTACCATGAAAATGATTTCCAGGACAGTAAAATAGCAGATATTTGTTGCTAGGTTACTTTACTCTGTGGTTGCTTTTTGTGACAAAAAGCCCCTCTTGAGACTAATCAAGATCAGGTTTCCTCTGGTTGGGTGATTAACAGACTGACTAACAAATGATTGTGATTTAATAGAACATGTTTTCTTATCTTACATATAAACAGGCAACCGTTTACATAAAAATACATTTAAAACAAAGAATTGAAAAAAGTAACTAATATTATGAAGATAAATCTAATGTTATTCATGTCATCTGACTACTATTAAATCTGTTTTATTTGGTTTCAGTGTTTAATGTTTAATTTCGCCTTTAAAAGGAAACATTTAGTCAAAAGACAGATTCAAGTACTTTTAAAGAAAGAGGATTATTTCTGCGTTGCTTTGCATTGTAAGTCAGGAACCGCGTGCAGCAGGGAGGAGCGGATCTGTACAGCATGCAGTGATTTACTGTCTTCTTACAACACATTACTATGATAATGACGGTGGAGTAAATCTCGCTCTTGTAATGCGAATGTGGGAATGCATTTGTGTGATTCATAGAGGCATTGCCACAGCAGCTCTGTAAATCATTAGCGTGCAGGCGTCATTCCTCTGTGTGACGGATGTGACGCGTCTCTGTGTGTGGCACTCCAGCAGCTTAGCGCAGTATGCGACCCCAGACTGATCTTCACATGCATAAACAGAGACCATGAATTTTATGTTGCCTTTTCATACTAATCATATTTAAGATGTGTTTGTTGCCTCGAGACATTGTTTCCCAAACCTTTACAATATTTCCATCCAAACAATAATTATCTTCTGTGCCCCCTCACACACAGACTACAGCCACACACACTGTACCACAGTCCATAGTACATTAATATTAAGATCATGCAACATATTTAACTCTGTCTTAAACAATCTCTCTCAGTCTACTGTTTATTGTTAGTAAGTGTTGAGAACTTTCACAAAGGCGTGTGATGGTGAAAAGCAGTGATGAGTTTCCAGCACGACTCTGCACGTGTGCTTCAACACTTTCTGATGCGTTTCTAAAGAAGTGACGCAACATGCTGTTGAGGTGGATTGTGGGTTTGATGGCGGCTGAGGACGAAAAGTTCAAATTCTTCTGCTTTACACACATAAGGAAGAATAAAGCGTCAGTTTCTATCAGTGCAGTACTGAGGTGCATGTTTTCAGAAATCACATGCGCTGCAGCTGTGACAGAAAGAGAAAGATCCAGTTATTTATAAATGATGATGGCAAAAATATAAATGTACATTGATTTTACATTGATACCAGCATTTTGCTGTTTGTACACATTAATATTCTGCCTGTGAAAAACACATACATCTAGTCTGAAAGCTGTTTTAGTCTAATCAAATTTAATTAGTCTTTCTTTCAAGATTTATATTTCTAGGGTGATGGCTCTATGTACAATAGATCTGTGTGTGAAATGTCTCCTAAAAGCTGATTGTTTTCCAAACTAAAACAGTTTTCATCAGTGTAATCACCTTTAATCCACTTCCTTCTGCATCAAACACAAGTTTTAACTCAACAGTAATTATAGTTGTACATTAATCATCCAGTTCTGATGATCTCATCAGATATCATGTGATGTGTGATGTGTAAGATCTACATTTTAATAATGACTCTGGAAATCAAACCCAGTATTTTCAACCATATTTGCATAAAACCAGTTTGGATTTAATTAAGACGAACTTTCTTACAGTTTTAATTAAAAGCTGACAAAATAGCTGTTTTAAAGTTTTTTTCACTGAAGAGGACACAAATCGCTTTTGTATGACTTTGTTTCCTTCTTAATGGAATATATAAGTTTTATCAGAAGTTGGGTTGTTTCTCTCAGCTAAATTGTATCATCTAATTCGATGCAGAATCCTGTCACACAGAATTTTCCTTTTCTCCTCTTTCATCCTGCAGCGCAGCAGTTTTTACTGAAAGCTGCACATTTCACCAGCACATTTAAACCGTTTCCCTCTCGCATGTGCTTTCAGACTGGAATGAAATGAAGTTGCCAGAAAACTCTTGCGCCTCTTTTAAACAAATGACTAGTGTCATTAGATTCATTCACACAAACTTTGATTTATAGGGTAATTACTGTCATCTGTGTAATGCTGTACTGACCCACAGCAATAGCAGATCATCTGCATAATCAATCATAACACTAATTATTGCTGTGCACTTATAATTTAAATAATGCCAGTGCTGCTGGTGCTGTTTGAAATCATTGAAATGTTTCTTTAGAAAAGATACATCATCATTCTAACATAATGCATGAATTTATTTGAAAGCTGAAGTTTTTATGGATCAGATGAATGTCCTCTCAGATTCACTGTGTGTTCGAGAGCTCTTTGGCAGTTCTGTATCTGATTCTACAGACCTCTGCCAAACTAAAACATGACAAATGTATTGATCAGTTAGAAGATCACGTCACCGCTCTGTGACTGAGAAAATGTTTCAGCTGAAGGATTCTTGCTGTCTTAGAGTCACATGCTGAGGAATCACAGTTTATTGCTTTATGAAAACATACCGTCTCTTTCACTAAGTATTAAAAATAACTGCTGTTTGTTGTCGTTTTACTTATTTCTCTGACTTTGATTTCTGGTTTATTTCTTTTATAAATTGGTTCAGAACCATAAGAACCTGCAGTGCTTTTTGAAAACTTGCTTTAGAAAACATCTATAAAACACAGTCACACCACATCACACAGCACTCACAAGACTGTGATTAAATACCAGGAGTTAATAATGAAAAAATAGTATAATGGTAATATAATATGATTTTCTAGAGAGATGTGAGTGTTGTGTGCTGTTGCTAGGGTGGTGCTGTGCGGTTGCTAAGGTGTTTTGGGAGGTTGTTTACTGATCTATAGTCTCTGTGATGCTCTTGCCTGTAGATGTGGCTTTGGTTTCTCCTTTACTATAAATCACTGGAAATTTTTTGACTTGGTTTATTGTCCACCAGGTGAAAATCCTTCACTCTGCTTCTAACATATTCACCTTCCCATGATCCCTCTGAAATTCTGTAGAAATTTCTGTAACACATCAGAAAATATAAGTGTATAAGATCTTTAAAAGATTGTTTAAACAAGATTAAAAACAAAGCGTCTCTTCTGAGGAACAAACTGTTCTTGTGTTTTTAGATTATCGCTGGGTGTGTTTCTATTTCAAGTCTGAAGTAAGTGGAGAATGTAGAGAAGGACCTCAGCAGTTGCTGGTTCTCATCAGCTCACGGACGCTTGTTGCTTGTTATTTGCGCTTGAGGTTTTGGCCTCCATCCATGATTTTTATTGTCAAACTCTACTGTAGATACTCCAGCTGCGGTCCAAATAATCATTCCTAAGGAAAAGCATATTGCCAACCATTTTGGGCCAGAAGGTAATTAGAGAAAAATTAAGAATTTCCAAAATCTTCTAATCTTTTCTTCTGTCATTACAGCATGAAAGCGACTGATATTCAGGTCAGAAGGTCAGTGGAGACTGTGAAGGACAGAACCAGGATCTGCTGTGAGTGTGTGTCAGGTGAGCGTGAGGCAGTTCCTGAGGAACATAACAGACACTATACAGGAAGAATGAGCTTCTGTCTGTGTCATACTGTAAGAGCATCACTGAGAGAGTGTCTTCAGATAGAGACACTTTTGAACCTGTGAAGGTTAAAACTCCTTTAAAACGCACTTTGCTCACACTAGTTTAAAAGTACTAGTTCAAATTTCTACAACACTGTCCAGTGGTAGACATACTGTACTTACTGTACATACTGTAGCTATATGGCATCTGTCTTTTCTCTGAAGCAACATATGTCATTTCCATCATCTCCAGTTATATATTTTGTTTAACTGGTGCAAATAATATTTTATACATTTTTTGGGGAAAAAACAATCTGCCAAATCTGCTGATTTCATAGCTGGCAATTTATATGTTTTAGCTGGCAAATTAGCTGGCAAATAATTTAGCTGGCACATTACAGTATGGTGTCTTAAATAACCTGAACAAGCAAGAGAGAACCGCTGATCTGTTAAGAGAATTTAACTTCCCAGCATGCATTGCAGCATAAGGAAATGAAGTGGTAGTTCTTATAGGATTGGTTTGCTGTTTGTTGCCTTCAGTTATTTGTTGTGTAGGAGCTCAGCTGCTTAATGCTGTTTGTTAATTGTCACTGTTATTGAAGTGTGTGTGTGTATTATTACATATTTTTGTTTTTCCTGTGTGCAAAATTTTATATTAGGACTCAATTCTTTTATTTACAGTGAAGTACTTTTTAAAGATTTTATTAGTGGTAAAAATTTTTGTTGCGGTTTGAAATGAATCCCAGCGTGACTCGAGCAGCTGGCTGAAAAAATGCAGAGAGCCATTTTTTTCAGATTCTAGGTGAAATATGGCTAATTTATTTAACGTTTTAGTCATAATGTAGTTCCTATAGTTACATCTGTGTTATTTCATAGTTTGAATGAGTTTACTGTTATTCTAAAATGTGGGGGAAAGTAATAATAAGAATGAAATAATTGTTAACAAATGTTGTGTGGCATTTGTGTTTTTTTCTCAAAGAGCAGAATTCAGATTCATGAATCCCACATCAGAAAGTGTAAACAGATGAATTTGTTGTCAGGTATAGTGTTCAAACCTTTAATGAGCTCCGCAGTCGAATCTTCTGCGTCTCTGAGCTTCAGTCTGACCCCCGAGACTTCACTCTCGTTTCATTAGAACTGTGATTCAGCAAGTTGGAGGTTCTGGCTCAGCCCAGCAGCCCAGAGTGAGCTTGGTTTGCAAGATAACGAGCGAGCGAGCGGCTCTGGGCTTTGAGTTCAACTGTCTTTCTTGGCTTGGACACCGTCTGTAATACTCAGCACATTTCATTCACGGCTAATTTCAGCTGGATAACTTCTTTGCCAGTAAAAATAGATTTGTTCTCTTTGAATCCTGGAGGGATCCAGGTCTCACTCTCAAATCATGGAAAAGTGAACAGGAAGAGAATGGGAGAAAGATTTAATTGCGGAGTGAGCCGTTCATTTAAAAGCTGTGGAAAGAAACCTTTCAGTGTTATAAATCACAGAAGTGATGCTGGAAAGAGCTGGAGTTATTTAAAGATTCAGTACAGCTCAGAAAACATCCACTAAATCAACATATATTAAATATATTAGATCTGTAGGCCTGAATTCCTGAGCTGAAATTATTCATTTTCTCAAGGTGACACATTATTAAAAGTCTTTAGAAACCACAAAAGTGTCATTCATGCACAAAAAGCCTTCTCTGCTTTAAATGTTTTTTTAATAAATGAAAGGATTTAATTAAGGGCAACGAAATTCTTGCAATCTTAGGCTGATGTGCACAAATTAAAATGTGCCTGTAAATTATTTGCTCAGCATTCGGTTTGCAACAATCAGAATAATCACAAACAGACACACAGCAGTAGACGGGGGCTAAAACTATTGTAAACACAACTAGGGGCAATTTCCAGAAGATCCCAGCTAGAGTTCAAATGAACAACCTTCAGAGTTCCAGATCTTTCCCACTGTAGCACACAACAGCACCACAGAAACGTCAATTTTACATTCTATTAACACTTTACATTTCAGTTTGAATCGGAGGTTGAGAATCAGTTTTTCTGCAGGTTTCCTCTGCAGTTGGTAAAAGAAATCTTTCACTGGAAGTCAACAGCAGTTTTGAAGTGTTGTTTTTCACTGGAGATTGAAATAGTTTTAATCTTTCATTGGTTGCTGATGATGATCAACATATTCTGGGAAAGCAGGAGGCTGAAAGGGGAAGTTTGAGCAAAAAGCCCCCGTCGTGTCCAGGGATTATAAACCTCCTTGTCTTGCTATCCAGTTTCCATGAGTTAATGTTCTGTTCCTCACAGCTCGTATACATGCGGCGATCTTCTCAAACTGAGGGCTCTCATCTCACGTCCTGTTGGATATTTGTGTTGGGCAGTAAGAGAGAATGTGTAACACATAAACATCATAATATAAAACAGCTTTTAGTTGCTTTCACTGGAAGCCAAAATCTGTGTTGTTTTAGATTCTATAATGTGCTTAAAAAGCAAATCCAGTGAACAAGAGCTCATAACTTACTTGATCACACTCGCATGATTTACAGTAATTTATTAAGCACAGTTTGTGTTGCTCTGTTAAAACAGGACGTTCGGGTAGAACATACTGAAGAGCTTGTCCGTCTGAAAAGATCTTTAGTCCAGCAAACACAACAGGTGAGGCTGCGGACAAAAGCAATCAAGCCACTTTTAAAGCACCCCAGCAACATCTAAAACAAAATAATGTATCAACATCTTCACAAATGAAGACAATGGGTTTCTTTGTTTTGTTTGGGTTTTTTGTAAACTAAACTACACTAGCACAAAGATGGGCTGAAAGCTAACAGACATGAACTAAAAGCCACTGAAAACTTGTGTGAATTGTTTTTATTTTGTAAGCTCAGCTCTAGAATCAGTGTTATCTTTGTAACGATTGTCACATTTCACACATTTAAGAGACTTTAAGGGACTGGCAGTAAAGAGTTTCTCTGTGGTGACTGAGACCTCTGGCCATCACGTTTGCTTTTATAAATGAAACTTTGCTCTGATATGGAGGGATTGTGTGACGTTGCTGCAGGTTGTCAGACATGCTGGAGAAACTGTGAAATGCAATTGCTTCATTTCCTCAGTGGTGGACGGTCAGAGCATTAATGAAAATGATTCTACAAAGCATAAAGTAAAAACATACCATCCTTACTTCAAATGGATTAAAATCACTTTAATATTTAATGTTAAAATTTCCTCCTTCATAAAAATGTTGTAGTATATTTAGCATGTTAGTGATTCAGTCTAGTTGTTTTGACTCGTCTAAATTTAGTTTTAAGTCAGTTCCCTCCATATGCAGAATTTGGTATACATGGTCATTTTAAAGCATTTTGAAATCTGAAAGTGTTCTTTCAAATAGATTAATTAAATGTCACCACATAAATCAGTTACTTAAAAATGTTTGTCTTCATAATCAAAATAGAGAATTTTCTGCAACTTATACAGAATAGTTATTTACAGTAACCAAAAGTAAAATAGTTGTGCTATTTAATTTAGGTGACTTTTAAAGGAAAAATCATGCAAAAAACAAATGCAGCAATTTTAGTTCAAGTTACTGTTAATGTTAAAAAGATTATAGCAATAACAACAAATAACAGTTTGATGACTTGTTAACGCTTAAAAGATGCTTTAAAGACGCCAAATTAAATTTCATGAAGAGAAATCAATTCATGCCAGAATCTGGGAAAAATTCCCACAATGCCATTCTGCTTGAGGAATGAGCGTATTTGACAGCTAAGAACTACATGCCCAGAGTTTCTGAACTCACCCTCCACGTCATGTTTCTTAGCATGCCACACAAGCCTATATACAAGTTATTCATTTCGGATAATAACGGTCTCTCTAATCTTCATCTTGTGTAACGGCTGTTATTTGGCAAACAGATCAGCCCAGCATCTCAGTGACACCTTTTCCTTATTTATTTATAACAGTTTTGAAATGTATTTTCTGTAAAGTTGCTTTGCAACTTAATATTTGCTCCTCACATTTTTAGAAATATTTGAATCAAATATTTGAACATGCATCTTAGCGATAATGTTATGTGAGACGGTGTCAGTAAGGAAGAGCTGATGTCACAGCTCTGGTTCTGCTCTCCAGAGCTCTCGAAGATGATTGGTTGGCACTGTGCTGCACTCATTTGTATTCCCTCTTTTTGTGTTGTCTTTTAAGTGTGCTGGGCTCCTCTGGCGCCCTTTATAGTGTGTTGTCTCCTTTATCAATTCCTGCTTGTTCCTACTGCCCTGAGGGCTTTTTCTGCACAGCACAGGCATCTTTAGAAGCTGACCCATGTTGTGCTGGGGGCAAATGAAATGTGTGTAGAATGTAAGATGTGTTGTTGTAGTCAACAGAATGAGGCAGGATTCAAACACACACGTCTCATAAACAGCAACTCTAAATGGTCTGTTTAGTGAAGAGCGCTCTGCAGAGAGAACAGTTTCCTTCAAGATCCAGAAATACAGAACAAGCAGTGAGTTCTCACAACAACAAACCACACAAGCTGAGCGTTCATTTTCAGAAGAAAACATGAGCGCTGCTTGCCTGTGCAGTACTCTGTCATGTTGTGGCCAGTTACCAGGGCTTTGCTATGTTGTTGCTAGGGTGTTGTAAATGCAGCCTTTTTGGGTTTGAACAAAGTGATTATGATGTATTATTATGTTACTGCAGATTTTCAATAGCTTTGATTGTATGCGTTACCAGCTACACTTCTGCAAGCTGTAAGCCCTTCCTGGAGTGGATGGAAAGCTTCTGTCCCTGTACTCCACCGGTACACACACTGTTTAAAACCACTCCAGAAGTCATTAGAGAGCACTCAGGAGCTGCAGGACTGTACACACCTCCAGTGCTTCATCTGTCTCTATAATAAACTCTGACATACAGACTGAAATGCATTTCTGCCCATCACTTCACGTGAGAGTGAGAACAGCAGATTCTCTTTCATTAGGACTGAGTATGAACACACGGCTGTCTGTAATCAAACACACAACACTGTCATGACAACAGAAGGAGGACGCACAGGATTCGCAGGGGCTGGATGCTCCGTATCATGAGCTCATGGAAGATCTGTTCACAGACGAGGGTGCAGACAAATGTTCTTGATTTATTCGTCTCTTTCTCTGGCTTTGTCTTCTGTGGTATGTGATGAAGTGGGTCATTCATTAGGTGTGTTAGCGTTTGATCTCAGAGTTTTTCATTCTACTCTTCTTAGTGTCATGGCAACCACAGAAAAACAACATGCGATTTTATCTTGATTGCTATGAGATCAGCATTCAGATTCAACCTGACAGTGAACTGAAGCTGACAAGCACTCACTCACCCTGATTCAGTGCACCAGAAATCAACAGAAATAGATTTCCTCCATCAACATGTTATGTGATCAAATATAATAATTTCTGAAACAATAATGATGTTGATTATGAAACGTTTGTACATTTTTTTGTAAGACTGTGTTCTGCTTTTTCTGTCCTTTATTATGGATTTGGTCTGTGTAAACTGTTTGTTCTTCATTGTGCCACACACAGTTCATTCAGGAACATATGCTAAAACACTCAATGAAAAATCATTCTGTCAGGCACCCAACCTAACACAAACACAATCTCTGTCTAATGGCCTTCAGTCAAATTCTCCGCTGGTCTATGATCAGGATTTGTTGTGTTTTAGAGATGTGAGCTAATGGCAGGGCTTGTCTCTGGCAATCTGATTGATTCTGAGACTCAAAACGGAAGAACATCATGTAGGTTACATTCATCACTCACTGGTAAATCTGAAATCTGTTTGTCCATGCCAGCCACAAACATGGGCACGAGTCAAGGGGGAAAACGTAAGGTAAACTTTGGTTTGATGCCAAGATTTGATTTTCTGGTTGATGAAAGTCTGTAAGGTTCAGTGGTGTTTGAAACAGTAAAGCTAATAACTGCTGTGAGAATTATGTCATGTAGCGTAATCCTCTGAAGCGTTTAGCATGCAGAGCACCGGTGCAGGAGTTTAGAGGGCTTAGTCACACATTATTGTGCTGTGTTGTTCTTTTATCTCAAATGAGTTTCTAAAGCCTGTGCTGCAGAGAGCGTCACTCTATCCTGAATGATGAAATTCAAAACCTCATTCCATTGCTGAGAGCTCACTTAATATCTGCCATGTGGAGCTGAGCATCACACTGTCTCACTGCTGCCTCTTAAACCTTCTCAAGAGCATCAGAAAGACTCATGTGCATGACATGATAAAGACCAAAATGCAACAAGGTCACGAGGTGTCACAGATAAATGCATGCAGTCGAGTCTGATACAGGGTCACGCTGTGAATGGTACTGTGTGCTTTCAACCAATCACAATATACAATATAAAAAACAATATACAGTAGATGTATATAACATATAGGTGGAACATGATGAATGTCACACCTGTACTGAACAATAACTGAAACTTTGTCTCCTGTATGTTTGTTGGAATGTTGGAATGAGTAAAATGTACGTTTGTGCTGTTTTCAACATAGCTGTGGACAATCAGAAACAGAGCCAATTAAAAATGCTGATAAACAAGTGATCTTAGTCTTAGTAAGTTATTACTTAGTTAACAAACGCAATAAAAACAACATTAGTATGAGATAAAAATAAAAGAATAAATGAACTAATAAACACTCACTCGCTTGGCTGTTCTCATTTAATTACATGAAATTACCAAGTGAAAGCTGGCCACTGCACATGAGGGCATTTTGGGTAAAATCTCATCTCTGTGTCCTGAAGGTCTGTCAGTTCATGAGATTTGCAATGATCTGCTTTTATTCTCTATATAAGTTTTGTTCTCAACATTTTCTGCTAATATTTCATACACTGATGTTTGTCTGTACACTGTATACAGATTTTCTGTTGTCACCTGCTAATTCTTGTTTATTGTGAAATAATGCTGATTGTTTCACTTACTGTAAAAACACAGAGCAGATGTACAGTACAGTACAGTATGTTTCAAGCTTATTGTATTCTAAACAGCCTTTTTGCTTTGGTTTTGGGAACAACAGATAAAAGTTTAAACTGGGCATGATTCTATTCATCAATTTATATTTGCAGAAACTACAGAAAAAAGAATAAATTAATTATTTTAGATGTGAAGTCATCTAATGTGAGAAGTCATTTGTTTTTAAAACATGAGATTTTACAGCAGGGCTAAAAGAAAGAAAAGAATATATGAGAAGAGCTATCTTTAATAACTGAATTACTAAAAACATGCACGATCCAAAAGGCTCATGAATAATTCAGGAAGCATTTATTGAACAGGAAGAGACTACAACACGCAGCATTCAGTGAGTCCTGCAGCCTTGTGCTGCACTTTTAATCTCCACAATGTTGATTGATAACATTATAAAATAAACTCATTAAATATAAAAGGAAAATGAATTGAACCGATATTTAACTGTGAATCATTACAGACTGTGAAACTATTTTTTTCCATCAAAGTATTAAAGACATAAATTAAAGTGCACATATAAGTTATTGTTTGAGACGACAGACAAAATCATTAGAGACAAATTTATGACCTGCGGTCAAAGCGAGAGCATGCCATGACACGCACGCACACACATCCCTGCAGTCTGAATGAACCTGAATGAACACAACTGATGGGAAAAAACACTGAATGCTGTGGAATATTTATAATACTGTAAATACAGTATGATTCTTCCTCTCCAGACACACTGATGTTCTTTACTGAGCCTGAAGAACTGCTGTAAGAACAAGCTACAAACGCTGTACCAGCTACAGTACCTGGACATGTGATACAGTAGCCGGATCTTTGTTTACAGACAGACATTTCTTGCTAAAGACCCGACAGCGCAAATTATAAATCATTATTATAAACTCACCATTGTGAATTTTTGTTCATTTGTAATGTAGTTATGGATGTCAGCTTTAAAATGTCTTGTGTTTTTAGGTATCCTATACATGATTATAATGTAACATTGCAATCTTCTGTTTAAATAAAAACAAGAATGCAATAACTCAGCCAAGCTTTTTTGTCTTTTAATTTATAGTTGCTCAGACACGTGAAAATACAAATACAGACCTTAGATTTTTTTCTCCATTTTTTTAAGTTTGTACAGTGGGTATAAAGCAAGTACAGTCCAGCATCCAGAGGAGAAAACAAAAAAACCAGTGAGATCAAAGTTCAGCTGTGAGATCTGACTCAACACACACAGTTCTCCAGCAGTTTAATTCACCAAACACACGGTTTCATTGTTTGTGGTAAAGTGTCAGCTGTGAAGATATTATTGTTGCTCATCAGAGAGGTACGTGTGAAACTAATGGTGGAATTGAATTTTCCTGAAGAGGAACACTGAGGACACCACAGCGTTCAGCTGTTGTCCTCTCACAATGCTGAAATTTAAACTTCGTCTTCATCTCGTTTTATGTCTGACTGTTTAAATTAATGCTAGCCCTGACTATTTAACAGATCATAATCTAGTTATAAACTAAGTATTCTACTAGTGATGTAATTAAAGCTACCTCAGAAGATTAAAGATACCACTGCACCAATTTACTGGAAATTTTCCAGCTGCCTTAAATTATTGCGAAAGTTCATTCCATGCATATGGTCAACTGCTGAAAACATGACAACTGAACATGAGAAAACCCATAAGGCTTTGAGACACAGATGGAGGTCTTGATGTTGGATGTGGGTGGACTGAACTGGACTCTTGAAATCTGTGTTTAAACTACACAACCAGATGAAGAACAGAGCTTTTAATTAAAAGCATTTTTAACATACAATATAGCTTAATATGGACAACCATTAGATTAAAAATTTGTTTTTGAAGCTTTAAGTATTGTTACCCGAAAAAGCAAATTTATTCTGTTATTCCAATTCAACATGGTGGCCAGTTCAAATCCATACTTTTTAAAGAGACAATTCTTAACTTTCTCAGTTTGGCCTTGAACTTGTCTACATTGAAGGTGGTCTGTAGAGACTCACAGCTATGAGCAGATGGAATCTCAACATGATTGAAAACATTAGCTCTAGAATCTTCAGCATTATGAAGCGTTAGATGCTGTTAACCTTTGCGTTGTGAAGCGCTTTCAAAAAGTGCAAAACTACACAGCTCACTCACAGGACACTCCAGTGGAATTATAAAACACACAGACGGGGTGAACAGAGACACTAAACTTCCACAAACATGTTGAGAAAAGGAGACAGCCAAACAAACTTGTTATTTAACACGTTCATCATTATCACGTCCATGCACATGCCACTTGATGAAACCAGCTACTTCTATTTAAAACAGTCAATGCAAAAACAATCTCTTGGTGTCCTGCCATCACACTGCAATAACTGCAGTAACGCTAACAACTCAAAACAGACACATCCACATGGTGATGAGAAACATCAGCAGGAGAGCTAACATAATGTGTAATCAACGTCTTCCTATTGGCTCAGAGCGTTACACCGCAGTTCAACGGTAGCCACTTCTTGGCTGTAGAAAATGTTAATGGTAGTTTATATGAATAAACTCTTCAAATGTCTTTCAAATGTTACTTTTTTCACTTTTTTAGAAAAGACATGAATCAAATTAATACCTCAATAACAACATTATGTACAACACATTTTGATCAGGACATTGTGATATTCATAACAATACAGTATAACAATGATATTGAATAATAATAATAACAATTATTAATTAAAAATGAAATGTCTACATTTCCTTGTCCTCCGGAAAGGTACAAAAAACAAATAGTATTCTAACATTATAATGTTATATTTTTGACTACATAAGGATACACAGTATCCATTTAATAAGATGATTCTTCTTCACCAGTTCAGAGTGTGTACAAAGCACAGTAACCATGGTAATAATCTAAGTACAAATGATACAAATACTACTGAAGCAGATTTTCAAAAGTGTCTTTCATAGTTTCTACAGTAAACTATGAAACGCAGCACATATGGTATTTTTCCTCTAGTCCTGATGTGGCAAAGCTGAGCTGTTGATATCACTTTGTTCAACCAAAAAAGCAGTTTGTATCCAGCACAAGCAGAACAAACAGACTTGAGAATTTAAAAGGCAGAAAGCATTATCCATTCTGAGCGTATGTGAGAGGTTCACAGTTCTGTGTTGTTATGAACACTTGTTACCCAACCTCTCTCGCTCTTGCTCTCTTTCTGCATGTTTCCTCACTCATCAGGGCACACAGGTCACAGCAGAAGCTTTTATAGTGAAATGTGTCACTCGTCAGCACACTGGAACCCTCTCCAGCTGTTTTAAAGCACAAATATCGTAAACTCTGATTGGCTGTTGGTCATGGGAGAGCTTACAAGCAGTACAGAAAATTTCACCCCACAAAAATATAAATATTTTTGCATTAAAAACTGAAGCTGATTTGATGACATTAAGATGTTTGCAACACTCTGCACAAACGAACAGAACCTAAAAAATAATGATTGTTTTCAAACAGGTTTCTCAAATGGCTTATAGTTCTGTCTATATATTGAGCTGGGCTATGAGAAAGTATCTTACATTGAAAATATTACACACTTTAAATAGCACCTACATTAACTTACACCTCTAAATAACAGGGTTTTTCTCTGTTTACATTGTGATGTCATGAGAGTAAATTGTAATAAGTCACAATGCAAAAACATTTGAAGGAATGAGATGTTTTCATAAGCAAAAATATTTTTGTCATTTTGTGGACTGAAATATGATCAGTTGTGTTTCATTAGACAGGTTTCATAAAACTCATAATGCTTCCATTTGTAAGGCTGTTATTTTTGAGTGCTAATGTATCAGTACATTAAATAAGTCAGAATCACTATGATAAAACCACTGTTTTTACAGAGACCAAAACGTGCTGATGAAATCAAATTTAACACGACTTTCCTCCACTGAAAAGCTCAATTTGAAGCACTTTTGGGGATATTAGTATTGTGTACAGAGTAAGGCTTATTCGAACAAATGTTTATTTCTCCCATTTAAATGTGGAGCCCCTTTTAATATTTGGTTCCTAACAGAGTCGGAAACAGTCGTGAGAAGAAAACAATTTTCATGGTCCGATAAAGCTGATATCTCATATCCACTGATAAAAGGTCATAGGAAAAATATAGTTATTTATGTTTCAGTAACTTTATCTTACAAAATACAAAATCATTGTTTTAGTGGTGTGATCTACTAAGACAAGTCCCTCAAACTGCAGTAGAGAACAAACCGTATGTCCTTCCAAATTCACCATTAAATTATGTAATGTAAAGAACTCACTCACCGTCTTCTGCTCTGAAAGAGGGCAGCTGTAAGGCGAGAGGCAGGACAGACATCATCTGATGAATTCTGCAGTTTGTTAAGGGAAGGCAGATAAAGTACAGAAAGGCAAGGCGTCTGTATATTTACCTCTAGCAGTAGAGATCTGAGCCAGTGCACAGCTATACATGTCTGATGTTTTTGTCTGTTCTCTGTGACACCTTCCTATAAACCATCTAGATTCTCTCCGGACGTTCAGTGTTTCTTGAGCTAATTACAGATAAAAGGAGCGACCTGCTCCCAGTGGACCTAAATAAAACACTCTCTGAGTCCAAGACTCCGCCCACTCTTCCCAGCCAGCCAATCCCCTGTGATTGGCTGTCAAAGCATAATTTGGCATCACAGTTGATTGGTTAAACAGGCGATCTGCATTTCTTCTCAATGTTTCTTAATCAAAGACAGTGAAAAGACCTCTTAAATATTTTGAAATCAAAATACAAGTTGAATTGAAGTGTTCCTGGTTATTCTCAAGTGCCTCTGCATTCCCCACGGAGCGTGAGCTGCTCATGCTCGAACCTGGCCTCCCTGAGAGGGGGGTTCTGGGGCTGTGCGGGGGCAGCTGAGGGGCTACAAGGTGAGGAACACAGAGGCACAGAGCAGCAGGAGGGCCAGCAGGGGCCGGGCAGTTCCAGGTCGTCCAGAACTCGAAACATCACTTCTAGAGGGCTCTGCCTCATGACTGGTGTCATCTAGAGAAAAAGAGGAGAAAAAGACGAAAAGGTTTAAAGAATATTACACTGATAGCCTATATGGACAGAGTTTGTGGAACACATGGGCTGATTCCAGACTGACTTTCTCTTCATGTTCTGCTCACAGACATTAAAGCGTGATAAAAGAACCCAGAACACACAACAGTGGGCACGGAAACTCTCTGTTTCTCACTGCTGGTTTATTGGCCAGGACATGCTGGCTGTGACCAGGAGCGTGAGTGACTGCGCGGACAGGAGAAAGATAAACACACTCCAGAGGACTGGCAGAGACCTTCAGGCTCTCAGATCTGGACTACTAAATCCATGATTCTCCACAACACAGCAGCACTCAGGACCAGTGTGTGTGTCTGTCTCATCATGAAAACAATACTGAGTTTGTTCTAGTACTCAGCTAACAATTTTAGGTTGTAAGAATGTTTCCCTTATGTTTCCATCAAGTAACAAAAATAATAAAAATCTTTTGAATGTTCTAGAAACTTTCATATTAACTTTATATATTATATAACTTAAATATAATATTTATATAACTTAATATACATTATATTACATTATATATTTATATTACATATTTCACAAGTTCGCACGAACGTAATCACAAATGACCATAGATGCATATTTGGCGTGCTGTCCGGGGGGAGGGCTCCGAGCTCCGGAATTTGGCCCGAACCCAGAGTACTCCCCCCCTCCCTGAATGAGGTTTTAAGAATGTTGAGCAAACGTTTTTAATTCTGTAACTTCTTCAAATGTTCCACTAGCAAATTACAGAATAATGCTTTTGATATATAACATTAAAAACATTCTACTAATGTTACTCCAAGAAGTTTTTGATAATTTTCAGAACTTTTAGAGAACTTTTAGAGAACATTAGCCAATGTGCAGAGAATGTTCCCTGTTAGCTGGGTATTACCACGCAAACACAATATAATTGGTTAGCTGTGATTGGTCTCTTGCAAAGACATCATGTCAAAAGCTAGAGGCTGATTATGTAAGAGACTGATTTCAGAACATCTTCAGTTCGCACAGTTCTGATGTCTGATCATGAAACAGAAGACAGTGTAACACTGGCAATAAATATAATAAGCTTAACGGCAAACACGTTAAAAATTTCATGTTTGAAATGGATTTTGAAAAGAAGCCAAAACAAGCTTGACATGATTACACACTGGAAAGTCAAGTCCTAATTTGGCCCAAAGAATCATTTCATTTTAAAAGCAGCAGCAAACATGCATAAATTCAGTATAAATATAATTCATGAGCCGGAAGAAATGCAAGACCATGATTGATTGAACTCTTTGTCTTACACATAGGTCACATGACCTATTTCTGATCATTTAATTGATTCAGCACATGGCTGAGATGTTGACAGACAGCCTTAATGCAATAATAATATGGTGTGAAGGTCATGCATAAATAAAACAGTGTGTTTGTCTGTGATGTGAAGTAACAGGAGAAACATTATAAACATGCTTGTGTGATCATGTGAGGAGAAATACATTCAGACTGATGAACACACTGACCTCTGGGTTCTAATGCATTCTCTACTTTGTCATTATCGACAAAAACGCGGTCATGAACACCTGTGGTTTTCTCACAGCCATCTATAAAAACAGGAGAAGTGAAAAAGATACCATAAGCCAATCAGGTTAGTGACAATTCAGCAGCCCAACCCAAGGAAGCTTTTCCCAAGGAAAGCTTGTGACATCACACACAAAAGCATCACCATGATTGTCCATTAAAGTGTGTGGTAGAGAACAGAATGTGTCAGAGGGAAGCGTTCGGGCCTCTGAGAGAATAATGTGTGTGTGTGTGTTTCTGAAAAATTACACTTACTTGGTGGTCTCACAAAAACCTTCAGCTTGAGACATGATCTTCTGCCCGTCTCTGTGACCACAGATGCTGAGAAACAGAGAACAGACACAACAGATGAGTGAAGCTGATCTCAATCTCAATTCACTTTAATTCCTCCATTTCAACTCTGTTTAAACTAAGGTGACAAACAGGACTGGAACTCAGTTTTGGCCCAGAGTTATTTCCAAACCAACAGACTGAATTAAAGAGAAAACCACACTGCTGAAATCAGACACACTGGCTGCATCTTATTTTTAGACAAAATATGAAATGTGTTTCTTTAAAGCTACACATAAAGTCTCACAGGAAAGTGAAATAAAGATCTCAACTGTTTCTCCTTGACAGCCATGAGATTTCAGTGTCTAAGAAGAGTAAATAAACCAAGAACAGACAATCAGAGATACACACAGGATTACAATTAAACTGTACCACATTCAAAAAATACCAGAGAATTACCATGTGTTTGGACATATAACACTGTATTTCTTTGATGTACTTTGAAGTACCATGTAGACATAATTTAGTGTCATAGCACAGTACTACAGTATCACCATCTGACAGCATGAGTTTACCGCAGTAATACTGCAGTACTGTACTGTGTTTACAGCAACACAACTGTACTGTAATGAAAACATCCTCCTCTCCCTTAACATGCGGCTTAATAACAATCAAACCCCCAGCATTAAACTTCAGTGTGAAGTCATCCTGCTCTGACCTGAACATCACGGAGACGGCAGACTGAACACCTAACACCTCCTAAAACTCCCAGTTTGCCCAGTGTTAATAGGAACTGGACTGAAAACAGATTCTTTGACATGCTTAAGTGAATCAGAAGCAGTTGATCGTTTTTTTTTTTTTCAAAAATACTGTTTCAGCTGAATCAATTAAACACACTGTATGTTAATTGGCTATTGATTTTCATACAATATCAGAGACATTCAATCTTATAACAATAAAATATAATGCAAGAATTCCAGCATTGTTCATTACTGGCAAGCTTTACTGGCTAATATTAAACTTGAAAAAACTGAGATCTCATTAATGTTTAGTCTAATCTCAACAGTTTGATCATTTCAGTATGATCTCAACAGTCTTCTTTTATCAGTCTGATCATCTCAGTCCTGTGCTGTTTCCCATTTCAGTGTTTACATCAAATCCAAAGGTACAGCAGCACAAGTTTGTTAGTCCAGCTCGGAAAGAGGGTGAAAATTTATGAAAAATGAAATTATGCTTCTGGTGCAGGAGACCTTGTCTAACAGCATAGGTAACTAAATAAAATGATTAACATGACCACATAAATTAAAGTATAACATGACCTCTTTAATACAGAGTTTCTCTGTAGTTAAACACTTGCTTGCTACACTGGAAAACTGCAGTGATGTTATTTACTGATTCACCTGAGTGAGTCCTCAGTCACACTTCACTCTCCAGTCAAAGCAGATTATGAGGATTCTCCTGCATGCTCCTCACAGAGGCATCATCTCCAGAAGTTCACAGCCTCTGACCCTGCACTCTGTGTGTGTGTGTGATGAGGCAGTGTCTCTAACTGTAACATGCTGTCTGGCAAGTCTGGGCTGTGTGCCACTGAATGTTACAGTCACACGCACAGGAAAAGGAAAACAGCAGGAAGTCAGGAAGTGCTGAATCCCTGAGGACAGTGAAGAGGATCAGACAAAACAAAACAAAGCCAGGAGAACGGTTTCATTTGTCAGAGGTCTGATAACGTCTGATGAAGAGATGAAAGTCAGCACTGTTCACAGGAGTGTGTGGTTCTGTCTACAGACACATAATAACTCCAGTCTTCTGCCATTTCACTCCTCTACATCTCTGTGAGCATGTTACCATTCCAACCACAACACTTCTAAAGCAGCATGTGCCAAAACTGCAGCAGTAGATGGTGTGTGATTTATTAAGTGTCCACGAGGTCGTAACATCCTAAAACTCTGAACTACAGCTATACACAAGAGTCTGAGAGTCAGTTTGCACCAGTCACTGTACCTGACTAAATGTTCTGAAGTCATGTAACACCTGTAAATGAAACAAAATATACATTTCATGTACCAGTCAAGCTGTTCTTTAATTTTAATTTTATTTCTTTGTAAGACTGGAGTATAAAATGATCTGAATACTCATCCACACACACGCTTTATGTTCTCACTCTGTGATATTAGATTTAGAGACCTTGAGAGACTCACATCCATCTTTCAATTCACAATATTTGAAAAACATGCTGTGTGAAGCATTTCCTGTTGGGGGTGAACTCCTGACCTTTGACCTGCAGGAGGTAGAGACAGATAATACTGTATTCTGCTCAATGTGCTGCAGGTGTTCACAGCACTTAACAGCTATGGGCAGTACATTCAGTGCCATCCTTTAAAGAGCAACACAGAATGAAATATAGATAAAAATGGTGGAAAATAAAGAGGACAGTGTTTGTCTCAGATAACACCCTTTCTGTTGTGTTCTTAACTCTGCTGTAGTTTCTGTGCTGACAGACAAAATCTAGGAAAGAGCCTCAGTTTGATTTCAGCTTCTGTTTTCATTAACCTGTTTGTGGAGAACTTAAAAACTCACCACACAGAGCGAACCTCACTGAAGACCCTGACAGAACATAAAACAGACTCTTCCTCATCTTACAAACAACAAAATGGCTTTTTAATCTTCATTGTAAGTTTAGGGAAATTTGTATATTATCAGTAGAACACGTCACAAGTGCTGTCTGATGCATGTAAACAGAATGTGTTGTTTTTAAAATCCACACAGTGATTGGTCATTCTACATGTCAGTTACACGGCCTCTTCATGTCTAGCTACCTGGTTATTGGCCAGAATAAGCTGGAATGTGGATGAGACTTTAGGCCCACAATTAAAAATCTGTTGACCCAAAGCTATAAATTAGATGAATGATCCTGCTAAAAATCATGCAGACCCTATTTCAACAGCTGCTGTTAAAGAGCCTGTGACAGTTGTGTCTGATAATGTCACTCAGTGTATTTCAGAGAAATGCCTGTAATCAGACAGATCTGATAAGACTTCTGCTGGGCAGTTATCAGCAGCCCCTGATTCAGATGAGCTGTCAGTCTGCACAGAAATGTCTCTCCACATAACAGCCTTCTAGAACTTCATGACCCTGACAGAAGATCTGCAACATAAAACAGATAATAAGACTTCACACTTTTTCTGCTTATTAATCATGATGTCAGCTAACAAGACACAAGCTGGCAGGATGTGGATGAAGCCTGCAGCATCAGACAACATCAGACCGCATCAGACAGCGCCATCACTCGGAGAGTTTGGAGCGAGACGCAGGAGATCAGTGTCATCAGAGGAATGATGAGCTCCAGTAAGTCGAGCAGCTAACCATGACTCAGTGTCATGAGTCCTCCACATGAAAGTCCTACTGGAGCTGAGCTCCAATGGAATGATCATGTGTTGTGATGTCATACTCACAGATGTAGTAATACTCGCGGCCTGGTCGGAACTCAAAGCCCAGAGAGAAAGGCGTGAAGAGCTGGAACTTCTCCGAGAACTTGAGCGGGCCGTTGGGCGAGTGCGGCCTGTTACACTCCCAGCGTTTGAAGCCTTTAGCCGTGTGATCACATGTGCTGTAGCCGTCGTAGTTGACCATGTAGAGGACATAGCGCTCTGTTCTCTCCTCCGGCACAGAGTCCTCATAGTGTGGACAGTAAACGTCCAGATAATCGTTTATACAGACGTCAATGTGATAGTCGCTGCGGTGAAACCTGCAGGAGACAGAGAGCAGGAGGATTAGAACACATCTCAAAACCTAAAATTATACACGCAAATACATGCTTTGTCTTTCACAAGTTTTCACTTTCTGCCATCTTTATATATCACTGAGAAGTCTCCACAGTTAACATGAGACGCTGTTCATTAATCACTCACAGCAGCTCAAATCTGAGCACAGGTCTCAGATGAATAACAGTGAGATTCATTTCTGTTTGATCCCAAACATGTGGCACGCGCTTTGACAGAATTTCAGTGTCTAAATGAGAGTAAAGCACAAGAAACAACGTCATTAATCACAACAGAAACTAACATGTCCTGATGCAGCCGGACATGTTTATAAATGAGACAGAAGAACTGGCAACCGTTCACATACATACATACATACATACATGTGTCCTTATTTGGCCAAACGGAGAATATTGTAAAGGTAACAGTGTGTTCTGGGATGTTGTTTGTACCCAGTTAAAGATAATGACTCGATCTCTCTGTCTGACACTTTCTCTCTCTTTAGGTGCGTGACCTTTCATACGTCACATTCCCTGTAAACACTCAAGCCTTCACTTCATATTCCAAACTTCAAACAAAAGGCTAAATAACCTCCTTTCTGAACCATCTGCTGAATTTTTCAGCCAGAGGAGAGCAGGTTTTAAGTGGAAATCAGTTTGTCTTGTTAGGGAAATAACCTGACAGAACGTTTTAATTGAAATTCTTCACCCATGAATTTTAACGCCAACACTTTTCTTCTAAAACAAGCCTTTGAAATCACATTCAGAAGTGATGTACAGTGAGTGCTGACACTGTTACCAGTGCTCTGATTCTTAAGCTGCTCTCATGTACTTCTGTGCTAGAAGCAGAGCTGAAATAAATCACAGAGTCAAACGAACAGAAAAACGAAAGAATTGCACGGCTGGTCTGAGCTCAGCGCGGCTGTAATGGCCAAAGACCCTGAAGAACAAAACTGCTTTCCACTGCCCACATCCTCCAAACACTGCAGCCAACATGAAGTCTGTGTGTGTGTGTGTGTGTGTGTGTGCGTGTGTGTGTGTGTGTGTGTGTGTGTGTGTGTGTAGAAAACAGTATGTCTCTGTCTGTGTCTGTGCATTCTGTCAAGTAAATGAAGTTAATAATTCTCTCCACAATTACAGCATGCCTCATTAGCCCCGCCCCCTCACCCCCAGCAGGAGCCTCTAATGAGACTGGATTTTTGGGGGTGTGAGGACGGACAGTTAACACATGAGCTAGTTTACCAGGGCGACAGAGTGACGCGCCAAACTCACTGTTTCATTCAGTAAACAGAGGAGTACAGCAAGGTTCACACAACCAAATAATCATTCATATTACAGAACAAAAATCTGAACTATCAGCATTGATGATCAGGAAAATTATCTTCATTTTGCATGCTGATAATAAATAACTATGACATCACTGGAGTTAAGCTGGGATTAGACGAAAGTTGATCTTATTAGTGGATGACTCCCTTCTGCAGCTTGGACATGGTGTAAATCTACGATTTATCAAGATGACCTTGACAGAGCAAAATATATGAGCTGCTGAACAATAAATGTTACTGAGCTCTTAGCCGTGCAGGTTAGAAAACAGTTTCCCGTAACAGAAAACAATGTGTCCATTAAAACAGAAGCAGATTCTTATTAAATAAGTGCTCCAGACAATTTCTTATTATAATAAAATAACAGAAAATAAAACAATGCACCTGATGTATGAAATTTTCTTTATTTCTACTGTCATTCTTATAATCTTTTAGATAATTCTTATAATCTTTTGGACCAACTTCATCTGGTGTGTGACTAGAATGCTCATCCTGTAACACAGAGGTTTAACATCACTGTGTTAACCCTGACATCAGCACACACTGGTTTACATCACTGCGTTAACCCTGACATCAGCACACACTGGTTTAACATTACTGTGTTAACCCTGACATCAGTACACACTGGTTTAACATCACTGTGTTAACCCTGACATCAGCACACACTGGTTTAACATCACTGTGTTAACCCTGACATCAGCACACACTGGTTTACATCACTGTGTTAACCCTGACATCAGCACACACTGGTTTACATCACTGTGTTAACCCTGACATCAGCACACACTGGTTTAACATCACTGTGTTAACCCTGACATCAGCACACTGGTTTACATCACTGACATCAGCACACTGGTTTAACATCACTGAATAGCACACACTGGTTTAACTCCTGTGTTAACCCACATCAGCACACACTGGTTTAACATCACTGTGTTAACCCTGACATCAGCACACACTGGTTTAACATCACTGTGTTAACCCTGACATCAGCACACACTGGTTTACATCACTGTGTTAACCCTGACATCAGCACACACTGGTTTAACATCACTGTGTTAACCCTGACATCAGTAAACACTGGTTTAACATCACTGCGTTAACCCTGACATCAGCACACACTGGTTTAACATCACTGTGTTAACCCTGACATCAGCACACACTGGTTTACATCACTGTGTTAACCCTGACATCAGCACACACTGGTTTAACATCACTGTGTTAACCCTGACATCAGCACACACTGGTTTAACATTACTGTGTTAACCCTGACATCAGCACACACTGGTTTAACATCACTGTGTTAACCCTGACATCAGCACACACTGGTATAACAACACTGCGTTAACCCTGACATCAGCACACACTGGTTTAACATTACTGTGTTAACCCTGACATCAGCACACACTGGTTTAACATCACTGTGTTAACCCTGACATCAGCACACACTGGTTTAACATCACTGTGTTAACCCTGACATCAGTACACACTGGTTTAACATCACTGTGTTAACCCTGACGTCAGTACACACTGGTTTAACATCATTGCGTTAACCCTGACGTCAGTACACACTGGTTTAACATCAACCCGGCGTAACAGCACACCTGGTTTAACATCACTGCGTTAACCTGACATCAGCACACTGGTTTAACATCACTGCGTTAACCCTGACGTCAGTACACACTGGTTAAACATCACCGTATTAACCCCGACGTCAGCACACACTGGTTTAACATCACTGCGTTAACCCTGACATCAGTACACACTGGTTTAACATCACTGCGTTAACCCTGACATCAGCACACACTGGTTTAACATCACTGTGTTAACCCTGACATCAGCACACACTGGTTTAACATCACTGCGTTAACCCTGACATCAGCACACACTGGTTTAACATCACTGTGTTAACCCTGACATCAGCACACACTGGTTTAACATCACTGTGTTAACCCTGACATCAGCACACACTGGTTTAACATCACTGTGTTAACCCTGACATCAGCACACACTGGTTTAACATCACTGCGTTAACCCCGACGTCAGCACACTGGTTTACATCACTAACCCGACATCAGCACACTGGTTTACATCACTGCGTTAACCCTGACATCAGCACACACTGGTTTACATCACTGCGTTAACCCTGACATCAGCACACACTGGTTTACATCACTGCGTTAACCCTGACATCAGCACACACTGGTTTAACAACACTGCGTTAACCCTGACATCAGCACACACTGGTTTACATCACTCTTAACCCTGACATCAGCACACACTGGTTTACATCATAACGTTAACCTGACATCAGCACACCTGGTTTAACAACACTGCGTTAACCCTGACATCAGCACACTGGTTTACATCACTGCGTTAACCCTGACATCAGCACACTGGTTTAACATCACTGTGTTAACCCTGACATCAGCACACACTGGTTTAATATCACTGTGTTAACCCTGACATCAGCACACACTGGTTTAACAACACTGCGTTAACCCTGACATCAGCACACACTGGTTTACATCACTGTGTTAACCCTGACATCAGCACACACTGGTTTAACAACACTGCGTTAACCCTGACATCAGCACACACTGGTTTACATCACTGTGTTAACCCTGACATCAGTACACACTGGTTTAACAACACTGCGTTAACCCTGACATCAGCACACACTGGTTTAACATCACTGTGTTAACCCTGACATCAGCACACACTGGTTTAACATCACTGTGTTAACCCTGACATCAGTACACACTGGTTTAACATCACTGTGTTAACCCTGACATCAGCACACACTGGTTTAACAACACTGCGTTAACCCTGACATCAGCACACACTGGTTTAACAACACTGCGTTAACCCTGACATCAGCACACTGGTTTACATCACTGTGTTAACCCTGACATCAGCACACTGGTTTAACATCACTGTGTTAACCCTGACATCAGCACACACTGGTTTACATCACTGTGTTAACCCTGACATCAGCACACACTGGTTTAACATCACTGTGTTAACCCTGACATCAGCACACACTGGTTTAACATTACTGTGTTAACCCTGACATCAGCACACACTGGTTTAACATCACTGTGTTAACCCTGACATCAGCACACACTGGTTTACATCACTGTGTTAACCCTGACATCAGCACACCGGTTTAACATCACTGTGTTAACCCTGACATCAGCACACACTGGTTTAACAACACTGCGTTAACCCTGACATCAGCACACACTGGTTTAACATCACTGTGTTAACCCTGACATCAGCACACACTGGTTTAACAACACTGCGTTAACCCTGACATCAGCACACACTGGTTTACATCACTGCGTTAACCCTGACATCAGCACACACTGGTTTACATCACTGCATTAACCCTGACATCAGCACACACTGGTTTAACATCACTGTGTTAACCCTGACATCAGCACACACTGGTTTAACATTACTGTGTTAACCCTGACATCAGCACACACTGGTTTAACAACACTGCGTTAACCCTGACATCAGCACACACTGGTTTAACATCACTGTGTTAACCCTGACATCAGCACACACTGGTTTAACATCACTGTGTTAACCCTGACATCAGCACACACTGGTTTAACAACACTGCGTTAACCCTGACATCAGCACACACTGGTTTAACATCACTGTGTTAACCCTGACATCAGCACACACTGGTTTAACAACACTGCGTTAACCCTGACATCAGCACACACTGGTTTACATCACTGTGTTAACCCTGACATCAGCACACACTGGTTTAATATCACTGTGTTAACCCTGACATCAGCACACACTGGTTTAACATCACTGTGTTAACCCTGACATCAGCACACACTGGTTTAACCAGGTACCTTCAGTTCTGTGTGTTTTACATTTTATTTCAGTAAAGAAAAGTGGCACAAACAAACAAAACCACTGTGTCATCTCAAAGTCACAGTTAGAGTAATACATATTTAATTTAATCTATTTAACAGATTAATACAATTAATACATTATTAAACCTGTATAAATAACACAAGAACTGGCCCCGCCTCTCTACTGATGTCAGAGTTCCTCACCCTGTTTTAAAGCAGCTTTACAAAACATCTGCTATAGTCAACAGATTCAGAATGTAAGCTTTACTGTATCTCACCAGCTTTACCTCCTGTGGTCATTTATAGCACATGACAGATATTGTATGTAAAGGTTACCATATTACAAATCTGGAACGTTCCAGAGCAGCGATTGGCTGTAGGGATATTTACAGAGAGCACTTGGAAACAGCCCTGCTCCATAAACCCTTCTGTAGTTCCTGCAGGAAAATCCCTAATGCTCGTGTAACATGAGAGGGAGTCATTAAAAGCCGAGAGTGGATAACAGGCTAATTGTCAAATGATCATAATAACACACCTCTGTTGTGTTACAGCTGTCTGGGCGGGCGGCTCTCGCTCTGTAATCAGGAGGGAATCACTCGAGTTTGGAACATTTAGAACTGTCTGATTATAAACCCTCAGGGCTTAATGACCCCGAGACTTGGTTTCTATGATTCTAAACTCTGTTTGTGAGAGAGGTGGTCTTCCATGAGGTCTTTTTCCATGACTATTACACACACACACACACACATGCTCACACATTCCTAGAACACTCGCTATCAAGAATTCGGATGTCCATTCAGACCAGCCCCCTTCCTATGAAACATGTGGGAGTGGTGACAGAAGTCTTCAGCAACCCGTCTTTATATCATCAAGTGTTTATTACACAGAACTCCACCTGCTCCAACAGCTGTCTTCAATAAAGTCCCATGAGTCCCAGCACATCTGTAACTAAGATCTGTAACTTTACAAGAGCTGAACTGCTTTCCAGTAAAGCAGAAGGGGGTTCAGGACATTAGGCATGTGACAACAACAGTGATATTTCCATCCCTGCTGGATTGCAGTGAGGAGATCTGCTGAAGGTTTGATGGGCTGGTGGTTGGTCCATCTCAGCTGCTGCTGGCCAGGATGTGCTGTACATGTGCTGAACTCACTGTCTTTCTCTCTGGTTGTCTGGTTCTCTTAATCTCACAAGGTTCTGTTTTGGAAGGAATGCATCAACAATCAAGTCCTGAAAGTTCTGAAGAAGTCTGAGGTCAGCAGAGACGAAAAGGACAAAACCAAACCTGAGACTTCATCCCAATTTAAGCATGATCACGCACACTATCTGTACTACTGTATATAAGACTGTATATACAACTATATGTATATACAATATTCAATGTAAATGAATGTAAACACAGGCTCTGTGATATTACACAACTGTATGATGCCATAGAGTCTCAACTCTTAATATATGCACCTGCTCTTTCTTTACAATATCAAAATGTGAAAAACAGTAATAATATAGTCCAGAAACGTTACTGTAACGTATCACCAGTGAAGTGCTTGAAGGGTTTGATGACAGTGAAAGAGAGTGAAGTGAGATGCGGTGATCCTCTCGGTCTGGTTGCCATGATACTCGTCTCATTGGTCAATAACAGTCATTTGTTTGTGACTCTTGCTCATTCTCTCTGCACATGTTAAGCAGAATGACGCGTGCCGGAGTGTTTCCTCAGCCCAGCTAACATCTGTCATTATGAAAGGCCTGTGAAGGCGTTAAACGGTGGGGGAGAGATGTGTTTCTCTCTCATGTGTCACTTCAGTCGGTCAGAGAAAGTTCATCAGCCTGCAGCTCTGTACATTTACTGCAGATTAAAAACAACAACTCATCCGTCACGATGTTCGCCTCCGTGTCCAAACGCACATTTAGTTTAGAAAAGGAGACAAACAGTCAGATACAGTGTAAACTCACCTCCATCTTTACTAATATGTTTAGACAATATATTCATTATTTTCCTGCAGGCTTGACATTTATAGCACTAAACCTTAATGAGAACATTAACTGGAAATTAAACGCCTGGATTTCTTACGTTTGTCTTTTTCCAACAAAATCACATGATTTAAATACAAACACAGAGTCAAGAAAGATGAATATTTCCATCTGTGTGTTGTTTAAAACAATCAGCTTCCATGTGTCATTATACTGCTGCCTCAGAGAATTATGGGAAATGTAGTTCTTCTGTCACACACCTGAAACACCATAAACTGACTAAATGAACAAAATAAAACACCAATAAATACACAATAATTGTTTTTTGACACCCTCACAGACACCCTCAACTCAGAAAGTTTACCACTCATAATTACAATATTGTGGGGTATTTAAAACAAACACATACACACCTCTATCATTGTTCTTTATCTGACTGTGTCTCTACACACACACACTACACTCTCTTAACTTTTTCTCCATTGGAATACTGTGAACAGTTCCCAGTCAGAGCAGCAATGTTAGTGATGATGTGAGGAGTGAGATCAGAATAAACGAGGGAAATAAAAAAGAGAAACGTGACATGATCTACACAGTATTACAGTAATAATTACAGCACTCAATCTGCTCTAATGCACCAAAGCTGCAGTATTTATTATGCATGATTATTCATAAATATTATTCATAATCCTCCCTGTTGCTTTTAACATCATTTCATTGCTTCTCCTGTTATTGTGCATTTTAAGCACAACTTGAAAAACAGATGATCTCACAACACCACAGACACATTCATAGTAGATAAAGCTCACACAGACAACCCACTGATCACTGAACCTGCCCTACACAACGCATAACAAACTGTGGCTGGTCATTTTACATGTCAATCACACACTCTCTTCCTGTCTCAAAGGGCAGTTCTTGAATAAACTGCCAAGAAAATCTGCAAAGTGAAGCAATCTATAAGCTGAAAGTGAAAATTCTGTCCACATAAGAGTCATCAAACGCTGGACGTCTCTTCTTTAAAGGATTTATCCCAACACACACAAGAATTCAAATCAATACCGGCCCAAAACAATAAAGATCATCTTCACCCAACTGAAGGACATTTTCTCTGCAAGAAAAACAAAACAACTTCACCAAAAGACTAATAGCTTCAAAAACTCACCCCAGAACTCAGACAGAACCTCCTGCAGCTGAGGCAGGCTCTCGTGACATACGTGACCCCTGCGGCCACTCTCATGATGTTCACCAGCAACTACATTTGAGTTTACTGCCTTAAAACTTATTTTAATGATAATAAATAAAACTAAATGTGCATTTGCGTGTGAAAGTTTAGCGTAAGTTCAGATTAAACTCTTTGGCTATAAGTGCTGAAGTGCTGTTTGAATGGAGTCTGTACATTAATGACAGAATCTTTAGTGTCTGGGGTTTAAAAAACACACTCAGACTGTTTGAGGGATGTCTGTAGTCCAGCCTGCCTTACAAACACTGTAATACTGTCAGACGATATAAAGAAGGGTTAGGAATATTTTAAATCTGCAGCATAAAGTTAAATAACATCCACAACAGCAATATTTACTGACTCACTCTCAAGATTATTCATGCAAGTTTGTAGTCCTGAAGTTACAGGTTATGATTTTAAATGTATTCAGATGAGGCTGGAGAGAGTTCTGTAGGTCAGGACAGGGTGGGTGTAAATCCAGCATTCAGAAAATAATAAGGAACAGGATTTGACTTCACATGGAAAATCAACAAATGAGCCTCTTCAGATAAATCAAGGTTACTGTGTGGAGAATATTCAGAGGCTCGGGCGAGACTCTAAACATAGCAGCACTGACAGGATGTCCAGCTTTTCCTCGTCCATAGACACCCTGCAGCTGTTGTGTAAAAATCTCCCGTCGGGTCTCAGCAGGGTCTGTCAGAGGTTCTGCCCCGAGCTGCTTGCTCACAGCAGGCCTGAAGAAGCAGTCCAAACACACAGCAGCTGAAGGCTTACGTGCTCATCATTACCATTTGCATTACAGCAGGGGTCTGTCTTCAAGTGCTCATTGGCTGCAATGTCTGTGTCATGTTTGGAGTGTCTCAGCAAATGCTGCACGATTGGTGAAGGCAAATATAGCCCAGCACATCAACTCAACAAGCATGAGGGTTTGGTTTACCTGCAGGTTTTTGTGGTTCAGAGGAACGTAAATCAGAGCCCAGCCGGGCCAATCAGCTGTTGATTTATTTGGTAGCAGTAGCTTTAGCTGACAGCGAGCGGCTGATGGTTAATTCTCATAAA
>JAZGTH010000004.1:550000-562500 GCA_036877525.1 Chromobotia macracanthus | reverse complement strand
AAACTCTGCAGGACGCTGACCGAACAGGTCTGAGTTTGGACACCTCTGAAACACAGGAAGAATTTTTAACCCTAATGTCATTGTGCAGTTTTTCATTTCTCTGCTTCTCTAATCATGAAACACCTTCAAACATTGAGATGTGACTGCATCAACATTTGAGGCGTCAACATGTTTCTACAAATGACCAGACAAGCTTCAGTTTCCTTCTAAAAACAATCTCTAATCTCAATTTCCCATAAGAAAACGTACATGTAAGATCTCATTAACACCTCACTTGTTTCTCCTAGACAAAAATGAGATGAAATGGAAGCACCTGAAGTCTCATGTTTCTCTCAAGTAATCTCATTTGTACGGACGGACAGTGTCCTGAAAGTTCCTGAAACTGCCCTATGCAATCAAAGGTCAGAGATCTTAACATAAACTCAAATATTTCTCATGAAGTTTTTAAGATTTAAGATGACATGATTTGTGCTCTGCTTTCCACATATTTTTTACAGCTCTATAATCTTCCAGTATGTCAACAAATCTTGCATGTCTTTTTATTTCCTGTCACATTAAAACTGAGCTACAGTAAAACACTATAAAAGAGCAACATGATTCTCCTCTGATGTTTTACTTGAATATTGCCCACTCAGCAATAATGTCTGTCTTCATACTCAACAAAAAAACCCCAACAAAAAACAAACATTTATGAAATAAGTGAGGCATGTGGTAGATAAACAGTGTCTTAAGAGAGCAAATAACAATGTAGAATCTGATGTTTGTGTTCTGTCACAGCTGGAGCAAAATGAATCTGTCATTGAGTGACAGTCAAACAAAGGAGAACGTCTGTTAATGTAGAACAAAGACAGACAGCCCACGTTACTCCACGATGTTCACTGAGTATGAACCACACAATCAACTTCACCTAGTGCTTAATACCACATACAGACGAAAACTGGAATAATATAACAGAAGCGTTTCATTTGATGAATATATTTTCAGTAAATCATGACTGTGATGTAAGTGACCCATACTGGCCCATCCTGATGCGGATGCACACACAGCCTGACAAACGGACTGCAGGAGTTCCTGAGCTGCTCCAATGTTGTGATGGAAACGCTCATCATTTAAAGGCATGAAAGGTGTCAGGTGACGAAGTCTGAACATCATGTGTTCTAATACAGGACGGATTTGGGGGGTCCAGCGCTACACTGGCCCGTCTGACCAGGGTGTGTGGGGGGTTTTGCAGGGCTGTTATCACCTGTTATCTCCGTCATGTCCTGCCGGTGAGCCAAGGACATTTGATCACACAGATGCCCCTGCTAAGTATGAGATAAGCATCGTCTGCCCGGTCACACGTGCCCTTCAGATCTCTCTCTGTTACTCAATCACATCACGCTCTGTTAGCACACTCACTCTGTCTTCATTTTGGCATTTTTGTGAAAGATTATTTAGTACGTTTAGTAATCAATGTTCCACAATGTATGTGTGTGTGATGTTTTTTTAGTAAAACAGGAAACATACTGACTCACAAGTCACACACACACACACACTCACACACACTCTTGTGCAGCACACTCAAGAGCTCTTGAGACAGTCCAGGACTGAAGCTGAAGTCATTATGCTGGAATTCTTTTCTTCTCTTAAACTCATTTAGTTCGGCAGAAACTCTGCAGGTTAATCAAGCTGAGCAATTAAACTCAAGAGAAGCTCTGCTGGAGCTTTCTTTGGCTCTGATCCATTCGGTTCAGGACTCTCTGCAAAACAAGAAGCACAAATCTCAAAAGCGTCCCAAACAATGTCTGAGGATCTCTTGGGAAAGAGAGAGAGAGAGACAGAGAGAGAGAGATAGAGAAAGAGGCTCTGTGAATGTGATAATGGAAACTCAGTGCTTTGCCGTCTTGCCTGATGCCACAAAACTGCATAAATTAAAGGTTCTGTTTACCTGAGGAGCCATTAATATTGATAATGCCAAACACATGGAAAATAAAATAATTTAATCTAAATACTTGCAAAAGGCCAAAGGCAAAAAATAAAACAGAAAATAGTAAATGATTGTAAAGAAAATGGCCAGGATCCTAATTTGTGCATTAAACCTAATAACACTAAGAAATAGTTGTACTATAGCTGATCTCCTGAGAGCCAATTACCAGACAGAGAGAGAAACTGCAGCACGCTTTACCATAAACCACAGCTGCTCTGATTTACTGTAGACATTTAACAGTCTATAAAACGGTTGATCTTCACCCTGCACACAAACTATCTGGTACACTTGCAGCATTTTATCTGCAGCCATTTGTTGCTTCTCACTTCTGCAACAGGTCCTGCATGTCTGAATACATGTAAGAGGAGGGCGGCCTGCAGACGCAGGAGGCAATTGGTAATTGGAAGCTGTTAGCGAGGCTAGCACACCTCCTGCAGAGCTCACCTGCGAGCGCTTGATTTCTGCTCTGCATTCAGCTCACGGTGTCAGGGATCACAAAGCATCAGGCAGACAGCACGCTGCCACTACAACATGCGCTCTGTCTCAATGCAAAGCAACCCTGCGCCTTTAAATATGTTTTTCACAGGATACATATTTGATGCTGCTGGATTTTCGATTCATCTGCACTTGTCACTATAAAGACTCAAACGGTTTTCATCTCGCGGGTGACTTGTTAGGAAATGGAACACATTTAACCGCAGGGCATTGTGGGTAAAACGCCACAGAGTTTGAATATGAGAGGCCAAACATTCAACCACAAAGGAGGCTTTTTCTTCATAAAACAACAGCAAGCAGAATTTGACATGGACACTGTATTTTTTACCAGATGAGGGACATTAGAGCTCTGAACACAGTCAGACTCCACTGACAGCTAAAGAAAGAAAAGAGCAAAATATAATACTAAACTACTGCAGTCTACAGCGTATGCAATTAAAATATATACATTTAAAATATATATGTGAAACAGTGTTCAGTATATTTTTTTTGTTCTTTATGCTGTACAAACAATAAAAATATTGCAAGCTGCTCAAAACAGCAAATCTCTCTCAAATCCTCCCATATACAAAATATTCCATTAACTCAGGTTGAAATATATCACCTGTGTGAAGGCCAGAATTTGGATTTCACAGGAGGTTTAGAGCTACAATGAGACCATCACAATGCCCGCTGGCCTCCTGCCACATTTCAGTCCAGAGATTAAAAAGACATTAGCAGCCCTTCTCTCACTGTCTCAGGGACAGTCAGGAAACATATGAGATGTAATTGGCTACAGTATCCCTCCACTGCTTCTCATCAGCCTGTTGAATGACAGGGGAGCTAGTTCCAGTCTGATTTGACCATTAAATGCTACAGAAAAAAACAGACAGGCTTCCGTTAATTCCACATAATGTGCCTGACCTCAGGACAGTGAAGGAAAACAGCCAGCGGCTCTGCTGTCTGAGCCCAAACGTGATTTGTGTAATTAAAGAAACACACAAGATCAGAATCACATGACACACATGAGCTTCCCATGTGTGTTCGTGTCATTAGCAGCCAGTTAAAGTAGTTCAGTCCAAAACAAGAGAAATTAAACTGCAAAATCATGTGACTGTTTTTTATATAAAGTAAATTTATTCAACATACCAGCTGTGAGATTTTGTCTTTAGTTTCTCTGTCATATTGCAGTAAAACGGCTGACATATTGTCCTCTGAGTAACAGCACATGTTGAGCATGATTTGGAAATGTTTCGTAAATTGGCTCCTCTGACATACGTATTTTTCATCATTTTTTTTTTTTTTGCCAAAATAGCTTTCCGTTTTATCCCGGATGAAGCATTCTCAGAGGGTTAAAGTGCCTGAAATTGCCACTTACTTTGGCAACACTTCAGATGCATTTTCCAGCGTCAGAGGTTCTGAATAAAACTGCAGCTGAACACAACCTTGTCCTGTCACTCTAGTAACAGTCATGTCACACAAGTGGCTGTATTTCTAGAACAATCTTCAGCTGAAGTTGAGAGACTTCCTCTCAACACAATGTGCACAAGAACCTCACAGAAGCATTTACATAAAGAGGGAAAACACCTGGTTTTATTTATTATTTAATTTATCTAATTCAACACCTCTGTGAAATCTTCATTTCTATCAGAAAGCAGCTTTCATGACAGTTACAGAAGTTACAGAAGACTAATTTAAGACGAGCACACAGACAGAGCGCATTTCACGTGCTAATGCAATTTCTCTTGTTCCACAAGAAAACAGAGATGATTAAGTGACAAAGTTTAATCTACGTGATGTGGCGTCTATCATGTCCTGTTTTCAGGCTCTGCTCAGGTACACGTGTTATGTCACACCTATGATCTGCATTATACCACAAAACAATATGAATTTCAGGCCTGAAACAAAGCAGATTTACACAGTAATTTCACATTACAAACCTCTGTAAACAAGCCATCCGTGAGACTACATACATTATGATCCTTATTTCCCAACACAACGTGCCACCACCATGTCCTGATTCATATTTATAATGTTGCAGAAATTTGTCATTCATAACATACCGTAGAGAGAAGCCCTGTGCAGTTCACTTACAGTTCATTTACAGACTTTCTCTTATTTTAAAAACATGCAGTTCAGATCTCAGCATTTCAGACATTATGCAACTTGTGAAAGCAAAACATCTTTTTTGGGGTCATTCATCTTAAGTGTACACTGTTTAAATCTGTCTAAAGTACCGTTATCAGTGTGCCGTTAAACAGGTTTAATATCTTAGCTGTCAATAAAGACATGAGGCTCAAAGGCTTCAATCGGTGCGGATGCTTTGAGCTAAAGCTGTTAAGTCTCATTTTAATAAGAATCCACGCTGAGGAACCATTACAGAGGTTCCACTCCAGTGGTGTGTTCTCTGCATGAGTATTCACTTCGTGAGAGGGTTTATCCTCCTGGGTCTGATCCATACCTTCTGCATGTGTTTGATCAGGGATCTCTGCTGCTGTATCGCAGTGCTGAATGCCTGTTAGCTCAGCAAACACAAAGGAAGCGACGTGTCTCTCTGGGTCTTTTTTCCGCTCTTTACCGGCTCTGTTTAAATCCCTGCATGATGCCAGGGTGCTAAACACAATTTTCCTGTGTTGTTGTAATTCTGATATGCTGCTTCATTATCAGATATGAATCAAGGTGACAGGCAGGTGAGATGTACTGATGTTCGGAGGACTGTGTGTGCTTCATGTGTGGGGCATTAAGATAGCCTTGCAGCTAAAGAGCACACACAAAATCTTTCCTTTCATTTTCTCCTCTTTCCTGTTTCACCCTCATCTGGTGCTGTATGCTGGAGCAACTAAACATTAATAAGGTCAAAGTAAACCTTAAAAAAGATGTTTGAGATGGTTCTGGCTTCCCTCAGGCTGCAGCCTGCTGCAAATGTGCTGAGTGTAGCTCACCACACAAGCATGGATTGACTTCTGCATGGAATTGCATGTGAGTGTGTGCACTTATATGACTGTTTGTATATCTCTGTGCGATGCTGTCATTTACAAAATGAAAATGGCACAATATTTTAAAAGCTGTCAACCATTTTGACAGGTAAAAATATGTTTTTAATCACAGTACTGTACACATGTACTGTATACTGACATGCTACTTTAAGGTAACAAGTAACATCACCCAGATGTGAAAACAGGGAAATATAACAGTCTTTTTGTGTAAGTGGTCAATTCCATCAACCTCCGGGGTGAAATCCATGAGGTCATGACTGCAAAAAGCACACAGACCGTCTGAAGATGAAGTACACAGAGAGCTGAAGAGGTCACAGACAGGCTCATAACCAAGAGAAAGCCACAGACACAGACAGGCCAAATTCAGGTCAGAACTACAGCTGCTGTGTTGAAAACACTTTTACCTTTCACTGCATGCTCTCTCTCTCTCTCTCTCTCTCTCTCTTTCTCTCTCTCTCTCTCTGTGATGGATAGCTGGCTCTGGTCGCTCTGGTCTGGGCTTTCAGCCCTCCTGACACTCACACCGCACCTCCCCATTCAGCACCACCTCCTGCACAATAACACTGTTTGTCAACCCTGATGAGAAAATCACACTCTGAAGGGAACAAATTGCTTGGCCTTGTCTGCACCTCGCAACAGGATGCAAACCGCCAGCTGCAGTTTACGTGAAGATGGACGTCATTTTGGGAAGGATGAAGAAATGCTGCTGAGAGGCAGCAAGTGGTCCAGTTTTACTGAAAATATCTAGAACAAGTAGCTGGGGGGATTTAAAGCAATAACACAGAATCTACAAACACACACACAGCTGTAAATGCACTGAAATACAATGACCAGCATCTCCTGTTCTCTGAAACATCTGTGTGTTTGGGTCTGATCTGTACTAGATGCTTGAAACTCATGATTTCCATGATACTATGATAAAGTTATTGAAGATAACTAAGAAGGGCTTTAAAACAGCACAAATTCTTTGTTAGACAGGACAAAGGAGTGACTAAGATGACAGTGTGAGGTCTTAATAATGCAGCACTGAAACTGAGAGAAACACAGTGTTTTAAACCTGCAGGCAAAATGACGTGCCAAACACACACACAACACAGTTATTTAACAGACCTACATGCCAGAAACACAAAGTCCTGACAGCTTTATTGAGTTAACAGAGAAACTGATTCATACGGCAGCACTCAGACTCTCTGACAGCATCTCTTTGACGTGTCACTCAGCTCAGGCAGCATGTGACGTGTGCATATCAAAGCCTGCGCTCGCCCTGCAAACCAAACTACGTCTTGACCAGCAGAGCTATTGTCCAGTTTCCTGCCTGGCGCCTGAAGCAGAGAGAAGCTGGTCTTTAACAGTTTATCACGAAGCACTTACAGGCCTCCTCTCACACATACACTTGGAGAGCTGCTTGCATGCGGCTCTCTGTCCTGTTGCTACAAGATGCACTATCATCCCAGCTCACCATTCAGCATTCTGTTGTGAATCTTCCTCAGAGCTGCTACAAACAGAGACATGCGCCTGAGGTGAGAAATCACATGTAGAGTCCTCTGATCCTTGCGATAAAACTTTTAAAACATTAAACTGATACAACATTTGTATGTAGTGTGATTGTGACATCAGAACACAATTAAACTATAATAAAAGTGGCTTTATTAAACTGTGCTGGGAAATCTGATTAATTGTTTTAATTTGTGTATTTTTGGGGGAATGTTTCAAAAGGGTGGCTTGACTGTATTTACAATGTACAGTACCAGCTACAGTCTGACTATAGCTTCACTATCTCATCATTTCTGATGCAGATATGCTGATGTTTAACCACTGAAACTTCTTTGGAATAACATGCACTAATAAATGGTGCATATGACCATAGATGTTTATTAGGAAGGAAAAGAGAGTCCGTTTAGATCTTGTCACCGTTCTTGTCATCTCTAATGACATCGTGGACAGACACATTCATCTCATGCATCTGTTTACTGGCATCACATTGTGAATCAAGACGCCGTCCAACCACCTCTGGCTTCCAGGAAGTCAACCATCCATACAGGTAGCTTCATGAGCAGATGAAAGTGGCAGAGAAAGCCCCGAATTATCATCGTCACACCTGCCAAATGCACCAGTGTCCCTTCCTCCCCGGAAAACAGATAAACAGCCTCCCAAACCTACATTCATATGACAAACTACATTAATTTACTGAGCGTTGCCTCCAGACCAGCATCCATCACAGCCTGCCTGTAGACTGCCTCTGACCGGGGCAATAAAAATACAGCAGCACTTTGCAAATGCAATTTGAATGAGCCTATTTTCCTGCTGGGCTGAATGTTCTCACAGTGGGTTGTTAGCCTGCAAAATGATACCTGCAGACACACAAGCAACAGCTAAAAGAAATAAACATCGCAAAAACAAAATATTTTACATCAACTGTCAGGCAGGACCATAAGACAGCAGAGAGAGAACCCGGCCGGTTCAAATAAAAAGCCACAATGTCTTGAGATGCTGCAGACGCTGTAGACACGGCCACGTTTGCTCCTCTGGGCTTCATTGAGGAAGCGTGATTAGCCCAGAGGATACAGTATTAACCTCAGATGCCTGTCACGTTATGAAAGGGTGGAGTTTGTCAGGGGAGGTAGATTAGATGTGTAAATAGAGAGGGATATGCCAGCCCGCTGCAAGCTTCAGGAGAAGAGACAGGTGTTTCTGAAACACAATGGTGTCTGTGAAGATCTACTCTCTGACAGCAGCATTTCATAGTGCTTCACAGAGCATGTGCTGTTGACACACGAAAGTGTTCACACAGAAGGTCTACATAGACTGTCATTAAACCTGAACTACAAGTGACAACAACAAACATTTCACCATAACAGCAGAGGCATCCACACACACGTTCCTCTATATAATATGAGCATCCTTCACATTCCTCCTGCAGCTAAACACTGCAACTATTTATTAAAACACACAAAGCTCTGAAGCCTTCAGAGGATGTAAAAACAACAGCATCACCTCAATGAGTGTGTGTGTTTGTGTGTGTGTGTGTGTATGAGCTGAAGCAGCAGAGAGAATCAAACAAGCTCAACTGTCATTCCATGATATTTCTGACTCAAAGAGCTGAAGGTCTTAAAAGATCACATGAAACTTTTTTACAATTATTGTTTTACAATGACCTGAATCATTAAACACATTTAGACATCCCAACATCTTGAACACAAAGTATTATGAAAGTGTATTATTTTACATTTACTGAAGAAAAACAAAATTATTCCTGGAAAATCAGTCTGCAGACCATCATTTCTGTCTCCATCACTCAATGGAGTGTAACATTAAATAACAAAAACATTAAAAATGTTATTTTGAAAGTTCTAGGAATATTCAAAATGTCAATTTTTGACTTTGTATTAACATTATTGCTTGGTTATAAGAACATCATTCAAACATTTTTTTATTCTGTAATGTTTTCAAAACAATCAACTAACAAAGTTAAGTTAAGCTTAAGAATAGCATTTTTGATATAAATGATATATAACGTTAAATAAAGATCTACTAACACTACTGCAAGATTGTTTTTTGATAACTTTGAGAGAACTTTTAGAAAATATTAGAACTGTTAACTGGGTTGGGGTTTGCTCAAATCACTAAGGTAAGAATGAACATTGATGAAAAAAACAGTGATGCGTGACTTAGCAAAGCTTCTTCAAGCACATTGTAACTCATTTGAGAAGAAAGAACAGATTTTATTCTATCTGAACCCTTAAATAAACAAGTGAAATGTCCTTTTTGTGCAGTACTGTAATTCACTTAACAGAGAAAAGACCCTGAATGTTTTAGATAATGAAGAGGGCTTTGGCCTGTCCACCTCACTCTACAGCTTCACTTATGATTCTACTGTCCATTATACAAATGGACATCACTCTGCAATATTGATCTTCTCTCCTCAGGAGTCATCTCTCTCCCCTCGCTCATCTGCATCGCCGCTCCTGCAGGATTCGTCTCTATAAATCAAAGGTCGTGGGGAGATCAGTCAAGTGATTATGGCTGTGGGCCTGGCTGTCCTCTTCTGGGGTCACCCACAGAGCTCCCAGGTGAAACAGAGGAGAGCACAGGGGCCCATTAAGAAAGATTCATGACTATGACCGTACACGGGGGGATGCTGACTGTTCCAGCCCCACAGCGCACTGGATACATAAGCAAACGTCAAACGATCACAGTCCACAAACAGCAAGACTTAAACAGCAGCACGAGACCAGAGTGATCGGCATCATTTCACCTGCTGCAGAAGATCAGAGGTGTCAGAAACATGTGAGCAGGAGACATTATACAAAACAACATGCAGCAGACAGAAGTGTAGACACACCCTTTCAGAATAACAGTGAAGTCATCAAATAAAATAAACAACTCAAAACTGTTTTACACTGAAGCTTCTTTGTCTAGATTAAAGATCTGCACACTGTAATAATAATTATCATTCACCATTTAGAAAGAAAATCTTACATGGCCACAAAAATTTACAGCTGTCTACAAAACTCATTTAAAACATGTAAACCTTTAGATAAAAATGTTTTTGAGAAACATCAGCTAAGGGCGTCCAATCTTTTCATTTGGAGCCAGTAAACAACGGAATTGACATTTTTGAAGAACAAATACACTGTTTTAAATGCTCAGCTGAAGAGAATCTGGATCACTATAGGTCATAGCAATGAGATTTCCTGTTTCAACACCTCATGTCTTACAAGCCACTCTGAACACATGAGAGAACTTTAAATCAGAACCATGTGAACTGTCATAAAGCCGTTCATCAAAGACTAACAGGTAAATCACGTCCAAAACAAACCAGGATTTTTTGGAGAAACGACACATGAAGAACATGCAGTGGAGTTTGGCTTCTTCTGCTGCTGAGCTGCCAAACATTTTTATCAGCTGGAGGTGTGAAGTCAGAAGTGTTTAGATCCTTCAGTTTAGAAATGAATAAACAGAATTAAACACACGCAGACCTTCAGTGTAAACAGCAGAGAAGTGAAGAAACCAACAAACACATCAGTGTGGCCTGTCTTCAACTGAGCCATCTCATTCAAACGCCACCATTCTGATTTTGAGGATAGAGATAAAATGCTGGACCTCAAAACACTGCAATGTGGTTCTCAGAAGTTATTGGAAACATGGAGTTATTCAAAACGTATGAAAATTCCTCCTGGCTTCAAGAAGAGACTTTCAGACAGAAACATCTGAAAGGAGACGTTTAAGGAGAGAAACAGATGTGAGTCTCCCACAAAAACCGGGAAATGTTGACGACTGACGCAGATCCACACTCTGATGTCTGACCGATCTGAAAATATGGGAGATTGTTAATGGAATAACACTCGTGTTAATACCTGTTAGAACTGATTCATGCTGTAATTGGAATACAATCAGTTCTCAAGGTGAATTTCAAATTTTCACTATTTCTGATGTCCATTTCCTGTCCTATTGGCAAATATTTGCCTCCTGAGAGCCGCTACAATCACAGAGCTCATGAAACAATCTACCTCTGCAATAGTGTAAAAATACAGCCTGTCGAAATGTTTTATAGTTCTGCACCTAGTGACAGCTTTTCCCCTCATCACTGCCTCCGTCTCAGTGTGACGTCACTTCACTAATATCCTCTGCAACAGCACAAACAGTTACATCTGCTTTACTCACACTTGTTCTATTGCTCTGTCAGACTGTGATGTTCCACAGTAGCTGAACACTGATAACAGAGCATAATATTTAATATAGTGTGTTGATATTACACTCATGCAGTTTCTTACTGTTGTGATGCCTAGAATATTTGATATAAACAACCTTTTCACAATTTAAAATTATATAAGCTAGATAACTGTAAACTAATCAGGCACCAAACAGACATCTCCAAAATGTTTAGCACTAAAATCTCAAAATGTGATGCAAGAGGAATTCAGTACTTTCTGTGAGAACAGGAAATCTCTTTAGAAGAATAACAGCAGACTCTGGATTCAAGTGTTTACAGGCTTGTTTACATTGTGGCAAAGGTACAATTAATCTGTTAATGTCGCACAGAACGTTTTGCAGCCAATGTCAGCAAATGAGTGCATCTGTAATCAAGATTCTCAAGAAAATATTTCCCAAAACAGCCTCACATCTGCCTTCCCAACATTCCTGCATTCTGGCTGAAAGTGAAGTTTGTGTGTGTTCAGGTCACAGTGCATTCAGGTCACAGTGCGTTCAGGTCACAGTGCGTTCAGGTCACAGTGCGTTCAGTTCACAGTGCGTTCAGTTTACAGTGCGTTCAGTTTACAGTGCGTTCAGTTTACAGTGCGTTCAGTTCACAGTGCGTTCAGTTTACAGTGCGTTCAGGTCACAGTGCGTTCAGGTCACAGTGCGTTCAGTTTACAGTGCGTTCAGCTTACAGTGCGTTCAGTTCACAGTGCGTTCAGTTCACAGTGCGTTCAGGTCACAGTGCGTTCAGTTCACAGTGGGTTCAGGTCACAGTGCGTTCAGCTTACAGTGCGTTCAGTTTACAGTGCGTTCAGGTCACAGTGCGTTCAGTTCACAGTGCGTTCAGGTCACAGTGCGTTCAGGTCACAGTGCGTTCAGCTTACAGTGCGTTCAGTTCACAGTGCGTTCAGTTCACAGTGCGTTCAGGTCACAGTGCGTTCAGTTCACAGTGGGTTCAGGTCACAGTGCGTTCAGCTTACAGTGCGTTCAGTTTACAGTGGGTTCAGGTCACAGTGCGTTCAGGTCACAGTGCGTTCAGCTTACAGTGCGTTCAGTTTACAGTGCGTTCAGTTCACAGTGCGTTCAGTTCACAGTGCGTTCAGTTCACAGTGCGTTCAGGTCACCGTGCGTTCAGGTCACAGTGCGTTCAGTTTACAGTGCGTTCAGTTCACAGTGCGTTCAGGTCACAGTGCGTTCAGGTCACAGTGCGTTCAGGTCACAGCGCGTTCAGTTTACAGCGCGTTCAGTTCACAGTGCGTTCAGGTCACAGTGCGTTCAGTTCACAGTGCGTTCAGCTTACAGTGCGTTCAGTTTACAGTGCGTTCAGTTCACAGTGCGTTCAGTTTACAGTGGGTTCAGGTCAC